>JAPQNM010000046.1:13403010-13455510 GCA_029783475.1 Metacarcinus magister
TCTAGGAACATTTAAATTATTACTTAATTAGTTATATTCTTTATGTTCTGCATAAATAGTTATCAGCAAAGTGACCAATTATATGCACTTTTGCCTGTAAGTAACCAATCATATGTATTGACCCAAGAATTACCAACCCGATGCATCCTCACCCAGCAGTCATGAGTCTTCAACCACCAACCACCAACAGTCATTAGTCCTATGCATCCCCAACCATACAATCACCAATTAGACGGATCAGTAATTGGAAGAATGTGAGATGTAGCAACCAAGTGCACCAATACCATGCTTGATAACCATCTATTATTACGTATATGATTGTTTCCTCGTATCCTATATATTATTGTAAGATCTTTTATCCAAAAAAAATAGAACAAAGAAACTTTGAAAGTCCGGTGATTTTTGGATAAAAGCGACCACTGTAATGATGATGATAATAATAATGATAATAACAATAATAATAATTGTTATTAGTTGTTATTATTATTATTATAATAATACTAATAACAACAACAACAATTTTAATTTATCAATATAGAAAGCTTACATATATTCCTCAGCAGGAGAATTTAATCTAGTATCTAATAACACCTAATAATATTAGTAAATACTATTATCATTATCATTATTATTATTATTATTACTATTATTATTATTATTACTATTATTATTATTATCATTACTACTATTATTATTATCATTGTGATTATTTTCATTATTATTATTGTTATTATTATTATTATTGTTATTATGATCATTAAGACTAATAACATTATTAATACTGTACTACTACCAATATCATCATTACCATTTTCATCATTATCATTATAATTATCATCATGTACGTACTATCATTATCATTATTATTATTATTATTTTTATTATTATTATTATCATTAGTATTATTACTATTATTTTTACTGTCTTTATCAATAAAATGATCATGATGGGAGGTGAAGGGTGGATGTGGAATCACTATATGATGAATACACTGATTTAGCAACATTCCACTGCATTGTATGCAAGATATATAAAGAAACAACAATGGTGGTGCTTGTGGTAGTGGTGGTGGTACCGCTTAAACCTTATTACGATCTCTTATAAATCAACTCTGAATGAAGGTATACGAATTCATTCATTTGTTCACCTACAGTAATGTTTTACCTACACTTTTTCCTACACCATATTACTAAGATATAATTATGATTAACCTCCTATGAATGTAATGACATTTTGCCAGGACCATCATGGCTTTATGAGACAAAGATAAAAAGGACACTAGAAAAAGAAAAAAAACCAGGTAAAACAGATGAAATAAGAAGTGTTAGTTGGAGCAATAAGTGGCAAGTAATGAATGTTGATACTTCTAGAATCAGTTATATGTATAAGTTTTTATCTTTAATAAGTGACAGGAAAGTTTTACTGTGAGGATTGATTATATATATATATATATATATATATATATATATATATATATATATATATATATATATATATATATATATATATATATATATATATAATTGTGAGATGACTTTCTTAATACATTCAGATATTTTGTATTTTTTTTAACTATCAGAATAATGATTAACAAAGTAATTGAGATGGTCATCAGGTTTACAAGCTAGTTGTTAGAGTTAAGAATTACATGGCAGAATGTCATTACATGGATAAAAAAAAATGTAACATACTTTCTACATATATACATATATAATAATATATATATATATATATATATATATATATATATATATATATATATATATATATATATATATATATGCACAGTAGCATTCCAAAAATTTGCCATTTTCTTGTCTGTTTTTTAAAATTTGCTGGTAATTTCCTTACAATTTTAATTCTCATAAATCATCCAACATTATCT
Source organism: Metacarcinus magister (assembly GCA_029783475.1). Lineage (NCBI taxonomy): Eukaryota > Metazoa > Arthropoda > Malacostraca > Decapoda > Cancridae > Metacarcinus > Metacarcinus magister. The sequence continues at coordinate 13,404,896 of JAPQNM010000046.1, forward strand.
ATTTATATACATAGCTTAGGTCCCCATTAAAGGAGGTTTTAGCCAAGACATGGGGCATTTAGGGTTCAGGGAGACATTACTCTCCCCTCCCCCTCTGTACTCTGTCTTTTCTTTTGTACCAGAGAATACAGACAGGCTTCCCACACCCCTCGCTCCGTACCTTATGGTTGCCTTTTCTGTCTCCACCTTGGCAGCAAGTCAATGCGGTGTCAGTGTTTACTCAGCTGCCTCAAAGATAATATGAACTGCTACTACTGCTCTTTTAACTCTTGTGATACCAGTTCTCTCTCTCTCTCTCTCTCTCTCTCTCTCTCTCTCTCTCTCTCTCTCTCTCTCTCTCTCTCTCTCTCTCTCTCTCATTAGTTTTTGTTACTTTTTATTGATTTGAGACATTTACCATTATTTTGTTCAAGTTTTCAAGCTTAGTTGTAAAATTTCAACCATGTGTCATGTGAAGGACTACGTATCAACTGCAGTCCACAGCGCCGTGCTATCAATGACCATGGCAAGAAACCAGGTAGTGTGAAAATGGCAATAATTAAGTTTCACCTCAAGAAATCAAATTCACAAGTCAAATGAAGGCAACTTATACTCGTGCCTGACAAAAAATGCATCCATAGTGTACGTAAGCCATTTCTTTAAGTGCATCAATACTAAAAGACAATAGTAAAAACAATGTGATAGTAATTTTACTGTATCCGCAGTATACACTGTTTTGAACCAATATGATTTTTTTCTGATAGGAATATTAAGAACTGAAATTTGGGATTTGATTATTTGCAAAGTGTCAGGAATCCAATTTCACAAATTTTTGTGGTGCTTACTGCTTATCTATATCTATCTATCTATTTATTTATCTATCTATCTACTTATCTATCTATCTGTCTATCTATCTATCTATCTATCTATCTATCTATACAGAATATATATATATATATATATATATATATATATATATATATATATATATATATATATATATACATATATATATATATATATATATATATATATATATATATATATATATATATATATATATATATATATATATACATACTCTAACATAGATTTTTTTTAGTGATATTACATATATACTATAACAAGTTTTCTTAGCGATATTATCACTAGAGATAGAAAGAGTAAGGAAGATTTTAAACCCTTTGGAATATGTGAACACTATAGTCAGGGTAATTTAGCATTTAGCTGCTACACCTGAAGCCAAAGGAGAACAAGACTCCCAGGCTGCACCACATACTAGGTGCAGGTGATAGGCAATGGAAAATGCAGCAGGTATCATCCTTTAACTTTCTGCCACTGCCACTTTATTATAGGCGCCCTATCACTTTAAGTCAGCATCTGGTAAAGCTATGAACAAAATATGGGGTTTTAATAACCTAGGATTGATGTGTTTCATCATTATGGTTAATCTTTCAAAAAATTAATGTGTCTGATGCAGGTTAAGGGGTTAGTGCAATCTGTTTAACTTTGCATTACTTTGTGAGGATGAGGCAGGGGTGAGGGGAGGTGCTGTACAGGGGAATGTGAGGGAGTAGGGGAGGGAAGGGTGACAGAAAAAGAGAGGGAGATTGAAAAAGAGAAGGAGAGAGAGAGAGAGAGAGAGAGAGAGAGAGAGAGAGAGAGAGAGAGAGAGAGAGAGAGAGAGAGAGAGAGAGAGAGAGAGAGAGAGAGAGAGAGAGAGAAAGTTAAGGGTTGGGTGGGGGGTAAATCAACAAACTGAGTCACTGCTAACCTGGAGGACATCCAAGCTCATCAGAATTGTCAATGCAATCAAAGTTTCCATCACACCTTTTGTCCATACCAAGACATCCCCCAGAAGTACATGCGAACTGGTTGCTGGAGCATTGTTCCCTCTCTGTCAGGGGCGAATGGCTTATAAACATGAGGCAGAAACAAGAGCAAATAGTAATTGAGGAGTGAAAAGGAACAGGAAGGGAACACATGGCACTCAAAAAGGGAAAAATATGCAAGCACAATAATGGCTACAAATAAAAGCAATGGTGTAAAAACACTTCGCTGAAATAAGCAAGAATATAATAAGAAAAAATGAAAGTACAGAAACATGAAGATACACTCATGTGCTGAGATGACACATCTTAGTTCCAATGCATTCAATAACATACATTGAATGAAAGATTTCATATCAATTAATGCTTTCCTGCAGATTATGTAGAATTTACTGTTAAATGTTTGCATCTCCGCTACACGTCTTATATTCATTATTGGTCATCAAAGCTAACCCTGATCCCTCATCACTTCTAAGCAACGTTAATAACAAATACAATGACACAAACTGGTAAACTATTTATGTAACTTCCAAAAATGCAGTTACAAATATTTGCTAATAAGGAACTTTCTAGAAAATATATTTGCTGATGATTAAAAATACATTTCAATTATAGGGAATTTAACTAAGAATAGCTGTTTGATACTTGGTATACATTATCCAAGCAACTGGGAGAAAAATTATCCCATAAAAATCACAGGAATACTTTTATATAGTGCATATCTAAGTGAAAGTAACTTGGAAATTTTCTACTGATGGTCTAAATGGATGCCTTTTTCTTAAGCAACTATTGGAGGTTTCCTGAATACTAAAAAAAATCAAAGTCATAACATACTAATCTGATAAGTACACCACATACTCGTCATAGCATTCTGGAGTGCAAACATATATGGCTACATAATGGAAGTTTCTTTTTACAGACTGACAGTGAGAAAAAAGAGGGCAGATGGAGGAGGAAAACAGGACAAACAAAGATATGTAAATAACTACTGTACTGTCAATATAATGGAGGGCAACAAGGGCATACCTCCAAGTCACTGCATACCAAAAACTCTGCCCGAAACACAACAGCATGCTAAAACAAACTACTATGTACTCATATTTCAACACTACTCTTGCCACTCACTTCAAACACATGAACTATCCCAGTAATACATACTCTGATACAGCCTTATCAAAGGTTTGTGGGGAGGGAAGTGAACATGCTTTAGGCCACTCAAATGTTCAACAGCATTTCATCATGCAGACCATCAAAAAAGCCAGTTATATAAAACTACATTCAACACAAAATCAGAATGGTACCCTATTACAAAAACCCAACATATAAAGTCAATTTAGAATCCCTTCATCTAGGCAATAAATAAAACATTATCATAGACCTAAACTAAATGACATTTTCTTTTAAATTTAAATAAAAAAAAACTAATAACAATGAAAGCAAATCAGTAACCCACAATAACACCATACAAGACAATGCAAGAGACTAAAGACATAAGAAAAAATTGGACACGTACTGCATTCCCGCTCTGATTCGTCTGATCCATCACTACAATCTGGAATGCCATCACATGTGTATGCACGAGAGATGCACTGGCCATTCAGACATTGGAATTGCTCAATGCCGCACACTCCTCCAGGTGTACCGGGTGTAGTGGGAGCTGACAAGACAACACCATCAGGTGAATGTTAAGCAGTACAAACACCAACAGTGATAAATAAAAGGGTAAATAATAAGGATTTACACAAACAAGTCCCCAATTAGCACCTGCAGCACATACCTTCAGTCTTGAAGAGAACCTTTGTCTTTCAAGTAAAATCAGAACTTGGATGGAAATTTCTTGGAGCAAGAGAATCATGGCAAAACACTAGAACTTTAAATGGAGTATAAAATATTTACAGTCCTTCTTCATGCAATTTCAGAAGGAGGAGATGGAAGAGGAGTAGGAGGAGAAAAAGGAGTATACATATTCCAGTTAGTTTGCCAAAATATACACCCGAAGGTACTCCACCTGAGGCTCCAATATTTGAATGTTTAGGCGCAGCTCCACACAATAAATACGAACATTGAGATAGATAAAATATAAAGAAGTAATTAATTAGGAGGAGTGTCTTACGTGTCCTACACTCGACAGTCTCATCAGAGTTGTCTGAGCAGTCCTGTCGACCATCACAAAGATAGTTACTGTTGATGCACTGGCCATTTGAGCACTGCCATTCATCTCTGGCACAAGTAGACACTTCTATTGGAGGGCAAAGCAGGCACACAGAGGGAGAGAGAGAGGGAGAGAAAGAGAAAGAGAAAGAGAGAGAGAGAGAGAGAGAGAGAGAGAGAGAGAGAGAGAGAGAGAGAGAGAGAGAGAGAGAGAGAAGAAAAAAAGCATGTTAGTAATTACATACTCAACGGTTAATGGATTTTAACATTTCACTGGACCACATTATTACCTGTTTACCACTACATGATCTACACTACAAGCTACTGTAAACAGGCCTTTATCAATGCTTTATTTTTTCTGGCATTAATCACAATATTTCCCTATAAATCATGCTTGACAAATAATTTCTGCAACGTCTAAGGAGAGACTACTATTTTCAGAACCTTTAATCCAAATTTGCAGAGAAACATGGTGAAGCACTAGATAAAGGCTTGCTACTTTTTGATGATTAGATAACCATCTATGTACAATATATTTTCAGTTACACATCAGAAATGCTCCAAGAGAAATTGCTTTAAGTAATTCTTAAATGAAATAAGTGTTGAATCAATCGGAAAAACCTTGTCTGGCTCCTTAGATCTACAAAAGACAAAAAGATTCCTAATGAGATGAATGTAAGGAAAATCTATCACATACTGGCAAATAAGCAACAAATATTCCTTCCAGTCAAGGTAAGTAGTGAAATTTCAGCATACGAGACCAATGTTATAAGTGCATGACTTAACAATTAAAGTTGATTGAGTAATGATGTTATGAAAAAATATATAAATTAGAAGAGCAGGTTCCCTTTGACAAACAGCTAACACTTGCAAATACTATGACTTAAATAAACCTTAACCTTGACAGGAATATATTTGAGGCTAATTTGCTGTATGTCTATGTTGGGTTAGTAGAGACACACATTATGACTTGAGTAAATGGTGTTGGGTAATGACTAAATAAACTTGTGGAACCAAAACATATGGTGAGGCTCTGTGGCCATGTTTAATGACTGCAAAAAGTTACTACTGGCACATAAGGCATGCGTTTTTGCTCCTGATACTTGGGAGAAGATAGCTGGTTAGAATGGAGAGGTGTTCATATTGGAGTCAGAATTCAAAAGGTGTCGAATAGCAAATAGAATGGCTTTTAATTTTTTTTTCTTTCCTCAGAGATGACATATAGAGCAGCTGTAATTGAGCAGAAAAAACAAAAACAGGAAGAATATGGAAAAAAATTTTGTTGATCTTATAAGCTATGTTAAATGTTCTATACTACTAAATGCATGTACAATAAGATTAGAAGATGCAAAACGACAGTAACTAAATTCTTTTTCATAGGTATGGAAGCACTTGTTAGTTTCCCTCAGCCTCTATACAAATCATTATGATCTGCAGGAAGGAATATGCCTTAAACTACTATGAACAACTATTGGTTAAATGACTACAACAATGGATTATCATAAAATGTGCAATACAAACCAATTCACAACTACTAAATATGAGAGAGAGAGAGAGAGAGAGAGAGAGAGAGAGAGAGGAGAGAGAGAGAGAGAGAGAGAGAGAGAGAGAGAGAGAGAGAGAGAGAGAGAGAGAGAGAGAGAGAGAGAGAGATGCAGAGGCTGCATATAACAAAACCAACAACAAAACTTACGGCAGTTCAGCTCATCAGAGGCATCACTACAATCAGGACTGCCATCACACACTTGTGATTCTCTGATGCAGTTTCTATCCCTCTCACACATATGTTGTCCAGGCCTACAAGCTGAAGGGATAGGACATCATATTAAGATACATTATTCATCCTTTTCTTAATAGTATATCTCTTTTATATGGTGCTTTATTTTGAAAGGGAATTTTTTATGCTACTTTTCATCAAAACAATTACTTTATAATAAGCTACAAAAAAGTAGTCAAGCAGAATATTTTCTATGACATCTTGAGAATATATCGCAATTCTAATGTGTAAGGAAATAAGATGTGACATTGGATTTTAAGTATGTATGAATTTATTCTGTTGAACAGAGGTACACACTGTACTTGCATATTTCCAGATGGTGTTGATAAAATAGTACGAGAGTGAACCACAAAACATACATTACAAAAGACCCATCATAACGAAAAACATCATACTCTACTGATACAATACTACACAATACAATACTACATAATTACACTAAAACCCAAAACAATAACAACAAAATAATAAACTGTGCACCACAAAAATGTTTCAAAGTTGATAATTAAGCTGTTTAAAGCGTTCTGAGAGTACAGTGAGGTGCCCAGAGAGCGGCATAAAGTATGCACTGTGAAATTGTATGTGTAATGGTATAACAAAGAGAGTACAAACTACAGAGGAATAACTTTGTCTGGCTAAATGGAAATCCATTTCTGAATAGTACATAAGAACATAAGAAATGAGGAGACTGCAAGAGGCCAGTTGATGACCTACACGAGGCAGCTCCTTGCCCCCCACCGTTGGAATAATCCAATATTTAGCCATCCCACCTGTCATCCCTATCCATACTCTGATCCAACCGTCTTTTAAAGCTATCTATTGACTCAGCACTTACTACGTGTCTACCCAGCCTATTCCAATTGTTCACCACTCTGTTAGTGAACCAATATCTACCTATGTCTGTCCTGAATCTAAGTTTTTCTAGCTTGTACCCATTTCCACGTGTCCTATCCTGACTACTAAATTCTAAAACCTGATCAATGTTTCCCTTATTAATTCCTTTTACCCATTTGAAAACCTCAATCAAATCCCCTCTTGCCCTCCTCCTCTCTAGGGAGTGGAGATTAAGACGTTTTAACCTATCTTTGTAGGATAAATTTCTCAGCCCCTGAATCATCTTGGTCATTCTTCTCTGGACTGCCTCCAAGGAGCCTATATCTTTCCTATAATAAGGGGACCAAAACTGAGCTGCATAATCTAAGTGGGGTCTTACTAGCGCTAAATACAACCTCAGAATGACCTCAGAACTCCTATTTGTCACACACCTACTAATAAATCCCATTATCTTGTTGGCTCTATTTCTAGCTATAATACACTGTTCCCTGGGGCGCAAGTCACTGCTTATTTGAACTCCTAAGTCCCTTACACTATATGACTTTAATGTGTAGTCTACAGGCCTATTACCTTTACCTACACTCATAATGCTACACTTGTTAACATTAAACTGCATCTGCCATTTCTCTGACCACTCGTACAGCCTACTTAAGTCATCCTGCAGCATCCTGGCATCATCTAAATTCTTTACCGGTCTTCCTATCTTTGTGTCATCGGCAAATTTACTGATATCACTGTTTATTCCTGTCTCTAAGTCATTTATATAGATTATGAATAACAATGGTCCTAGTACTGATCCCTGTGGTACCCCACTAGTGACATTACCCCATTCTGATTTCTTCCCATTAATCTGTACCCTCTGTTCCCTACTAGTAAGCCATCCCCTAATCCACTCTAGTATCTTCCCACCTATGCCATGAGCCTTGACTTTACTTAACAGTCTCCTATGGGGTACTCTGTCAAAGGCTTTACTGAAGTCCAAATAAACTATATCATACTCGTCCCCCTTATCTATGGTTTCAAATACTTTCCTATAGAAGGATAATAAATTTGTGAGGCAGGACTTCCCCTTGCTAAAACCATGTTGACTATGTCTAATTAGCTTGTGTTCATCTAAATGTTTTATAATTGCCCTTGCTATGATAGCTTCTAACATCTTGCCTACCACTGATGTTAAACTGATTGGGCGGTAGTTAGTACTTTCTGCCTTATCTCCTTTCTTGAAATAGTACTGATAGAATCATCCAGAGTATGATTTCAAAGTTGTGATGGTCAGGATAGTTAAAGGGGAGGCAGAGATGACTTTAATCTAGGATTCAGGATGGCATGAAAAATTGCTGGAAAAAAAAATTGATGTGATATTTATATATACAGTAACTAAATTCCTTTTCATAGGTATGGAAGCACTTGTTAGTTTCCCTCAGCCTCTATACAAATCATTATGATCTGCAGGAAGGAATATGCCTTAAACTACTATGAACAACTATTGGTTAAATGACTACAACAATGGATTATCATAAAATGTGCAATACAAACCAATTCACAACTACTAAATATGAGAGAGAGAGAGAGAGAGAGAGAGAGAGAGAGAGAGAGAGAGAGAGAGAGAGAGAGAGAGAGAGAGAGAGAGAGAGAGAGAGAGAGAGATGCAGAGGCTGCATATAACAAAACCAACAACAAAACTTACGGCAGTTCAGCTCATCAGAGGCATCACTACAATCAGGACTGCCATCACACACTTGTGATTCTCTGATGCAGTTTCTATCCCTCTCACACATATGTTGTCCAGGCCTACAAGCTGAAGGGATAGGACATCATATTAAGATACATTATTCATCCTTTTCTTAATAGTATATCTTTTTTATATGTGGCTTTATTTTGAAAGGGAATTTTTTATGCTACTTTTCATCAAAACAATTACTTTATAATAAGCTACAAAAAAGTAGTCAAGCAGAATATTTTCTATGACATCTTGAGAATATATTGCAATTCTAATGTGTAAGGAAATAAGATGTGACATTGGATTTTAAGTATGTATGAATTTATTCTGTTGAACAGAGCTGTACACTGTACTTGCATATTTCCAGATGGTGTTGATAAAATAGTACGAGAGTGAACCACAAAACATACATTACAAAAGACCCATCATAACGAAAAACATCATACTCTACTGATACAATACTACACAATACAATACTACATAATTACACTAAAACCCAAAACAATAACAAAATAATAAACTGTGCACCACAAAAATGTTTCAAAGTTGATAATTAAGCTGTTTAAAGCGTTCTGAGAGTACAGTGAGGTGCCCAGAGAGCGGCATAAAGTATGCACTGTGAAATTGTATGTGTAATGGTATAACAAAGAGAGTACAAACTACAGAGGAATAACTTTGTCTGGCTAAATGGAAATCCTTTCTTGAAATATTACTGATAGAATCATCCAGAGTATGATTTCAAAGTTGTGATGGTCAGGATAGTTAAAGGGGAGGCAGAGATGACTTTAATCTAGAATTCAGGATGGCATGAAAAATTGCTGGAAAAAAAAATTGATGTGATATTTATATATACAGTAGGATCTCGCATCTCGCCATTAAAAGGAACCATAGTATCATGGCGATATCCAAATACAACTTTTTATGTATTCAGTGAAATTGAGTAAAACAAAACTGATAAAAAATACATGGCAGGTACTGTATGTTTAAGAGATGAAAAATCATGTTCTTTGAGCACCGAAAAGCTTTTGAATGGAAAATAAGGAAACGTGGAAGCGTGAACAGAAAGAAAAGAAGTGTAGCTTACCAAATGGACTGCACGTTCCCGTGAAATTAAGAGCAATAACCACTCTTGGGTGGTCGAGAGATGCTGTAGCATTCTTTTTATATGTTTATGAAAAATATGTACTAGTGGGACTCTACCGACTAAAATTATAGCAAGAAAACATGAAAGTGATATGTATTTTCTTTTACACATCATACTCTTTGTGGCCGGTAGGCATTGATGGAGGCTTATTGATATTCTGCTTCCGCCCATAGTGGCTCAGGTTTAGATTTTTTATAGTGACGTCTCAAATTTCTCACGTTTTATCTGATGAGTTTGAGAGGCTAATTGCTGCACTGCCACAAATGCATATAAACATTGCAAATCCAGTTTGAGGACAGTATGGCAGCAATTTGGGGTAATCTTTGGCCACTCGGCAGTAATATCAAAGAAAAGTGGCCCACAGATATCGGAGAATTGAACCCGGGACCCTAGGTTGGCATGCCCGAACGCTGGCCACTCTACCACCGCCTACAGAATATATCAGAAGACTTCTCGCACAATCCATTGTGTTTGTTTTTGTTGCAGGAAGATGCCAGTGACTGATGCTCATCCCCTTACTAAAGGGGGACAGTAACCAGTCCATCAGTGAAAAATCCTTAGCAATCAGACCGAGATTCGAACCAACACCTTGCCGGATAATAGGTGGGGACGTTAACCACTGACCCAAAGGAGCAGGTCTGTACATAGACATGAGAAAATAAGCATAGTTTGCTACATACACTGGTGGGCACTGATAATTAAAAAATAGTTTCGCTATCCCTAATCCGTTTGGGTCCACCCCACATTTCACCCTGCCCACAGGAGTCCAATGACGGAGCAGTGAGTTGGTGTGGGTAAGTTGTTGTTGTGTACTGCGTAGCAATATATATATATATATATATATATATATATATATATATATATAATATATATATATATATATATATATATATATATATATATATATATATATATACACACACATATTTAACATCATTAGTTACAACATCAATATATTGCTCTTGAATAAGGTTAAATTCAATTTGGTACATACATTAAACACTGGTATAAGCTCTGGATTGAACCACATGGAAAGAAACAATCATGGCAATAACACAAAATAAGGAAGAAGCAGTCATGATACAGTAACAGGAGATATACATTTTCTGATTCTGCCAAGGTAGGTAAACATCAAAGTTGCAGATAGTTGTGTAAACACAGAAGTGAGCTTCCAGTGGCATATGATCACGTCCCACACAAACAGTAATACACACACAGTAGCGGCAATTTCTTATTTGAAAATCTGATATGACTTACAGCAATCCTCTTCATCAGATTGATCTAAGGGACACTCAACTTGACCGTTGCAACGGTACTGCTGATCAATCAAATGTCCGCTCTTACATTTGAAAGGTGAAGGACCTGTTTTAATACATATCAGTTTACTAAATGGCTCTAGACAGACTGATATACACAGCTACATGATAACAGACTTTAATTATTATAACACTCTTGTACCACTCCAATATATCTGTGATTCTATATCCCCAGATGTGTTTTGTTCCCTCTCTGTCTGCGGACCAAACACGACTAGCGTAGGTCACTCACACCCTTCCCATCCTAGGTCACACCATCACTTTGAATCATGAAGAGGGAACCAGTTCAACCAGACCTCTCACTATCTTTTCTTGATAAACAGTTTTTCCTCCTCTCTGTTCTGATAGAAACAACTGAATGGTGTCATGTTTTACCTATTGTGTCATTCTAGAGTGTGTCAGCCACAGCCCGTGTATAAACTTGTGTGTGTATTTACCTAGTTGTTGTAATATACAGGAAAAGAGCTATGCGCATGATATGCTCAGGCAATAAGCTATTGATACATTATTATAAGCCGTTCATGTGACAGCTCAAACCAAACATTTCCTTCTTAAGGGTCCGTATTAGAGTTTTGGTTCAAGGGACCTGGCCACAGTATTTATTTGAATTTATCTTACCGTTTTGTGATATACACGTGTGATATCACACGTTTATCTCTATGAGGTAAGGACTTGATAAAATTAAGTACAAAAGGGAAATACACTTACGACAATTTTGTTCGTCTTCGCCACCATCACACTCACTGATGGCGTTGCATTTCTTCCATCCTTCAAGGCATTTACCATCCTTGCAGCGGAACTGATCAGGGCTGCATACTGCACAAGGGCATCAAAGGGCATTATTTTCTGGTTTCTAGAAAACAACTACCAATGCAAGGGTCATGGCAGGGAGGCAGGGAGGAAAAAATTGCTGGTGAAAGAAAAGAAAGGAATGAGGGAGGAAATATAACGAAAAGAAAGAACTAGAATGGTAGGGAAAGGATAAATTATCTGTGAAAATAATAGTCATGGGAGGAGAAAAAGAAAACATCTCATAGCAGAAAACTACAAATGGTTAAAAAAAAAGTAAGAACAGGACTGCTAGGAACCTTCCTTTAGTCATTTTGTTTTAAAAGAATAATCAATAAGCAAGAAAACTTCTTAAAACTCAATATAGTGTGCAAGAAGAATCTAACAACAAACTGAATAACAATGTATAATTAGTATTACCAAAATTTGTCACAATAATTACATTATAACCTGATAATCTTCTAAAAAAATGTAATTGGAAAACCCTACCACCTTCCTATGTGTATGTACAAGTGCTAAGCATGATAATCATCCTCTGAAATATTATTGTAAGCCAATAATAAGAAAAAAATATACTATAAAGAATAAACTCAAAACAACATCTGTAAACACGCAAAAAGTAATGTTAAAGAAATATCTGAAAACTGATAGTTTGTGAAGACAGAAAAATAATAATGCTACGGAATTGGACTTATTGTGTATACAGACAATTGAAAAGAAAATACACATTAACTGGATTAAGGATCTGAAAAAATCTAAACATTTATGTGTGTGTGTGTATATATATATATATGTATATGTATATGTATATGTATATATATATATATATATATATATATATATATATATATATATATATATATGTATATATATATATATATATATATATATATATATATATATATATATATATATATATATATATATATATATATTTATATATATATATATATATATATATACATATATATACATATATATATATATATATATATATATATATATATATATATATATACATATATATATATATACATATATATATATATATACTGAGAATCTACTTTCTATAGAGTGAGGTGCAGTTCTGAAAAACGTCAGTTTTTACAGCAATATAAAAGCCATCTTTTTCTTGGATCCCAACAACACAACTAAAGCAACCAACACAACACAACGCAGCACACAGGACACACCTTGCTGCTGCCAATCACATGTCAACATAAAACTCAACACCAAAAATTACCTGTCCCATATTCAAGCGTTTTGTTTGAAGAAAAAACTTGTTCGGGTCATTTCCAAATTCTTAAACAAGTTTTACTTGGTGAATTCAAATATGTTTTACAGAAAATACTTGCTTTAAGTATGTTTTTGTATTAAACATATATGAAGAACTTAAAGTGATACTTTACTTGCTATGTATGTACTTTTCTTTTCCTTTCCTTGCTTTTTTTCATATATTTTGTTGTTACGATTCCATTATCATGAAATGGTGGTAACAGTTGTATTCAAACTTTCATGAAAAGTTTCTATGATTATAAAGTAATAGTAATTATAAAATGGTACAACCATAAATATGCACATCCTACATAGATAAATTATGAAAACAAAATGTGGAACTTAATTCTATATCTATAGTGGACATATTCATTATCATATGAATGCAGTATGTTTATGTGAGTGTGGGTCAAAGCTCATTTTTTTTATATCATTAAGGTGGCATAAGTAAAATGCATGTCATTATATCAAGGCAGTATGAGCAAACTGCATGTCCTCATTATATTAAGGCGGTGTAAGTAAAACGCGTGCCCTCATTATATTTAGATGGTATGAGCAAACTGCATATCCTCGTTATATTAAGGCGGTGTAAGTAAAACGCGTGCCCTCATTATAATTAGATGGTGTGAGCAAACTGCATGTCCTCCTTATATTAAGGCGGTGTAAGTAAAATGCATATATAAATGTAAAGGATTATGGTGCTCAGGGAAAAGATTGACACCATAGCAAGACGTGCCAAGAACTGAGTGGCAACATGTTAAGTGGAGAGACTATCCAAAATTTCACTTTCACTCCACTCAAGCCAGCAAAAGCTTCCTCCACCTTCACGCTATATCACCAACCAGCCCAAGAAGCCTTTTATTGCCACCACATCACCATCCCTATACCTCCACCTCCCCAAGCAAGCCACATACCCTTCCAACCTCATCAATCTCTCTACTCATCTATTTCAATAAACTCAAGGGATTTAATACTTTCCTAAATTTTCTTGAACAATTCTTCTCCCTCATTCCTCTAATTTTAAGTGAACAATAAGACAGGTCTTCCTTTCACCATCATTACTCTTCTCTTTCCCTCCTCTTCTTTTGTCTCCAATTCATTCCACCTTCTACTTTATCCAAACCCATTTGCAATTTTCCATTCTCACTTCTCCTTTCTCGGTATCTGAACAAGTTGTCCTGTTTTTTATTTTCCTCTTCATTTGTGCATAAATTTATCTTTCCACTTTCCATAGCATCTCTCCACTCCACTCCATGCTCTATTAATCTGAGTGTAACTCCAAAATCACATACTGTTCCACTTTGTCACAAAACTACAGGCTTACTTAAAGGGCATACAAGTATTTTAAATTTGGGGTTTGCCACACACTTCTTTACACTTTCAAGCCCCCCCCACCCCCAACACACACACACATACCATAAGATGCCCTGCAAGTGACAGAACTATTGAATGGATAGGATCAGTCATCAGTCAGCTGGCCAGACTTAGAGAAACATTCACATGGTCCATCAACCCATAAATCCATCAATTCTACTTTTCCAGAATGTCATGCAACCAAAACTATTTCAAGGACCCTGAAAATATTGGATATATTTGACAATCACCATCATTACTCATTCCATCCTTATTCCATTCTCATTTCATCCTTATTATATTCTTATTCCATTTTAATTACTTTCTCATTCCATTCTTATTTCACTATCTTTCCATAGTCATTCCATTTTCATCTGCTAACTTGTCATGCACAGCCAGAATGGACAAGACACATCTCTTCATCACAATTGTAGTACTATGACGTATCAGTATGGAACTAAGCTAACCACGCACCCTTCTTATAACACTTGTACTTCATGTAGCATTAAGTGAGTTCTTATTCATTTTCAAAAATCTTTCTGTTTGCTGTGTAAAAAAAAAAAATTGACCAAAGAGTAACATATTTCCTGAGTGACTTTCTGATATTGTTCTGAACTTGCTCATGCAACAACAACAAAATTACACATATATCAGTATATAGTCATAGTAGTAGTAGTAGTAGTAGTAGTAGTAGTAGTAGTAGTAGTAGTAGTAGTAGTAGTAGTAGTAGTAGTAGTAGTAGTAGTAGTAGTAGTAGTAGTAGTAGTAGTAGTAGTAGTAGTAGTAGTAGTAGTAGTAGTAGTAGTAGTAGTAGTAGTAGTAGTAGTAGTAGTAGTAGTAGTAGTAGTAGTAGTAATAGTAGTAGTAGCAGCAGTAATGCAGCAGTAGTAGGAGTACAAGTAATAGTGATATTTAAGAGAAGTCAAAACTAAGCACTATAATAATGGCCAGTCCGTGATGAATAAGGATGAATTAAGAGAGATTGCGGGAGGGCAGGGTACATACTACAATTGGCCTCATCCGATTGATCCGGGCAATCTGGCTGATCATTGCACTTATCCTCCAGGGGGATGCAAGAACCATCATCACACCGAAACTCGTTATTCGTGCACGAAGCTGAAATTGTTGTGTAATCATGTCAGTAGAGCCACAAAACATCCTGCCAAGGGAGGTCTGGGGGATGCAAGGCTTAGGTGGAGTGATATTTGTCCTCCTTCCATCCCTTCCTACCCTCAGACCTCACCCAAACTCACACCAAAACTTGCCCTAAGATCATGAGTTCTGAGAGCCATGGATGATGCACAAGGCTTAACACACTTTTGTACAGCTTGATTTTTTTCCCACATGTGGAACAAAACAATAAAATCATAAAAGCATCTTTCAGTGGCCACATACACAGATAAGAATATATACAGTAAAACCTCGTATTAACAGACTAAAAGGGAGGAAAGATAATCCGTTAATGTTGAAAGTCCATTAAATTGAATGCAACCTCGGGGCCATTTCATATGTATGAGTAAGTAGTTTATTCACCACCTGTCATTAACTACTTATAACAGTTTCTTTACCTAAGATTCATCAAATATACTTCAGAAGGTTCAACATACTCAGTATCTGCTTTCTACGGGGGAGTTGATAAGAGGTTTTATTTTTTGTAGTTTTAGAATTTCACAACTATCATTAACCTTAACTGACAGGTAAAGCAATAGTGCACACCTCAAAGCACATAAGGGTCAAAATTATTCCTGTCTTAGATCAAACTGAAACGTGTTGATTGTTTTGGCGTGAAATTAACAACACATATAAAGCAACTCGCTATAATTATTTCCATCCCCAGTACTACATACACAGCCAGAATCCAGAGTGCAGTGTTTATGACCTTGTTCCAATCCATGACTATAAGAAAACCAGTCATGTCCATTCCTCAAAAGCACAATAAACTAAGTCAAAACATCTTCCTATAAGCACTATTGAAAGACATTAACGTCTTTCTAATAAGCGATACTTATAGCAGGGGAGTTCACAATATCCTTAGGTGGATGGAGTTGCGTGGGTGTCAGTTGTCACCGCAGACACAACCACTCAAACGGACAAAGGCTAGGCAATGGCAACGTGTCTAAGAAGTTGATCTAGTTTCCTCCCTATTATATTTACAATTACAGCACCTGCAGTTATAACAATAAAGCTGTCAAAAACTAAAGGAAATATGACAGTGGATAAAAAAGTCATTCTTTCTTATAAATCCCTGATTAAGAAACTGATTATTGCCAACATGACTGTAGGTTAGGTTTAATTTATGTCCTTTATTATTAATTGACTGGTCCATCAGAGCTGAAATTCATTATATCAGGATCCATTAAATTGAGGTTTCACTGTATATATGCACTGCCTTAGGTGAGGACACGAAGTGCTGTGCAATAGCCTTCAAGTTTGAAGCAACACTGACAAGTGTGTACGTGTGTTCATATATATAAACATCTGTGTGAAAAAAAACATATATATATATATATATATATATATATATATATATATATATATATATATATATATATATATATATATATATATTATATATATATACACACACACACATATATGATGTACAAACACACACACACACACACACAAAGGAGGTCAACATTTAAGTAAAAGAGGAAAATCAGTCTTCCTCCTCCTCCTTTTCTTCTTCTTCCTTAAAAAGGAATATTATGCATCAAAATATTCTTGGTGCTGGTCTCACATAAACATGACTTTAGGGCACAATGGGGCATTATTCTTTTTCTCTTTCTCTCTTTGGCTCCCCAACTACCAATGATTAGTAAAACATAATGTGAGTTTCTACAACACAAAATACTCGGCACTGATGCTGTAATGCACTACTTTCCATACTCAATACCATGATAATAATGCCTCTTAATTATAACAAAATAATGTTTGTTAAACACACCTATATATGATATATATATATATATATATATATATATATATATATATATATATATATATATATATATATATATATATATATATGTATATATATGAATATATATGTAAACAATCATGCATTCAATAAACACTACTAAAATGCAAAAAAAATAAGCAGGATGCTGTTAACACACATACTTTCTACAATTAACAATAAAAAAAATATAATTAATAAATAGGGAACAAAGTACTGGTCAACTACTGTGAGTTGTGTAGCATGTGCAGGGCAAGCTATGGTGTTGGGATAGGTGTATGCAAGGTGGAAGGGTGTATTAAGGTGAACAGCAGGATAACATGATGGGATTGACATGGATGGGTGTGGGGGTTGGAATACTGGGTTGTGTGTGTTCATAGATTGATGGAGTGTTAGTGTGAAAACAGGGTGGAATTAGCCTTGGTGAAACAAAGGGTGATATAGTTTGGGTGCTAAGTTGTGTGACTGCTTGGTGTATGGGTAAGATGATTGAGTGGGTTTGAAATAGTGTTCGTAATGGTGTTGTAGGTTTGGCTGGAACATTGAATAGAGTGTGTGCAAGCTGGATTAATATTAGGGTAGAATGAGTGTTTGTTGATAGCCTGTCAATGGAGACTATGTGGAGGTGGTGGTGTTATAAGGTTCAGGGAGAAAAATATATGTACCTCTTGAAGACATTTCTAGCTTTTGACTTGGCAATTAAGAATTGCTTTTATGTATGTATGTGTGTATATGTGTGTGTGTGTGTGTGTGTGTGTGTGTGTGTGTGTGTGTGTGTGTGTGTGGTCGCGTGTGTGTGTTGTAAGATGCCTAATAGACTGCTAGAGCTCTATCCATCTAGTGATTCTATAGAGTTAATACTTCACTCATGCCACTCTCTTAGCTGTACTATGTGCATGAATAAAGTAGCTAACTAAGGCTACGCACTACAATAAAAAAAAATAATTAGCACTCTGCAAATGGTACAAAGCTATACTATAAAATTTTACAACTAAAACTATATATTACATACATCTGACAGATTTATAATGCCAAGTATCTTAAAAAAAAAAAATCAACACTGGCTTTCATTTAAAAGAATTAATTACTAAAAACTTCAGGCTGTCTTGAATCACTGAGATATTACTATATTAAGAATTCAAAATCTAAGCTTTGTAAAATATTCAACTATAATCTTTCTTAAATTATATTCAAAATTTTTTATACATATTACGAATTTCAAATCTAAACTATATATAAAAAAAAATTTTTAAGAAAAATCACATCTGCTACAAGTTTAAGTACACTGAAAGAAAGAAATGCAAATATTTCTCATTTTAAGGTAAAGTATTATGTAGAGGTAAAGTTAGTAGTGGACGGATCACGTAGATAGTTTAGGTGGACTATGGTGATAATGGTGGTGGTTGGTGTGAGAAAGAAAGAGAGAGAGAGGGAGAGAGAGAGATAAGTGATAGATGATGAGTGAGAACATGGATGGGTGAGCGTGAGTGAGTGAACGAGTGGATGAGTAAGTGAAAGAAAGAGTGAAGAAGGTAAGGAGAAAACAGAGCAAGAAATTAAGGGAAGGAAAGGAATGAATACATGAATGTGTGCGTGAGGAAGGGAAGCAATTATGGAGGAATGGAGTAGATAAAGAGAGGACTACAGGAATGGGATGAATAAGTGAGTGAGTTTGTCCTGTGCGTTTGGCTCCTCCCTTGCACCTTGTTTCCCTCTCACTACTGTGCATGTGTGGCCTTTATAGCTGTAAGCAGACTGATGCTCCAACCATATCCAACTAAATGTTCATCTAAACAGAAATGGGATGGTACTAAACACACACACTGTCCCATCTAGTTTGACATTTCCTTCTTCACAGTACATGATTCCACTCCATTTGCACTGTCATTATAGCTTCTCAAATTAACTTTCTTCTTAGGCAGCAATTCTCTTAAATCCATCATCATCTTTTAAACCTTCTAGCACTAACGGGTTTTCCTATAGAAGTCAGATTATTTCAACAAGATCTAACCTTTTGTAACCCATGTATTAGCCTACCCACAGTTATCAGCAGCCAACACCTTTGTACCACAAGAGGCAATGGTCTCAAAATCTTCATGGCATCCAACACCATCAAACATTACCTCCTCTTCTACAGATGGCAAAAAATGCTATGGACCCAAAAATATTTCAATACAAAACTGGACTTGCACGACTTAAATAGAATGCAGAGAGCACATAACGTCTTATACCTTATGCACTGCTTCCTGAACTACAAGCAAATGATACTCTTAGCAATGTTAAGCCTAGAATTCATGAGGCATCAGTCTGCTTTGAAGCACTAGAGGCTCAGGTAGAGGTGCAAGTAGAACCAAATTCACAGAAGGAATCAGACACACAATGGAACATAGTTGGATGGGCTATGGAATGGATGGAAGGGCAATGGGAAGGGGAGATAGGGAAGTGGGAGAATGGAGAGATGGAGGGTTGGACAAACAGACAGAGGAGTGGAAGAGGAGGCTTGAGAGGAGACATCTTACGTGGACAGTCTTTCTCATCTGTGGCATCCTGGCAGTCAGTCGTTCCGTCGCAACGCTGGTCTGCACTAATACAGTAGCCATTGTTGCAGCGGAAAGTTGACGAGGAGTTGCACGAGGACGTAGCTGTTGAGGGGCAAGCGCTTGGGGTCACACTCAAACTGAACCAGAGGAGGAGGAGGAGGAGGAGGAGGAGGAGGAGGAGGAGGAGGAGGAGGAGGAAGAGGAGGAGGAGGAAGAGGAAGAGGAGGAAGAGGAGGAGGAGGAGGAGGAGGAGGAGGAGGAGGAGGAGGAGGAGGAGGAGGAGGCGGCAATGCAGAGTAATCAGGCAGTATCAAGCATTAGCATTAGTAGAGGAAGAGGAGGAGGAGAGCAGAGTGTGCATTTACATCTCTAATGGTCTTAATGTTTAGGAAGATGAAAGGAATGAGGGAAAGAATGAAGCAAGCAAAACTATATCTAAAACAAGGTATGATTTTTCAAGCACTCTTAAAACCATGACATGACAAAAATACATAAGTAAAATGTCAATTAATGTGAAAATAAACAACAGACCAACAAGAAAACAATGCCAATGAATGCATAACCAAACCCGGGCACATTAAATTCATGCTTCTAGTTAATGCAGTGAAAGTTTCCACAATTTTCATACTTGCAATTTCTATTACACAATACAATTTTTTTTTGTTAAGGAGAGAGAGAGAGAGAGAGAGAGAGAGAGAGAGAGAGAGAGAGAGAGAGAGAGAGAGAGAGAGAGAGAGAGAGAGAGAGAGAGAGAGAGAGAGAGAGAGAGAGTCTTGTCCACTCAACAAGCATGACAATCATCACCAACATCAGTATCAGCAGGCAAGTACAGACAATATCTAAAACGACAGGTGTGTACATGTAGGAACACTGTGTGTGTGTGTGTGTGTGTGTGTGTGTGTGTGTGTGTGTGTGTGTGTGTGTGTGTGTGTGTGTGTGTGATTCACCATGGTCTGGAGGATCACATGCTGGACTCATGTTTATTAGACATTCCCCTCCCCGAAAGAGCTCAGAGCTCATAAACAGATATATGGATAAAGCTGAGACCTCTTATGCATCACACATCCCATTACCCTTACTCATGGGGGATTGACCACTTCCTGTCAGTGAAAAATCCTTAGCGACCTCATTAGGGTTCGAACCCTCATTCCACAGGAATACGGAGGGTGTGTGTGTGGGTGTTCGTGTGTGTTCTAGTTTTTACCAGTAAAGATATAGTAAATGTATGGGAACAAAAAATTACTATAAAACAGATTGTCTATTTGTCTATGTTAGTTTGTCTAAAGCACATGTGAAATATATGTACTGTATTTTAAGGCAGAAAAACATGATAAGGTAAAAAAGAAGTGCACAACAATTGAGTTGATATTAGACTTAGATGATGAAAACGTACTAAGGCATACTCATAAGTGTTTCCTACTTAATACCTTCCTTGCCTAGATGTCAAAATAACTACACAGATGAAAATAAAGGAAGGAAGTTTTGAGGAGAAAATACAATTGTGACAAGTCGAATATTAGAGCTTTCCACAGCCAGAGGCAATAAATGGGAGCAACAATAAAGAAAACCTACACAGAAGATAATAAAGTAACGATCTTTTGGCAAAAGATAGAAAAGACCAAAATATCATTATGACATATATTAGAAATTTTGAGTAACTTCCCCAAGTGAGAGGAATAAGTGAGAGCAAAGGCAGAACAAAAATATATATAGGAATGAAGACAAAATATTTGTAAAAGAAAATCTTTAAAATGAAAGAAAATGCAGTTCAAAATATTTGTGATTAACTAAACGCTGAAAAAAATAATGATTTTGAGTCAAGTATCACATAATTTGATTTTGATCAAGTATCACATAAATAATTTTGGAAGTTGACTAACAAACATTAATCAATAGTAAACATGGCAATCTAAACTATAAAAAGATTCAATTTCAAAACATGTTACACCTTACAGCTAGTGATTATGAGGAAAATATAATGAATTAAAGCTAATGATTATGAGGAAAATATATTGTATTACGATAAAAAAAATAATAAATTTAAGCCCAATGCTATTCAAAGTATCAATCTCCTTATATGGAAATCATGAGGCAGTGGTTATAAGTTGTTTTCTTTCCAGTAACAATACACCAGCAATGGTCATGCATTAATGCTCATAGTGTGAGATTGCAGAAACATACATAAGAACCCACACACTTACATTATTACGCATACACACACAGACGCACACAAACACACACACATACACAAACACACATACATAGTACATAAATACAAGCAGTTATGCATAATCAAACATAGTGAAGTCTCTCTCTCTCTCTCTCTCTCTCTCTCTCTCTCTCTCTCTCTCTCTCTCTCTCTCTCTCTCTCTCTCTCTCTCTCTCTCTCTCTCTCAATTACTGTATACTAGCATACACCCAAATACACACTGATACAGAAGAAAAACATTTTGCTTTACAGATCAAGGGTGTCTGAATACAAAAAAAAAGAAAAAGAAAATGGTTAATGAAAAATTTACACCAAACACAAGAATCAATGTCATTACGCTGGACTGCACACCAATGATGGAATGAGAACACAAACAACATTTTTTTGGGGTCAGTGTCATGATGAATCCAACACAATAGAGGTTAGGTGACATGCCGCGCACACACAAATAATCCCAAAAAAGTTAGTGAAGCATCATCCCTTTTAATTTCCCTAAAAAGGCTTGTGTAAGTGCATTACCTTTCCCTTTTCAAGACGAAGTACACAACAATAACTTATGGCAATCAAGTTCATCAGAGGCATCAGGATAATTATGCACACAATCACACAGCAGGAAAATGTAGGTATTGGTTCCATCAGAAGAAAGGAGATTAGATCCAATGTTTCTATCTGAGGTCATAACAGAGGATGATGATGCTTGGTTTATGGGTATATCCCAGAAACCAAAAGATTGCAGTGGAAGACAAAAATGTCACAAGACTCAAAATAAGCTTCCCAATCAAGTTAATGTGAAGGTCATGTTGCTTCAATTTTTTGACATGGAAGGAATTATGCAGCAGAAAAATTTTCCAAAGGTGAATGCAGTGAATTCCTGGTGGTAGTTTTGAAATATTTGTACGAAACAGTGAGACGCAAATGGCATGAGGCGTGGAATGATGGGCGACTGTTTCACCGGCAATACTCCCACCCAGGCACCACACGTTACCCTGCAGCTTGTGGTCAAAATAAAATCCATTTGTCCCAATCATCTTATTCACTTCAATAAGCACCCAGCAACTTTTG
Source organism: Metacarcinus magister (assembly GCA_029783475.1). Taxonomy (NCBI): domain Eukaryota; kingdom Metazoa; phylum Arthropoda; class Malacostraca; order Decapoda; family Cancridae; genus Metacarcinus; species Metacarcinus magister. The sequence goes on from JAPQNM010000046.1 coordinate 13,427,833, forward strand.
GATAAACACTGTTTTGACACTACTGAAGACATTCAATCCAAAATATGAGTGTCTTCATGCATATCAAATAAGAAGATTTCCAGCAATGCTTCCATCAGTGACATAAACGGTGGAAGAAGTGTGTGGATGCTACAGAGGGTATACTTTGATATACATACTGGTATATATATATATATATATATATATATATATATATATATATATATATATATATATATATATATATATATATAATTTTAAAGCAAGAATTACATTAAAATATTTGTTGCTATTGCAAACTGAAATTTGGACACAACCTTGACGAGAGAATTACAAGAAAATGATTCAAGGACTTCTTTACTTATCAATAGGAAATCCATTCCTCAAAAGCTTATCAAGTTGATCTGGGTTGGTATCTGTCAATTTTTTATAGTAAAGGGGATCCCTACCCACACCTTAAATAGCAACCTTGAATTTTAGGATGCTGGACGTGTAAAACAAAACAAAACAAAAAGTAATAGTAACAATACTAATAATAATAATAATAACAATAATAATAATAATAATAACAACCATAATCAATCTATCAATCTACGTATCTATCAGGCTGCTATCCCCTTTAGAGGGGGACCCAAGACAAGGCACACATACACACAATCATGCACACAACATGCACATACACTCATCTCACTTAGTCCTTACTCCCCCAGAGGTGAACAAAAGTACACCCCACACAAATACAGCATGTCAGGTCATTCACACAAATTGGGATGAGGGCGGAGGTCATTTCCACTACAGGGGTCCCAGGGTTTACTCCTTTCACTTCATATTGAACTCATGCCCTCTCCTTCCTCACACCTGATATGATCCAAGAGCCACAACAGATGCGCGGGAACCTCTTCCAAAGATTATCAAAGCTAAATTCATTAATTCATTCCTGCCTTCCCCACTGCTCTCCATTCACTTCTATCACACACAATCATCCTTCCAAAACATTTACCAACGATAACAAATCTTACAGGATCATGCTCTTGTTCAAGCAATAAAGGTAACTACTATATAAAAAAAAAAAGTCACGGTACAATATAAAAGGAAAAAGAAAAAAAAATCTATTCCATCATGAAAACAACCAACCTTTTCTCGCCTCATTCTCTAACGGGGAACGGATACTCACAGCACTGTTGCTCATCGGAATCATCTAAGGGACAGTCTATCTTGCCATTACACTTGAGACGACGGTCAATACACTCACTATAATCACACTGCCACTCAGTTATGGGGTTGCAGGCTAATGTAGAAAGGGAGCCAGCAACAGGAGGGAAAAGAACACGGTGGGATGTTATTAGTAGAGGAATGGAAAACATATTGAGAGAAAGAGAAGGAGAAAGAGAAAGAGAGAGAGAGAGAGAGAGAGAGAGAGAGAGAGAGAGAGAGAGAGAGAGAGAGAGAGAGAGAGAGAGAGAGAGAGAGAGAGAGAGAGAGATATTAGTTATGCTAGTGTAAATGTAAGAAGCACAGCTGGTATTTCAGAAAGTGAATCACTCTTCAATAACAGATATGATAGATGTTTTTCGTTCTTCTAAGCAATGCTAATTTAGGATGATCTTAGGCAACATGAAGACCCAGAATAATGCTGTTGCCTATTGGTAGTCAATACACGTCCTACATCATTAATTAACTAGCTCATTGATGATACATATTAAGGTCTTAAAGATGTAAAGAGGTACTGTACATACTGCATTCCTCCAAGTACTGTTTTCCTGATAGTGATGAGCATGAGTGGATGATATGAAAATCTCATGGAATAGTTAATGATAATAATATCAACATTTTAAAATCCCAATAAAATAAACACTTTTCATGAGGATTTTGTTAACGTTTTTTCTGTTCCATTAAGTCTGTTAACTAATGCTTTCAATGCATAAGATATATTTCAAAATTATCTTTATACATATATTTTGACCTTTTCGGCATTATAAAGTCATTCTCATTGTATTCCTATTTCCTTATTTGTCTCCTTGTTTGTTTTCATCCTCAGCCACCACATGGATATTTGAAGTCCAAGGGAGTGCTAAAGAACTTACCTTATCAACACGACCATAAACAATAAGTATCTACTGATGATCAAAGAAATTACTCCATAACAGGAGACATATGTGGGAGGCAGAACTTTCATTCCCATGGCCATAAACAATAAGTATCTACTGATGATCAAAGAAATTACTCCATAACAGGAGACATATGTGGGAGGCAGAACTTTCATTCCCATGGCCATAAAATTGCCAGCCACTTCACGGTAAAAAGTTGACTTCGCAGGAACCCCGTTAAGATTGCGAAATACAGAATTTACAAACACATAGCTAAAGCATAACATGGCAGCTTTCCAGTGAATGCATTACAGACCCATGACACTTCAAACACCACATAATGTGCCTACTGAGTGCACATCAATCATCATGCAACGTGACATCATCTGTCCATCAATCTACCCCAGACAACTTCACAAGACATTCCATTTCATTTGACCAACAGTGACAGGCATTTCAACATCTACGTGTCTGCATCCATACGTACATACGTACATACAATACATGCACAAATAGAAACAACATATAGTATGACAAGCTACAACCACTGAGATGCATTCCACCAACTACAACAATGAACATGTGTCAAGGTTGATGGTAAGGTAGCATAGCCCTCACTCCACTGGTCTTCAATATGCATCATTACAGTAAAACATTTCATGTCAAAGCTAAATAACTTTCACTCCTAAATGCATTGGTATGCAACTTTTACGATCATTAAAATAACCCTTTAGTAAGTACTGACATGTACCATCTTAATAAATACTAAATATTCTTTCAATGTCCACTTGCATGTAACTATCTATCTATATATAAGTTATCCCCCTAATGAGAAGTAACCAAGACAAGGCATGCATACACACACCCATGCACACATACATATACACTCCCCTCACTTAGCCCCATAGGCCTCCAAAATAAAGAAACACACCCTGCCCAAACACAGTGTGTGAGGTCAGTCACGCAAATGGGGGTGGGGGTGGAGGTCATATCCACAACAGGGTCTTAAGGTTTAACCCTGCCATTTCATATTGAATTCACGCCCTCTCCCTCCCTACACCTGATACGATCCAAGGTTAACACCAGATGTGTGACAACAACATCCAAGGGTTGTCAAGGATGCGTCATTAGTCATGCATTCACCACTGCTCTCCATTCACTTCTATCATGCACAATCATCCTTCTTTGTTCCAGACATTTCTTTTTCTTTCAGTACTCTTTTCACACTGTCCATCCATCTTGTTCATGGCCTTCCTCTCAACCTCACACCTCTCACATCAGGTCCTACTATTCTCTTTAACAACCAGTCTTCCTCCGTTCCCTCGATGTGTCCATACCACCTCACCAGACTCTGCTCTGCTCGACCACTCAACTCTTTCATAACACCGATTCTGTTTTGCACCTCAATTCTCACTCAGTCTATATTCATTACTCCACACATACTCCTCAGACACCTCATCTCCATTATATGTAATCTCTTTTTCTTCACTACTGCCATACTCCGTGTTTCAGACACATATAGTGCAGTTGGCAGAGCTACTCTTTCATACAACTTTCTCTTTACATATATTCCCATTGCTCTACAACTAAACACTTTCTTCATTCCTCCCAACACCTTTCCTACATCATTGATCTTCGACTTTATCTGTTTCTATTCCTTCATCTACAGTAATCTGGACCCTGAATATATAAAAACATTCCACCTCCTCGAGTCATTTAATAAGAAGTTTACTATAAATCCTGCACACCAAAGATCAGGCTGGAGTAAAAGGCTTGGACTGCATCTCGCCCATATCTACAACACTAAGACAACTTGAACCTTTTAGAAATGTGAAGAACAAAATGAGACAACAATACAAGAGGACAAATACAAGAGGATGTAGGAGAATAGCTACCCAAGTTTCATTGCAGTGCTACACATGGAATCCACAAGACAGATATACAAGAGCATGAAGACTTACTCAAGTGCCCAACATTAACAAACAAGGTACTATGCTGTTACGGTAAGGTCCAGGAACTCACTTGGGCATCCCCACTCATCTGATCCGTCCCAACAGTACCTCTGTCCATCACACACCAAGTAGTCAGGGATGCAAGTTCCATCATTGCAGCGAAACTGCCCCACCCGGCATGCAGCTAAGGTACACATGTGCATCACTCCTCATTAGATTCTTTATAATGTGCCTTGGTGCTATACATACAAACACACAAACATTCACACAAACACACATACATATATATATACACATACAAACATTGTTAAGGAGAGTGTGTTATGGTAGTAGGTGTGATGGGAACAGGATATAGAGTTATTCACTCACCCAGGAGTTAATCACTATAAAGTGAGCATAACCAGAACATGGTGGGTTAGATTCTACCATACATACTTAAGCTAAATTATATCTACATGTCATTCTATATCTGGAAAAAAATTCAAAGAAATTATGCATGTGAGTAAATATTAAGATCATTTCAATACTTAACCAAGAAATAATCAAACAAAATAAAATTAATTATTTTTTGCACACACTACAAAAAAAAAACCATAATCAATATGATTAATCTAGATAAACTTTTTAAAAGTCAAATGACAAGCTACAATGTACATTCCTCAATGCCAATATTGTAGTGAGGCTTTGCAGTGTAGGGAACAAGCAAGGCTGCCACCATACTAAACTAGACTCAGATCAAGGGTGGCACTCACAATCAGTACAGCCATGTTCATCCGATTCGTCGCGACAATAAGGCCGGCCGTCACACACCAGGACCAGAGGGATGCAAGTGCCATCATCAGCGCAGGCAAACTCATCAGGTTTGCAGGCTACAGGCATAAGCATAAGGTTTTCTGGCATTAGAAGATTGCAGTTATTGAAAGAAATTAAGGCACTTCATAGGGAGGTAAGTTCATGTGTGAGGATGGAGAGCTAAGGGAGTTTTCCTGTAAGAGTGGGAGTGAGACAAGGATGTGTGATGCCATCCTGGTTGTTTAATACTTTTATGGATTGGTGTATGAGAGAAATGAAAGCTAAAGTGAGGAATATAGGTGCAAGACTGAACATGAATGGAGTGGGTTGGGCAATGGTGGCATGCCTGTTTGCAGATAACACTGTGTTGTTTGCAGAGAGTGAAGAGGAATTTACAGAGTGGTGGATGAATTTTATAGTGTATCTAAGAGAAGGAAACTAAAACTGCATGTTAGGGAAAGTAAGGTGATCCTTTAGTACACCTTATAAGGTGAGTGTACTAGCAGTAGAAATATATGAGGTAGTTTAAGGAAGAGAGAGAATGGAGGAAGTTAAAGATTATAAGGATTTGGGAACAATGCTATGAAAACATGGAGAGATGGAAGGAGAAATAAAAGAGAGGACTATGCAAGGGTTATGAGAAGAAGGAATGTGTTCATGGAGGTAAAGAGAGGTTTAAGGAACAATATTCTCCTGCCAAAAAAGATATATAGATCAGAGACTTGGACATGGAATAATGTATAGCAATGAAGAGTGCGTGCTGTGGAAATTAGCTACTGTATCTGAGAGGAGTATGTGGTGTGACAAGATGGAAGGTTAAGAGCAATGAAAGCGTTTATGAAAGATATGGCACAGAAATTTGTGCAAATGGAGTGAAGTGTAGTGTAGTGAAATGGGCGAAAAGAAATATTTTATGATGGTTTGGTCATCTTGAAAAAGGAGTGAAGAGTTTGTGAAGAAAGTTTATGTAAATGAAGTTGAGGGTTCTAGGAGGAAATCAAGTACAGGTGTAATATGAAAAAGCTGCTGATAGGGAGGGAGGGATTGAACTAGTAAGGACGGAGTGTGTAGATAAGGAGAGATGGAGGCTATTCTACCATGGTGATCCCCTTGGACGACACTCCAGGAGGGAATGAGGCATCAGAGACTATAGATGGATAAATATATATTGCTTTGATATTAGACAAAGATGTGTACCTACATGATGTAAGTTAACACTACATATATACACATATACAAACACCCACACAGAAATATAGATACGAGTGCAGCTCAGGCTCTGTATACAACTAAATAAATACATATACACACAAACACACTCACACACACACACACACACACACACACACACACACACACACACACACACACACACACACACACACACACACAAGCCATTCTCTGCTAGCTATCATTAATGATTTTCTGCTGATAAATCACCTTCAAACAGACAGACAATAGCACACACACACACACACACACACACACACACACACACACACACACATACATACACACACAGCTCTTGCAACATCTAGCATCAAATCAAATCAAAGCATTATTAATGAGCAATCAGTGGCAATCAGCTGTAAAAAAGAAGAGCTTCATGATTTCCTTTGATAAGAACCTATAAACAGATATAGAACACATTAAGGTCACAGTAGTGGCAGTACAACACAACACACCACTGTGTCACTCCACCTCTTTTACAGCTGTTCCAGCTGTACAAGAGGTGGAGTGAAACAGTGATAAATGAGGTGTCATAGTATCCTAACCACACTGAGGTACACTGCAGCATCTACACTATCCTACCGCCCTGCCTCATGCACTGTACTATTCAGCATCATGAATCCATCTAGTGGTTGTGATTGGAAATAGATTATTTGTTGAAGGTGAAGGAAAAAACGTGGAGGTGCACTGTAAGGAAAATTATGAAGGAAAAAAACATAAAACATTTTTAGCTGAAAAGCATACAAAAAAGCACCATAAAGTAACAAGACTGAATTGCAGTGTTGGAAAACCTGTAAAGTTTACTGAAAAGTAATTATCAAATTAGAAAATTTACACATCTTTGACTTGATCGTACCTGCAAGAAAAATATTAAATAAAGCAATTGTAAAAGTTTCACTTTGTCTTGCAGTTACACATCTAACAGGAGGACTCGCGGCAAAAGGAATAGTGAGAGAGAGAGAGAGAGAGAGAGAGAGAGAGAGAGAGAGAGAGAGAGAGAGAGAGAGAGAGAGAGAGAGAGAGAGAGAGAGAGAGAGAGAGAGAGAGAGAGAGAGAGAGAGGTGTATAATCAGGTACATCAACATGTGTATCATCAACAGAAGCCATGACCATCAATACCCGGACCTGGTCAATATATTGCAGGATGTGCAACACAACAAATTTGGAGTCAACACTGGGAAAGTGGCAGACATATGGCTCTCAAGGGAAGGAAATGAATTGGCTGCATATTACTCTAAACAACAGAAACCCCGGACCACAGACAACCACAGCAACACAGAGGAGGCGAAGTTATAATGTTTTGGTTGAGACTTGTGTGTTAAAGAAGGTGGGTATGTGGGATGAAAACCATGTATGACTTGCTCTTTTCCACATCAGCATAAAGAATTGGAACTTAAAACACAAAAATGAAAAATGTTCCACCAAACATGAATAAAAAGTTTAAAATACTAGTCTCTTTCTGAATTGCTATTAAGTCCTCGGCTGTTAGGTTTACAGCATATGTTAAGGAAGGGGTAAGGAAAAATCAATTATATTTTATTTGCTTAGGGGTATGAGTCTTTAGTATATTTTATTTATATTTTTACATCTGCATGCATTACTTACATGAATGTCAACAATGTCATGCATAATGTGTGTCTCATGATGCATACTACTTCCTATGTGTTGTTTGTGTTATGAACTCATGCTGTAATGTGACACAAGGGTTAATAGTGTGATCAATTACTACTGCATATTCACACTAAAGTGTACATAAAAAATGCATGCAATAGTTGCAAAGCAATAACCGGAAACACTTGAATCCTATGCTGAAGGTGTAATGGTTTATCTATCTTAAAATGTACTTTTACATCACACCACCACATGCTAGTTTACTTAACTGTGACAAAATCCCATCATGCTTGCTTAGAAAAGTGTGAGAGAGAGAGAGAGAGAGAGAGAGAGAGAGAGAGAGAGAGAGAGAGAGAGAGAGAGAGAGAGAGAGAGAGAGAGAGAGAGAGAGAGATCAATTCTTTACATAAACCAAAAGGCTGAAGAAGTAAGAGGAACCATACATTAAATCTACAGCATATCTGTTAGTTTAATTGTTATTTAAATAGTATAAGTATGGTACAAAAAGTTATTTCAATCAAAAGCATTTCTATATTTACATTAATCCAGCATGCATATGAAGATGGATAACAAAGGCTTCAAAATGCAGTGTAGACTTGACTCATGTACCTCAAACAACCTAAGCATCTGCCTGAACATTCAATGGAAGCTTATTCATTATGTAGCATATTAATAAAAGAATATAGAATTGCCTGGTTCAAATAAAATGAAATTATAGGTAAGGTTATGTTGCCTTAATATTCTGATTGACTTATTACAAACTCAAAAGAGACTAATGGTTTGAGATATTTCAAATGTTTCAAATCTGTCTGAATGGAAACACTGTTCTAGATATTAATTGAAAGACCTCAGTTTCTATTTCAGGTTTCAGTGGCTTTTATTTCTAATATGTACCAGTTAAAAGAATTTAGAAAAACTGAAAATAGTTTTCTTAAAAAATAAGAATAGGAACTAATATATTTGTATGTAATATTGTCATAAAAAGATTAGCTCATCAACTACTATGATGAATGTCTATAAACCAACACTGAAGTTATAATATGTGATAATATGTTGGTTGGGGAATACATGAACACACTTTAGCTCAAGATATGCAACCATCCCACTTCAAGTATTATGAGCACCAATTACAGATCCATAACTCCAGAGAAAGGACCATAAATTGACAATTGTAAAAGAGTGAAAATAAACTGGTGCAGACACACCAAGCTTCCTCCCTGTGCGACAAACTAACCCAAGATTAAACTAAATCTTTCTAAGGACATCTATATATCTTCTATCCCCAAGTGGACCTGTGTTTTCCCCAGTGTCTAATGGGGTGGCTAAGCCAGCAGAATTCATCTGAGCCATCGGAACAATCAGGGTAGCCATCACACCGCTTCTTGGCGTTGATAAGGCATCCATCTTGACACCGCCACAACTGGGCATCTTGACGAGGATATGAACCAGAATCAGTAACATTTTGCTTTCTCCACATAACTATTCTATACGAAACTTTTTTCTTTTTACCAAATGGAAGGTTAAATCTACTTTATAAAGTGAGATATTTTTTCATTTTTTCACCGTGAACCATTGACACCATTCCCTATATCATATAAGATGCAATTCTAATTTTCTAAGACTTTATTATGATTTATTAAATCATTAACTTTCCTCCTACACTATATCAATAACATTTTCAAGATTTATCAAGAAGAAACCATCAAGCAGGCCAGATACAGGAGATTATAAGAAAGCAGCATGCATTAATGAGAGAGAGAGAGAGAGAGAGAGAGAGAGAGAGAGAGAGAGAGAGAGAGAGAGAGAGAGAGAGAGAGAGAGAGAGAGAGAGAGAGAGAGAGAGAGGCAGACTTCATGGTTGAAAAGAGGGAAGCTGTTGTAGATCTGTGGCATCACGGTCAACACACCTGGACAGTTCAGTTCATCTGAGGAGTCAGGGCACTGGCAAACCCAGTCACAACGCTGATATTCAGGGATACAATACAAGTCCGTACACTGCCACTCCCCAGGCCGACACTCTAATGAAGCAAATAGCCCATGATGTGTGTGTGTGTGTGTGTGTGTGTGTGTGTGTGTGTGTGTGTGTGTGTGTGTGTGTGTGTGTGTGTGTGTGTGTGTGTGTGTGTGTGTGTGTGTGTCATTCACCATTCATTATGGTCTTGCAGATCACGCGCTGGATTCGTGATCTCCAGCTTTTACCCTCCCGGAGAGAGCTTACAGCTCATTATAGCCCGATCTATGGGTAAGGCTGTGACCTTTCACACACACACCCCATCCTTTTGCTCAAGGAGGACAGTAACTGCTTGGTCATCAGTGAAACTTTGCACCTTGAGCAGTGCGCAAACTCAAGCCTGCCGAGTAACAGGCCGAGACGTTACCACCAAGCTACCAAGCAGTGTGTGTATATATGTGTGTGTGTGTGTGTGTGTGTGTGTGTGTGTGTGTGTGTGTGTGTGTGTGTGTGTGTGTGTGTGTGTGTGTGTGTGAGGGTTTCATGGCCTCAGACTTCTCAGCATGATGTGGATGCAAGAAAAAAGGTGTAGAAAGAAAAAAGTGTGAAGTTGAGTGTACATAGTTATATGGCAGGGTGTGTTGTGAAGCTGCCTCACTTGCCTCTTGCCAACAGAGTGCACCAAGTTGGAGGCAGACGTATTCCTTAGAAACAAACTCATTAATAATGTAATGATATCTGAGGCAGTAAAATCTTTTTCTGATGGACTTCAAAAGTTATTGTTATGAGAGCATACATTTTGCAAAAAAAATATGCTCTGCCTTGTAATAAATTATTTAATTCATAACTGCAGAAGCTTTTTGGTTTAATAATCCACTAAACTATGTGAGACAAATTGTGTAAATCATCTCTAAAACTACTAGTCAACATTTCAAGGTCCATTAGAGAAAGATTCCATGCATTCATTATATACACATATGTAATGATCAAACATTGAAATCAGTTTGAACAGAGTAAAGAGACATCCAAATTATGTTATTAGTGAGGAATTAATCAAGTATTCAATATCAATTTCCTTTTCAGTGTCTTACACTGATCAATATCTGATGGTCATTTACCTACCTGAAAATTTCTCTTTACTCTTTACTCTTACTTAGTACTTATTTTCATTTTTCTGTAGAAGCATGAAATACCAAAAAAATTACCCTTAATCATATGACTGCCTCAAAAAAAACACATTTTAACTAAATATTTCTCTGACACTTGTGTTTCTATCATGTTACAAGCACAGAGGAAAACCATATTTATCTATCTATCTTTAGTCTCTGATGCCTCCTTCCCTCCAGGAACATCCACCTAAAGGATGGGCATGGCAGAAGAAAAGCATAAAGGCAGAAATATAACAATCCTCTTTTCTGTCTTTTGTAAGGTGTTATATTCAGTTAAAAATATTTTCTTTATGCAATTGTTGCAATAGTGAAAAAAAAGACAAAGAAATCTCTGCCAGATGAAAAATTGAGACATTTTCATAATGGAAATGCTTTAAACACAGAAAAAATGTGTATATTCAATTTACTATGCCATAAACATACCAACTATCAGATTATATCAGCAATATTTCTTTAATCATTATAAGTACCAGAGAGAACATGTAAATGATATATGATAATGAAGTGAATAAGCAGCATACCCATAAGTATCAATACTACATTTTAAGTTAATTTTCCTTGATTGAAATGTCATAAAAAAAATTTTATAAATGATGAACTTAACTTTCAGTCTGTCAGCTGGCAAATAAAATTTGAAGGCTGTTTTTGTTATGACCAAAAAATAAGCCAAGAGGCAAATACATTGTGCAGAATGGATAACCTTAAGCCACAAACAAGATAAGGCCTTACTTGGTCTACAGTCCTGTTCATCAGAGCTGTCACGACACTCAACAAGATTATTGCAGCGAGAGCTTCCAGGAATGCAGGTGCCATCATCTTGACAACGCCACTCATTAGGCTGGCAATGTCGAGCTTTTCAGGCAAGGAAAGAAGCGAGATGTAGGTAAAAAAAAAGTGTGATCTATATAAGTGTAGTTTGGTTTTTTTCAGAGATTTTTCAGATACAAGGGAAGTGTGAGAATTAAAAGTGTGATAATATTGGTGCTTTCCTTTAGACAGGATGAACAAAATTCAAGATTTTTTTCCTTTACTTTTAGAAAAAAGACTATCATGATGGATATGGTCATTCTTCTTTTGCAAAATTCAGTGTTTGTTTTAAAAATGTGGAAATGTGCACAAGATGACAGAAAAGTATGTCACTATCTTCTTTTTATATGACCAGATAAAGAAGAAAGGTGAAGTTAATGAAAGAAAAGTAATATTTTGTTTCATTCAATACATATTCCTAATAATTTTCAAACGAATCACAATCCTACAGAAATTTCTTATTGTATGGTCTCAATTTTCTTTACATGGATGTCATCTGAGAAGCAGAGAAAAGAAATAACAAAAAAAATCAAAATACAAGACTAAAATACCCGTTTCTGCTTCTTTCTTGCTTTATGTAGTGAATATTAAATGTTCATCCATTTCCATGAAACAGAGCAGAAGAATAAAAGTTAAAAACACTCACGTGGGCAGTTTTCTTCATCCGAGCGATCCAAACAGTCAAAACGGCCATCACAGTAGGCCTGAATGGGTATGCAAGACCTATCCAGACATGTCCACTCCTGGCTCCGACAACCTGAGTCAAGCCAAGATAGTATATAAGACTCTGGCACATATATGAGTTGAAAGTGGATACAGGTAAGGCATACTTTGCTCCCTCTCCTACTCCAACTCCTACTGTTCTTCCTCCATTTCATCCTCTTCTTCTTCCTTCTTCCCTTCTTCTATTCTAACTAATATGAAAAAAACACTTTCTTATTAACTATGTTCCCTTAATAATTAGAAAGGGATAATTTGGGAGTGAGCTCTTTTGCGTAGTATTGTCAAGTGTACTTTTGTAAACCCCTCTCGTCATCTCACCATCACTCATTCCCTGCAGGTAACCAAACAATTTTAGGGTACTGCATTTCACTAGGCCACTACATAATTCATCTCTTCACCTTACTAGACATATCAAACATGAGCAAAAATATGATAATGAGAGAAACAAGACTAAGCACATTTAATGATGCTCTTAGATTTATAATACAACGCTAAGAGAGAAAAAACTAAATAATGTATTAAAAGAGCATGAAGACAATAATGAAAGGAAAAACCAAAGCACACTCACTTAATGTTCTGTCCTCATGCTTGTATGAGAGAACATTGTTGCAACAGCACACCTACACCTACACAATGATAAGATATACATGGCAAGCTCTGAGCCTTACCCTGACAGTTATACTCATCAGCGTAGTCAGGACAGTCATAACGAGCATCACATCGTTGCTCTTGTCGAATACACGAGCCATCAGAACAAGTCCACTGGTTACTCGTGCAGGCTAGGTAGAAACATGATGGATCCATGCATGAAGACCATACTACAAGGGTCGTAGCATTGCTAATTCACAGTAAAACATTAGTGCCATGTGTTGCCCAGGGCTGTGGTGCATGCAGGACACTACAGTCATTAGGTAAACAAATCTTAAACTAGTCTGTCCTTGACTGTTTGTTACTGTCATTCCAGTTACAACAATGGTGGGTTGGTTCCCGGCTGTGGCTACAGTCTTTTTTTCAGGTGCTACTGGTCCTCATATGCTAAACCAGAATATTTTAATGATCATCTTTTTTTAGGGATATCTTAAATTAAACATTAAAAAGTATTTCTTTACTGCTAATGACAAATCATACATCATTGTTGATTTAGAATATACACTGAACTTTATACTTACCACTGAGCTACAGAATGATCACAGGTGATTAAAACTTTTTACAGCTAAGAGAAACAGACTGTAGCAACCACAACGTGTATTTATGTATCATACCACCATCAACATGTACAACAAACCATAGTGCAATGGTTACCAAAGATTAATACAAGCCTAATTTCTATTATTTTAAAATTAATGTAGAAAATCTTGATTTACCAGATCTGAAGTGTTGTCAATTGATTTTCAAAAAGGTGTTTGATATTTTCAGTTTTATAAAATATCTACAGCATAAAGATAGTGTGATGGAGGAAGCAGGGTGTGACAAAGACCAATGACTAATTAATGGGAGTTCAGAAGATAACTTCCTTAAGCCCCAAGGGTACTTTTGACACCTTACTGTGGTGGGAAGAGGGTAGATGAAAGAAAAAAAAAGCTAATACGATGGAATGTTTAAGTAAAATAAGCATTACATCAAAATTTATTGGAAACATGAAACAAAAGTAATAAATAACTATGGCTTAATTTTGGGATTAATTTTGGGATTAATTTTGGCAATATGAAAAATCAACATGGAGTTTATACTGAGCTTTACATTTTTCTAGTTAATTTCTAAAGAGGGTAGATGTTGATTTAATGTAGTGCTGTATTACCTCCAGAAATGCTAGATTAAGGTTTCTTTCAGTCTGGTAAATCAAAGATTAGCTATTATAATTCTACTTCATGCTGCTTTAAATTCTACAATCTATGGTCTAGAACTATCAGAATACTTAAGATTTATACTAAAAATTAACACTAGAGCAGAAAATGGACTATTTTTATTCCCTCTACATCCTCGTTTTAACATTCATGCTCAAGTTAGGTATATCTCCACCTCTGGCAGTCAGTTTGCACCTCACTATTCATGCCACAACATTGGTATGAACACACACACACACACACACACACACACACACACACACACACACACACACACACACACACACACACACACACACACACACACACACACAATACTTAATCTATAACAAAATATGTGAATGACTTTGTTGATGCTGTTGCTTTCGTTGCTGTTGTTGTAATTATCATTATTATTACTATTATTACTATTATTATTATTATTATTATTATTATTATTATTACTACTACTATTATTTTCATTATTACCATTATTATTATTACTGTTATTATCATTATCATCAATATTGTTGTTATTATATATAATGTTATTTCTGTTATCATTATTGTTATTATTATTTTATTTGTTTATCATATTCAACATTATCATTATTTTTCTATTATTATTATTATTATTATTATAATTTTAATTATAATTTTATTGTCTGTTATTAGGCACTTTATCTAATGTATATAACCTAAGTTTGAATTCATGTATCATTAATTAGACACAACATAAACTTAGTATAAAGTTTCCACACCTACTAACAATATAGTTAACAATGTCAGTCATGGAGCTTTGGCTCGACGGACCTGTAGCTAATGTTTTTTTGTTTTGTATATCTAATATCATAATGTCCTATTAGCAATAAACGTTTACTTACTTTACTTACTTACTTACTTACTTACTTACTTACTTACACACACACACACACACACACACACACACACACACACACACACACATTGTTAATAATGACAAGAAGCACTTCACAAACATTACAGTATCAAATAAAGCAGTGCCTTAAACTACAGCTACAATGGAGGCTAAGTGCTCCTTCCTCCTTCCCCTCACCAATGGTACACACTTTCCAACACTCACCTTGAGAGGGGCATTGAGCCTCATCCGAGTTGTCTGGGCAGTGTTGGCTACCGTCACAACGCAGATAGTCGGGCACGCATGACCCGTCCTGGCACGTGAACTGATCCAATCCACATTCTGAGTAATAATATAGGATGATAGTTTATTGAGTTAATGTTGATGACATACAAACCCACATCACACCATCTTCTTCTGTATGAGAGGCAAAAGAATATCTGAGTGTTCCTTCAGTTAGGAGGGGAAAATATAGTTTGTGGGAGGACTTCTAACAGGAGAAAAGTAAAAGCTATAGTTGGTTTTCTCATAAATCCACAAAAAAGCTAATATATTGACCAACTATAATTAAGTACACAAAAACATAATGAAATATGGACCACAGACTCTATGCCTCTAATGGTTAATAAACAAATTAGTAAAAGTGGACCAAAATAAAATAAAAATTCCAGTAAATGTGAAACATTTCATCAAAAGTTCTGTGAAACAAAATCAAAACTAGATTCAATACCTGAATATAATATTGAATAAAAAAAATAACTTATTGCAACAAGATGAATATAAACCAGAGAAGTCCTTAATTAAAATCTGTAAAACTGAAATTAAAAGGCTAAACTGAAATAAAATTTTTCTTGCTCCATTCCTTTTGGTTGACTATCAAGACCTGCAGGGAATACAGTGATAGTATTCCTGCAGCCCCGACCACAGGGTAAAATAACATGAAATAGAGCAAAAAACATGACGACACTTCTGAAACTCACCCCAATGTGGTTAAAATAATGGTTGAGGGATACAACATAATATTTGCCACTTCCAAGGAGAAAAGGCTTACAGTGCCAGTCTTTATTACTTACTATGATAACCATGAAGTGTCATGTATGTCCCTGTTACTTACTAGGACACTAGCTTTGTTATGCCTAATAGGTTAGTACTATGCATGTACATTACTAGAAGGATATCCTCATTGCTACTAGTAGGACAACAGCCTTATAATTCCTTGTATGTTAGTATTTGTTAATCACTAGGAGGATATCCTACTTACTACAATTAGGGTAACAGCATTATAATAACTAGTATGTTAATACTTGTTTTCCTCATAGGGCCTACTGCTTGCTACTTACTGCGAGGATAGCATGGCAAAGCCTATAATTCACTACTTACTAGGACAGTTCTCCTCATCAGAGCCGTCCCAACACTGCGAGAAGCCATCACACCTGCCTTGTATAGGTAAGCAGCTTCCATCCTTACAAGTCCACTCGTCACTGCTACACCCTGCATCACAGTGTTCCTCAGTCAGGCAAGACTCAAGTTAGACATGCATCACAACCGTGTAATCATGTTTGGGGAAATATTAGTAGGATTGATAGTGTAAGGATCTATATACTACATCTACTGTTGCCTCCACTCTTCAAATGTATGCATTAAGAATGCCTCTATTTCTTTATGCCCATAGAGTACTGGGGGAAGAATAGTGACAAGTGAATACTGCTCCATTAAAGGAGGGATAAAAAAACAAAAAAACAAAACTAAGGTTGTAGAATAACAGATGGACAGTTCTTATTCAAAGCCAATTTGAGCTTCAATCTAGCAATTTATTCTTCTGCTTTCAAAAGAGCCTATTGAAAAGTTTTGTTCCTCCTTTAGAAATTAGGTTTTTGAATTCTTTAAAAATACCACATTATCAAATGACAAAGGACCTGATATCTTTAAGTTTAGCAATCAGCACTGCCATTCTGGATATCATCTCAGTTATTTTCTTATCTACTTTGATGTCTGCTCATTGAATCTTCCTCAAAAAGGACGATCACAGCTAGAGAGCCTCCATTTGCCACTATCCAAAAACTTTTCTACATGCTCGCTCTCTCTCTCTCTCTCTCTCTCTCTCTCTCTCTCTCTCTCTCTCTCTCTCTCTCTCTCTTACAAGTGAGAGTGGAGGCATTTTGTTTGCTAGTCTTAACTTGCAGCAATAGTGGTACCTGGTGGTGGCAATATATAATTGATTAAATATACGACAAGAGTTGGACCATATCTACCTAGTTCATTACACAACAGAGTATGTATTTGTAATCAAACACAAGTAGTTTTTTTTTTTTAACATAATTCAATATATGAAAGCCATAAAACTTGCTTAGTTAGCTGAAGCATAAAGCTGGAAAGCAGTAGTAATTGTTAAAGAATAGTTCCCTTGCATTGTGGTGTCCATGTCATTCATCCAGTCCCAAGCAGGCAACTTCATTCCAAGGTTTCACTATTTACCCTTTATCTTCATATTCTACATGATATTTTTTTCCTCCTAGTATTCCTCTTTTCTGTTCTAGTATCTTTTAATGTATTTTGGTTGTTTTACCCTAAGCTTGCTCTATTTCTTCATGACATTCCTCCCATATAACTCTATTGTTTTACCATATCTCTACTATTGCACATTGTTTTCCTGTTTATACTACCTTCGGTGTCAACCATTTTCATAACATTCAACCTAAATTACTATTTCTAAGTCCCATGGACTAAGCATATCTTTTAAGTTTATCTTTATTCTAGTCAATGGCTACCCTGCCATTGTCATAGCCAGCCTGCTCAGTTACGATATGCCTACATAACATCAAATACAACATTACAGATATGCTAAAAAGATATGAATGGATGATTATTGGAAAGTTCAAACCCAAAAGCCTTCCCCAAAAAAACATTGTAATACAACAAAACATTGTCATCAAGAGGTGCATATTGACATCACGGTGTAATGTAAACAAAACTATATGCTGATACAGATTTGTTGGTGACTTATCACTATTGTCTACATATGAATATTCTTGATGACATTGTTTCATATTTTCCATGAAGGCATCCAAATACCTTCTAACATACCTTCTGTAGCCTCACACACATTCCTACCATCCACCACTTGTACACACAAACATACATTACAACTATGTCAATACTTAGATCATTCCCAGTGCAGCTAGCTTACTCTTCCTGAGTTTCCCCTTGTTTATGACTCACCTTGGGGCGTACAGTCAGCCTCATCAGAGTCATCAGGACAGTCATTGCGGCCATCACACCATGCTTCTTGCGGGATGCAAGTGCCCTCAGCACAAGTCCATTCCACAGCACTACAAGCTTCACAAGCACAAAACATTTGGAGTGAAGGCCCAGAACATCTATGAATTAGCACACTTCTTCAATAGTACTAAGTTGCATAGTTTTTTTTTATTCTTTTTTTTTTTTTTATCTCATTATTTTCTATGACCTTTTTGTTAATTCTAATACCGTCAAACCTCAGTTTTCGTACGATTCAATTTTCAACGACTTTTTTCATCAAAATTTTGTCCCAGTTTTCGTACATCCGCTCGGTTTTCGTATAGTTGAAAATGGTTCGTAACAAACTCGTCCACCTGCCCGTGTGACTCAGCCACTCATTTCCCAGAATCGAGCGCCCACACAAAGCATCCCATGCATTCGTGACTCAGTCTGCCTTTGTTTCTCGTTGAGTGAGCATCACCCCGCGCATTCATCCGAAACATTTCATAATAATCCATTGTTTTTTGTGCTTGTTTATTGAGTATGACTGTTAAATAAGCCACCATGGGGCCAAAGAAAGTTCCGAGTGCACTCATGCCCTTTGATAAAGAAGGCGAGAAACACGATAGAATTCAAGAGAGAACTCATAGCAAAGTACGAAAGTGGCGTACACGTGGCCAATCTCACCAGGATGTACGGAAAGTCCGCATCAACGATCAGTTCCATCCTGGCGAAGAAAAAGGAAATCAAGGAAGCTAATGTTGTGAAAGGAGTAAATGTGCTAATGAAACAGAGATCGCAAACAATCAAAGATGTTGAGAAGTTGTTGTTGGTGTGGATCAACGAACAACAGTTAGCGGGAGATAGGGTTTCGGAGGCGATAATTTGTGAAAAGGCAAGGCTGTTGCATGTGGATCTTGCAAAGAAAATGCCTGGAACGAGTGCTGCTGTTAGTGAATTTAAGGCCAGCAGAGGCTGGTTTGACAAATTCAAGAAGTGAACTGGCATACACAGTGTGGTAAGGCAACAAGAGTCTTCAATAAAGGTAAAAGTGATGTTAAATATTCATTTGTCCATTTCATTAGTCATTTATATTTATTTCTCATTGTTTTCTGTATGTAAAACTATAGTTATTCTCTATAAAATGTATTTTTTGTTAATATTTTTGGGCGTCTGGAACAGATTAATTGGATTTACATTATTTTTTATGGGAAATATTGCTTCAGTTTTCATACGGTTCGGTTTTCGTCAGATCTTTTTGAACAAATTAATCACGAAAACCAAGGTTCCACTGTACTAAATGTTTTCTTCATTATGACACCAGAAGTGTACTAGCATTTCATCAGCTGTTCTGAACCTTTCAACACTTGAACTACTTTTTCTCTCTCCATGCAGGCCACTCAACAATGTTAATCCTTTGTCTCTCTAAATAGAGTATTGAGACATGGCTTAAAAGCATTCATTAACAGGTTAGGGTGGGAATGCTTAAGGATGAGTGAAGAAATGGGGTTTCCACAGGAACATATTACAGAAAAGGATCTGTAGTATTGCAGGTGTTACAAAAAGGGAAGGGAAGGGCAGGTGTAGCATACTGAATGTCATGCAAATGTAACATACCAACTTGACTATACATGTTGAGCAAGATCTTAATTCATGTAAAATGTATGAACAAAAAAACATTACCTAAACATGAAATCCTTAAAAATTTCAACAAATTTAAATTCGTTGATCTAAGAAGACTATATCATACATTGTAATAAGGACAACATTAAAACATGACATATGGCCAGAATCCCAAAACTCCCACCATAAAACATCTTGTAAAGTCAACTCTCTCTCCAGAAACTAAATCTGACACTCACATCAGTTTCTCAAAGCTTTGAAATTTCATAACATGTGTCAGATTCTGTTTCTAAGATAAAAGTTGATTTTGGAATGTGAAACAAATAAATGATGAACACTTAATACATAAATAATAAACAAACAATTAAAAAAGTAAAGTTCCAAGGTTTGCCAGACTCTCCATACCAATTTTTACACACACACACACACACACACACACACACACACACACACACACACACACACACACACACACACACACACACACACACACACACTGGTAGAAAAGATCTAATAATGAAACAAAGGACAGGTTAGATATTTGAGGGGACACAAGGAAAATTGCAAAAAGGAGTTTGCTTGAAAGATACAACAAACTACAGCTTTCACCAGAGAACTAAAGATACAAAGATACTTGGAATGGACTGAAGGAAGAGATGATAATGGTAAAGAATGTACTACAATTCTACAACTGAAGGAAAAACTGGACAAATATTGATACAGAGACAGTACCACACGAGTGTAGCTCAGGCCCTGTATACTACAACTAGGTAAATACAACTAGGTGAATACAGAATAGACATTTTCAATACCCACACAAATATCACACCAACAAAGTAAAATAATGTTTTGGCTTTAGTGCAGAGTAACGTACAAAAATTTTGAGCTTACCATTCAATATTTCAGATTTTTCCTGACTTTTCTTCTATAACGTTTTTAGAACAAGGGCATAATAACAGTTACGGATTAGCAGTAAGGTATTAGCGGATGTAAAGATGAAACTCGGGGCAGGTTTGCCAAATACTCACAAAATTACAAAAGTGCCACAGCCTTTGGTTGAAGTCAAGTAAAGCCACCTTCCCACACTTCCCACAATCTTTCTTTTCTAACACAAGCTTGTGATGGACACACAAGTCAAATAAATCCCTTGTTTTTTTTCCGCAGTATCGTAGGCAAAAGTCAATCAGTCTAATAACACAATCGCCACACCTGTCTGAGGCCATCACATCAGGTAAACTGACGTGCCACGGCCCACGTGGCTGGCCAAACGTTTTGTACATTACATACCTCATCACCTATGTAAATGTTTTGGTGATCCGTGAGATGCTATTAGTTAGATTTATCCCTAATCTAACCATAACCTAACGTAAGCCGTATCCTCATAGTGCTAGGTTATATATAACCTAGCACTATGAGGATACGGCTTACGTTAGGTTACGGCACGTAGTACCTAACTTCTGGGTAAAAAGTTTATATAGCCGAACCAAACCAAACCATACCGTACCTAGCCAAACCTAATATAACATAATCAACCTAAAATAACTTGAAAGATGCTTTACCAGGTAAATAATAAGTCACAGGCCGGACGAACAACGCGATACGACTGCCTCCATGCACTTTGTTGAGCGAAAGAGTTAGGCGCAGTGCGCCTTTAATGGCTGCCTGTGTATCAACTTTTCCACATCATCATCATCATCGATTATAAACTTTTTTACATCACTATACACTAAAATCTTTGTAATATTTATGTAATACTTATGAAATATTTGTACACTTTGTACAACAGCAAGTGAGAGATGTTTTTCTTCCCATGCTTATCATATTTCTGTGATACTATGAAAGTGTCTACACACAGCCAACGAATGCACTTGCTTGGAACCACACTTTCAATTCCCTAGAAAGCTTGATGTGAGTGTAAAAAGGCTCAATTCCAGCACACATTTAAGAGTAGCAGCGCAAGCAACTCACGGGCAGGGCAGTTGTGTTCATCCGAGTGGTCGAAACATTGTGGAAAGCCATCACAGCGTGTTGCTTCAGGGACACAATTTCCATCTTGACAAGTCCACTGATCGGGGCGACACACTTACCAATGGAACAATACATGCATCACCAACACAGAAAAGATGCTTTGGCTGTCTCAACACAAATACAAACACAATTATCATGCAACTCAAGTGTCATGCACTATCCCCTCTATGCCTGTAAATGTATTTGTATGTGTAGGTGTCATTGAAGATAAATGTGTGTGTACAAACATGCATATTTAAAAATGATCCATGTGAGTTTACTTCTTCAAAGACACATTTTATTGACGACTAAGTTAAGAAGCATCTCATTAGAATCACACATGCATGAACAGAACACCAAGAGCAACTGAGTACTCTTGACAAAAGTAAAAGTTTGGCACAGCTGCACAGCATACGTTTTTTCTTTTAGATAATTAAGAGTTATTAAGGTTAGTCAAGCAAGCTACGATGCACCATGCAGCTCTCTCTCTCTCTCTCTCTCTCTCTCTCTCTCTCTCTCTCTCTCTCTCTCTCTCTCTCTCTCTCTCTCTCTCTTTAATTAATAGGTTAGGAAAAAAGGCAAACAATAACTTATTCGTCCAGTCAATGCTTGATTGACTCACTTACTCAGAGGTCAACAACACCACATTCTTCCTTTTACGTTTTTTCAGCTGTTAGAAGTCCTTTTATATGCCCTGCTCGTCTTATTGTAGCTCAATGATTCAACTGTTTTATTGTTATTTTTTACTGTAGCCTCTACTTAAAGTAAACTATCAATCAACCAGAATTTTTTCAGCTTCTTTATTCAATTTTTAAATAATCATCAATCTTGCAAACTTTTTCAGCCAGTGAGTGAAAAAGACGTGACAGTGACACATGAAAGGACCTCTACCAGGTAAAAAAAAGAACACTGAAATCAATTTAATACAAGTTACATATACAATTGATACTTCTCTTTACCAATTAAGTTTTATATTACCAATTATCAACCTTCTGGGACCATGCATATCATCAACTCGCCTTCGTGCCCTCTCCCTCTGTTGCATTCTTACAGCACTTAGCTTCATACAAAGAGAGTATGTAGGTTAGTCTGCATGATGACACAAACTTCACCAGAGTTCACTGCAAGTGCTGTAAGCTTTCATACACAAGAATGACAAAATTGTATACACACTCTTTCAATTCAACCTTTCTGAAACACTAGAAGATATCTTTATAATGTATTAGAAGCCACAGCGCCAGAAAACTCTAATCCTAGGAGACTCACTCACCTGGTTGGCAACCAAGCTCGTCTGTGTCATCTGGGCAGTCACGGATGGAGTCACAGCGTACATTATCTGGCACACAGGTACCATCTCCACATTGGAAGTGATCAGGACGGCACTCTGAGGAAAGGGTACAGATAATGTTAGAAAGGATATTACGTGAGTTCAGTCTAGGTTAGGTTAGGTTGGGGAGGGGGATGTAGGATGGTTATATAAGCTTTTAATTTTTTTTGTTATCCCGAAACTCGATTTTTCATCTTAGATTTTTTTCCCCAAGTTTTTTTTATTTATTTTTTTTTAATATTAAAAGGGTAATGGCTAAGGGAAAACAGAAATAAGTAAAAAAAAAATCCCGCTTGTCGCCAGACCCTGTAAAGAGGACAGTAGGAGAATAGAAGCAAGGGGTGGAGATCCAGTTAACATTAGAGGTTGTGATCGGAGGAGCCCAACGGAGAGGAAAGTTTAACAGAGTAAGCTGAAGGGTTGGAAGTTAGGAAAAGATCAAGAATGTTGGGCCTGTATTTGCTTCCCCCACCCTAAAACCCTGCTTTCCCAAGTGGTCCCCAAGCTTGTTGGCAATAGGAAGAAGATAGAGGACGAACAGTAGATATAGAGATTTACCATTTTTCTTTTAATCTCTCTTCATATGTTAGGTCTTCCAAATCTGGCACCATCTTAGTTGTTATTCTCTGTATCCTTTCCAATTTCAACACTCTTGTGAGGAGACCATCCTACTTCTGCATATTCCAGTTTTAGTCTAATTAATGTGTGTGTGTGTGTGTGTGTGTGTGTGTGTGTGTATGTATGGACTGAACGCGTCCTTTAAAGAGACCTTACAGGGCCCGCATCATAAAGCTGTTGTGTTAGCGTTAACATTCGTGTGTTACATAGCAGAGATAAGAGAAAGAAAAAGAGGATATATGAAGTGACACAAACTGGTAAAAATTACTAGAAGAAAAACAAATGGTTCACATTACTCACCAGGACGCGGACAGTTTTCTTCGTCCGAACGGTCAAAGCAGTCAAAGGTTCCATCACAGCGCGATGCAAGCGATACACACGACTCATCCAAACACGTCCATTCATTATCATTGCAACCTGGAATAACAAGTGTAAAAGATACTTATATACGTGAGTGTGAGTGTGAGTGTGTGTGTGTATTTACCTAGTTGTAGTCTGTGTGTGTGTGTGTGTGTGTGTGTGTGTTTTTATATATATATATATATATATATATATATATATATATATATATATATATATATATATATATATATATATTGGCCTACCACTGATTTCGAAACCGAAACAATTTTTTCTGATAGGACGAGTTTTTGATTAATCTGCTATATCCACTAATCTAGCAAATCACTGTTTTCTACTCCTTTCCCTCCAAAATAAACAATAATACATATATATATATATATATATATATATATATATATATATATATATACACACACACACAAACAGATAAATAACTACCTTTTTGGGGACAGTTGTATTCATCAGAGTTGTCAGGACAGTCACGATAGCCGTCACATTTCCTCTCTTGCGGTATACACGTGCCTTCTGCACATGTAAATTCTGATGGTCCACAAGCTGTTACGTAGACGCACAAACACCCCCATGAGGGAAGAACAAAATAAAAACTGGTTAGTATGTTTGTGTGTGTACAATTACCTAGTTGTATTTACTTAATTGTGACATACAGGAAGTGAGCTATGCCACTACTATCTTGTCTGCATGTATAAAGTGTGTGTGCGTGTGTATTTACCTAGTTGTAGTATGTGTGTGTGTGTTTCATCCTAATAAATAGAGAAGCTTACATCACTGAGAGAGAGAGAGAGAGAGAGAGAGAGAGAGAGAGAGAGAGAGAGAGAGAGAGAGAGAGAGAGAGAGAGAGAGAGAGAGAGAGAGAGAGAGAGAGAGAGAGAGAGAGAGAGAGAGAGAGAGAGAGAGAGAGAGAGAGAGAGAGAGAGAGAGAGAGAGAGAGAGAGAGAGAGAGAGAGAGAGAGAGAGAGAGAGAGAGAGAGAGAGAGAGAGAGAGAGAGAGAGAGAGAGAGAGAGAGAGAGAGAGAGAGAGAGAGAGAGAGAGAGAGAGAGAGAGAGAGAGAGAGAGAGAGAGAGAGAGAGAGAGAGAGAGAGAGGAGAGAGAGAGAGAGAGAGAGAGAGAGAGAGAGAGAGAGAGGAGAGAGAGAGAGAGAGAGAGAGAGAGAGAGAGAGAGAGAGAGAGAGAGAGAGAGAGAGAGAGAGAGAGAGAGAGAGAGAGAGAGAGAGAGAGAGAGAGAGAGAGAGAGAGAGAGAGAGAGAGAGAGAGAGAG
The DNA here is from genome assembly GCA_029783475.1 of Metacarcinus magister. Lineage (NCBI taxonomy): Eukaryota > Metazoa > Arthropoda > Malacostraca > Decapoda > Cancridae > Metacarcinus > Metacarcinus magister. Next base: position 13,453,286 of record JAPQNM010000046.1, read on the forward strand.
AGAGAGAGAGAGAGAGATATATACTTACGTGGTGGTGGGCATCCAAACTCATCTGAGCCATCCGGGCAGCGCATCACTCCGTCACAGCGATCTTGCTCAGGGACACAGGCACCACTATCGCATGGGAACTCTCCCTCCCGGCATCCTGGAGGGCGGACGGAAGGACTGAGGTTAAGATGAATGACAAATAGAAGGAAAAAGGAGCAGATAGATGTTTGGAGGGATTCTAAACCCATTCACAGCTGTTCTATAAACCAAGTGAATGGAACAGAAACCATTCTTCACACTGCTCTATCTTATTGTTATACTAATTTTGTGTAGAGATAAATGTGTATATATATATATATATATATATATATATATATATATATATATATATATATATATAGAGAGAGAGAGAGAGAGAGAGAGAGAGAGAGAGAGAGAGATAGAGAGAGAGGAGAAAAAAAGAGACAGAGAAAGAGAGAGAGAGAGATGGAGAGAAAGAGAGATGTTATATGATTAACGGGAGGGAGTAAATAAAGCATGAGGCATATGTGGAGTGAGATTAGGAAGGGGTGAGGCTGGGAGAATGCAGGACAGGTTTTTCAACGTAACAGAAGGAGGAGGAGGCGGAGGAGGAGGAAGGAAATCATGACTGGAGGCACAGAGGCAGTGAAGGAGGTAGGAATGCATAACAACTCACCAGGGGCTGGGGTGACACATCCGTACTCGTCAGATTTATCAGCACAGTCAATGGTCCCATCACAACGGCTGAGCTCAGAGATACACCTCCCGTCCCTGCAAGTCCACTGCCACGATTGACAGGCTACGCAGGGAGAAAGTCCAAGACTCATGCACAAGGCCACACCAGGGAGGGGTAAACAGAACCAGGAACACGGAACAGGCAAAACCCGTGATGGACATACAGACAGAAAGTGAATCTATAAACCATACAACTAGAGGTGTGGGTAGCAAACCATCCAAGTATAAAGTTTGTATTTCGGAAAGATACTTTTGTTTCCCGACTACAACATTCATGGTGGATGCCAATTCATGCAGATAACTACATACTATACATGTATATAAAAAAGCTAGATGAATATATATGTGTGAATATACACTACAAGTATACTACATGTGATGACAGCAAAACCAAGGTACAAACAAGACATTAATATTAGACATTCCATATATCAAAACCTTGACTTGATTCCTCTGCCCGACAGCCATTCAGTCTTATACTCTACTCAACGAATTATTGTTATTACTCCTGTATTAGTACTATTTTTTTTCATTGCTATACGGAAGACCTCAATTTGCATAACATGATCCGCTTTCTCGATAGTTTATTTGACATATAGATTTTCACAACCACGTACACACACGCACACGCATGCACGCAAGCACGCACGCACGCAAATACACACACACACACACACACACACACACACACACACACACACACACACACACACACACACACACACACACACACACACTAAAGGCAAAAAAAAGGAAAAGTTATAAAAGCGCAAGAAAAGACTAAATACTTCAGAAATCAATGATATAATTTTGTTCTTTTGAAGTGAAGAAAGTAAGCAAGAGGAAAGGAAAGGAAAAAAAAAAATCAAAGGATAAAAAAATAATCATTTGCTCTCAGAGAATCGCTTCCAAGGGATTAAAAATAAAAAATAAAAAATTAACAAACAGCACATACATTGCTATCAACGTGTGGGAATTAATAAAAAAAACAAACATAATATTCTTAACTCAAAAAAATACATAATAAGAAAACAAAGTAATATAACGAACAAGAATGAAAGCAGATACAAACTGAGGTCTTTTCAATGCAAAAACTACGGTACTACATTCTTAAGCCATACAAGAGAAGCTATTTTTTCTCTTTCCAATTTCGCATTTTTTTCTCATACAGTTATATAAGACTAGTGTGAAATGTGTTGCATCCAATTGTCAGTGCCAGACTCATTAGTGCTCTCTCTCTCTCACTCTCTCTCTCTCTCTCTCTCTCTCTCTCTCTCTCTCTCTCTCTCTCTCTCTCTCTCTCTCTCTCTCTCTCTCTCTCTCTCTCTCTCTCTCTCTCTGGTCTGGTAAGAAGTAAGAGAGAGAGAAAGAGAGAGGGAGAGGGAGAGGGAGAGGGAGAGGGAGAGAGAGAGAGAGAGAGAGAGAGAGAGAGAGAGAGAGAGAGAGAGAGAGAGAGAGAGAGAGAGATTCGTGTGCAAAAC
>JAPQNM010000046.1:13460510-13465510 GCA_029783475.1 Metacarcinus magister
AGAAAACGTGTAAGTTAATGGTGACTTTTTCCTTTTCTGCAACAAGTAATATCAATAATAATAATAATAATAATAATGATAATAATGATAATAATGATAATAAAAAATAAATAATAATAATAATAATAATAGTAATAATAATAGTTCAAGTCTACCCGTATAACAGTGACAGAAGGCTGCATTTTCAATACAATTCACTCACTTTGCCCACGACAGAAAGAAAATATATAACCAAGCAATAAAAGAGAAATAGAAGAAAAAATACAATGAATCTAATGAAAGAAAAAAAAAGTAATAATAAACTACAAAACAACAACTGAAAGAAAAAACAAATACACACAGAGACAGAAGTAAAAAAATTTTGTAATCATAAGTTGACACAATAATAATAATAATAAAAAAAAATTGAACCTCAAAATTATATCTGAAATAAAACTAACTACTCCACAACCAGAATATTATTAGTGACGTCAGTAGCATACAAACACTTACTCAAAATAGTGTTCCAAAATGCAGAAGAAAACAGTTGGGTAAGTGAATATATATAAATGTTGACATACTCCCTTGCGTGCAACTACTACTGTACGTATATACAAACATACACATTAAAATGCCATACATCATCGTTAAAAGTAAGTAAGAAAGAGACGAGGATGGGAGACATTATAGTAAAAGATGTATATATACAAAATAAAATAAAAAAATAAAATAAAAATATATCAAAACAAAATGAATACAGAAAAAACTGACTGAAGGAGTGAAAAAAATGGAAAACAGTAAGAAGAAAATCAAGGAAAGAAAAAAAAACTATTAAAAAAAAAAACAGTAAATGAAGTAATAACATAAATCTTAAAAAAAAGGGAGATACATACGGCATCCAACTTCATCGGAACCATCATCACAGTCCTCTTTTCCATCACAATGCTGCTCCGGCGGAATGCACATGAGACTAATGCATTGAAAGTTGGGGTGTTCGCAGGCTGGAGGCGGGGCGGGGCGGGAATCATGCGCGGGCGTGTGTGTATTTCATGAGGAGAGGGAGTGGAGGAGGGAGGGAGTGGAGGAGGAAGGGAGGGAAGGAGGGAGGAGGAGAAATAGAAAATATGTTGAGAAAGGAGGAAATGGAGAGGGAAGGGGAAAGTGGAGGGAAAGGAAGTGGGGGAAAGGAAGTGGGGACGGGATGGGATGGAGGGAAGAGGAGAGAAAAAATTAAGATGCAACATTCAAGACAGGAAACACTAACAAGGTTTCTCTGTATAACCTAATTATACATGAGTTCAGACAGTCCTGTGCACGTGACCCATGCAATATTATGTACGAGTATACTACAACAATCCAAACATCATTCCAAATAAACACTACATATTCGTACGTAATGCTAAAATCAAATATGTGTGAGACTCGTTCTACATAGTGCTAAAGAATTACAACTACCACCACCACCATCATAATAATAATAATAACAATACCTTTTATAATCTTTAGCTTCATTTCCCTTTTCCTAACGTTCTAAACCATATTCATAAGCTGTATTCCTCCCCTAAGAACTTTTTTTCTTAACATTTTCTCTTTTTGCAAGGCTTTTTCTCTATGTTATCAAGTTCGTTTTGTAGTCAATAGCCAACCAGTCTCTTAGGTTCTCTTAGCTGCTTTCATAGTTCCTGATGAAGCCTCTCTATGCATCTGTCTGGTTGAATTGAAGCTAATACAAGTCACTGCTATCTATCTTTACACGTCAGTCAAAACAAAACACTAAATACACATTATTCTTCCATTGACTTACTTCCCCATCATAACATATTTTCAGACCTACAAATAGAGGAACACAATTTTTTTTTTATATCGTTTAACAGATTTACCGAACATGTAATAAATATCTGTACAAAGTTGTGAATCAACCATTATATCCTTCTACCTTATCATTATACTCCTTTCACCCTTCAATCATATTCCTTCAAGCAGTAGTCAATGGATCTTCAACGGAATAAAAGCTGACTATAGAAGTGCTGAGTTTCCTCCCCCACATAGCCTTTTTTCCTCTCCTTCAGCACTCAGCACCATAAACATGTTCAGTACAGGGACGCGTGAAAGACAGCTCAGCAAGGATTAAGGCATCATCATCTCCTCCTCCTTCTCCTCCTCCTCCTCTTCCTCCTCTTCCTCCTCCTTCTTGCCCTCTAGCGATTATGTGTAACCTTTTACTTCCCTTACCGACGTCTGGCACACAGCACTAACGGAAGTGAGTTGCTGATGTATGTAACTACTACTGCTACTGCTGATACTAGTATGTGTTCCTGCTGCTGCTACTTCTACTGCTACTACTACTACTAATGTTGAGACAAAATAACAGCTTGCACATATCATTTTGAAACGTATGATGAAAAAAAAAGAGTTTGATTTGTATTTCCTAATAAAAAATAATAATAAAAAAATAGTAGTGGTGGTGGTGGTAATAGTGAACCAAATCATGCTAAGGAATCTACAAGTCATAATAAACATAGGAGTAAATAGGTAAGTATGCATGTATATATAAATCAATCAATACTTATATACATATCCACAAGACATTGCATAGTCAGTGAGTGCTGTGAGATAATACACAAAAAATAAAGAAGAAAATGAATACACCAACTAATGTAGTATTTCCACATTCAGACTTTTGAGAAATTAATAAGTGAGTATCTAAGAAAATAACTTCTTAACTACCATGCGTATTTTGACATGCACCCAGAGAGAAAGAGAGAGAGAGAGAGAGAGAGAGAGAGAGAGAGAGAGAGAGAGAGAGAGAGAGAGAGAGAGAGAGAGAGAGAGAGAGAGAGAGAGAGAGAGAGAGAGACACACATAGACACACAGAGAGAGAGAGGTCACATTACTCACGACAGACAGCCTCATCTTCGGCGTCCACACAATCAGCAATGTGGTCACAGCGGCGGTAGTGTTCGATACACATGCCGTTATTGCACTGAAACTGGTTCTCCAAGCAAATGTCTGTAACAGACAACACAGACACACTTGCCAGGGAGGAAACAGAGGCAGGGGACAGTGGCTAGGTATAGAGAAAACACCTTCACCCTTATTATAACTCTCTAAGGTTTTTCTACGTTAGGTTAAGTACATTTTGTTAAGTATGTTAGTTATTAGTGATTGTATTAATAGTAAACGAGTATCTATAGTACTACATGCCTTATGGTAGTAACTAGATACATAGATATATAGATACAGAGGATTAAGGGTAGGGATGAAGTCTGCTTTCTCTCTCTCTCTCTCTCTCTCTCTCTCTCTCTCTCTCTCTCTCTCTCTCTCTCTCTCTCTCTCTCTCTCTCTCTCTCTCTCTCTCTCTCTCTCTCTCTCTCTCTCTTTTCCTTTTTCGAAACAAAAACAAACACACACGATAAAAAGTCCTTACTCAAAAAGAAAAAATATATATATAAAAAATAATATATAACGAACATATCAAGTTTACACAGTGACAAAGAACATGTGAGTCAGAAAAGTTACAACACCCAATTATCATACTGGTCTCGTTCTTGTATAGCTCAGGAAGGGGGAGTGGGAGAAGGAAAACTTGGGCTGGGGGAGTGGTGCGGCGGGGAGAGAGGGGGAATCTCAACCCACAACGAGAGGTTATCAAGGATTTATTGGGCGGGTAGGGGAGGTGAGCCACGTTGACAGGAGTTACAATGTTATGATGCAATGTTACACGCAAAATTACTCATCATCATTGATTTAGTATACCAGTGATGAGGATAATATGCATCCCATTACTATTTGTTTCCTATTTCGCATATTTATTGCCATATATTTACGTTATAGCCAGAATATAATAGTTAAGTCAGTATTGAGTAGCATTAGCGTGTGATCAGGTTGAAGAGAAGGGAGATGTGTGGTCTATGAAAGTGAAAAAATTATATCCCATTCTGTTCGTTTAATCAATGGTCTCGTGCACTAGTTAATATCGCTTTATCTTTGGCTAATGGTTCAATAGCTTAATTTAGTTTAGGAAAGATTAAAATTGGTGTTGTTCGGTTTATAAGACTGTAATTTAGCGATGCGTTCCTCTCCATCTGTGTTAAGCAAAAGTATTTATGAATTTCCTGTATTTTAACTTCAGGTGAAATGGTCAGTTAGTTAGTGTCAGTCAGAATTTAAGCAATAAGTATCCAGTGTTTAGGTTTATATTATACATCACTTTTAAAACACTGTGACGGGGATGAAACACGTTAGAATTTTACTTTCACTGAGCTTGTCTGACCGCTCACACCAGCCATCAAATCAACTATCAATTATGTTGCTTATTCAATTCCTTAACATATTTTTTTCTTCTTCCACGCATGAGTAAGATTTTTGAAATATCTTGTGGGAAGCAAATATTATATCATCAGCGATTTTAAGAAAAAAAAAAAAGCGAATCCTCTTCTGGATCCTTATTTGTTTCTATTTTTTGTATATATTTCTTACCTGATCGCAGTTTGTTTTTTCTTCTTAGGTAAAATAAGTAAATACACACACACACACACACACACACACACACACACACACACACACACACACACACACACACACACACACACACACACACACATATAACCTTGCACAGACGCTTATACGCAGATTTAACCTTTAGAAAATAGGAAAAAAAAAAGCATTATTTTCATTATCATGCTTGCGTTTAACTTGCCTGACCGTCACGCCCTTGACGTCTTCAAATCAACGCCCTCAAACAGATGACTCAAGTCTAGACATCATTCTTTATAATATTTTCCATCTCCTTTCTCGCATTTATATATTTCCTTCAAACACGAACTATCCTTTCAAACTATCTGATTATTCGTAACTTTTCACCTTGCAATTTTCTTTCCTTCGTCTGCGTGTTGTAAATTTTTCCTTGCAATCCTGGTTTCCTTACAGTCGTTTGCGCATCCTGACCGTGGCATTTCCGTACATCCTTATCACACTGGCTACTGAGGATGTTCCATTTTGACCTTTTCATTTTGTATCTC
>JAPQNM010000047.1:0-97500 GCA_029783475.1 Metacarcinus magister
TTGACATTTTTTCCTCTTCGATTTTGTTCTTTTTAAACTATGTTGTACATAGGAATAATGTAAGACATTCGGCTTAGTTTCAGTTAATTTCACCAGCAACTTTTATTGCTATCAAGGAATTTATTTGGGTTAAAACAAATGATAAAATCAGTATGGTGGATCTAATACTTTACCAATGTTGATGGAAAAGATATCAGATATTCCTTAGGAAATTACCAACTAATAAACACAGCACTTTGTTCAATTGGTATCTTAGCTTAGAAAATATTATGGTTTGTTTCATGACATCAAAATTTGAGTAAATAACTATTTTTCATGAGATGGATACCGATCAAATATAGCAAAGAGTTATGGTGTGAAATCATAAATATTTTTCGCTTTCTTTTAAACCCTATCCCATTCCAATCCTGCGTCTAGTTTCTTTTTTCGTTATATAGAATCTACGAAATTTACGTGAGGACGTAATATATATTTTCTTAATACTGTGTTTATCGGTACTTGTTACATACCATAAGGATCGGAAAACTCTGCAGATTCTGAATCCATGATTGAAAACTCAATACGAGTAAAACGAAAGGAGTTACAGCTAGTTTCAGTAGAAAATGTGATGAAAACCAGTTTTTATACACTATTTCAGGATGGCAGAGTCTGTTTGAATACTCCTGTAGTATACATAGCCTTCCTCTGACCTTCTTAAATGCTGCTGCATCAAGATAAGGCTCACTAGAATAATTAGGTATCTATATAGAGGCAGAAAACAAATCCGCTCGTGCGGTGATGACCCCGGCCGATCAAAATCTTCACTACTGACTCTGTCACCGGTGCCAATGGCCATGGAAGTTATTTATTTTCCTTAAAAAATGTAAGGCAGTACTTTTATTGCAGTGTCAAGCTCCATCAAGAGGATATGATGGGTATCGGTAACCCGCGTACACTCCTACACACGACGCGTTACCCCGTAAGGAACACACATAGTCTTAACGTCCACGAATATTCTTGTAATGACTGTTACAGCTCAAAGCAGTTCATAACTATGCCTTACAACACGTTTAACCATATTACAGACCCTCGTGGATGTGTAGAATTGGCCTCAACCTATGGGATTATTTTGCTCACTTTTGCTACTTCTTGAAATTTTTGACATTTTTTCCTCTTCGATTTTGTTCTTTTTAAACTATGTTGTACATAGGAATAATGTAAGACATTCGGCTTAGTTTCAGTTAATTTCACCAGCAACTTTTATTGCTATCAAGGAATTTATTTGGGTTAAAACAAATGATAAAATCAGTATGGTGGATCTAATACTTTACCAATGTTGATGGAAAAGATATCAGATATTCCTTAGGAAATTACCAACTAATAAACACAGCACTTTGTTCAATTGGTATCTTAGCTTAGAAAATATTATGGTTTGTTTCATGACATCAAAATTTGAGTAAATAACTATTTTTCATGAGATGGATACCGATCAAATATAGCAAAGAGTTATGGTGTGAAATCATAAATATTTTTCGCTTTCTTTTAAACCCTATCCCATTCCAATCCTGCGTCTAGTTTCTTTTTTCGTTATATAGAATCTACGAAATTTACGTGAGGACGTAATATATATTTTCTTAATACTGTGTTTATCGGTACTTGTTACATACCATAAGGATCGGAAAACTCTGCAGATTCTGAATCCATGATTGAAAACTCAATACGAGTAAAACGAAAGGAGTTACAGCTAGTTTCAGTAGAAAATGTGATGAAAACCAGTTTTTATACACTATTTCAGGATGGCAGAGTCTGTTTGAATACTCCTGTAGTATACATAGCCTTCCTCTGACCTTCTTAAATGCTGCTGCATCAAGATAAGGCTCACTAGAATAATTAGGTATCTATATAGAGGCAGAAAACAAATCCGCTCGTGCGGTGATGACCCCGGCCGATCAAAATCTTCACTACTGACTCTGTCACCGGTGCCAATGGCCATGGAAGTTATTTATTTTCCTTAAAAAATGTAAGGCAGTACTTTTATTGCAGTGTCAAGCTCCATCAAGAGGATATGATGGGTATCGGTAACCCGCGTACACTCCTACACACGACGCGTTACCCCGTAAGGAACACACATAGTCTTAACGTCCACGAATATTCTTGTAATGACTGTTACAGCTCAAAGCAGTTCATAACTATGCCTTACAACACGTTTAACCATATTACAGACCCTCGTGGATGTGTAGAATTGGCCTCAACCTATGGGATTATTTTGCTCACTTTTGCTACTTCTTGAAATTTTTGACATTTTTTCCTCTTCGATTTTGTTCTTTTTAAACTATGTTGTACATAGGAATAATGTAAGACATTCGGCTTAGTTTCAGTTAATTTCACCAGCAACTTTTATTGCTATCAAGGAATTTATTTGGGTTAAAACAAATGATAAAATCAGTATGGTGGATCTAATACTTTACCAATGTTGATGGAAAAGATATCAGATATTCCTTAGGAAATTACCAACTAATAAACACAGCACTTTGTTCAATTGGTATCTTAGCTTAGAAAATATTATGGTTTGTTTCATGACATCAAAATTTGAGTAAATAACTATTTTTCATGAGATGGATACCGATCAAATATAGCAAAGAGTTATGGTGTGAAATCATAAATATTTTTCGCTTTCTTTTAAACCCTATCCCATTCCAATCCTGCGTCTAGTTTCTTTTTTCGTTATATAGAATCTACGAAATTTACGTGAGGACGTAATATATATTTTCTTAATACTGTGTTTATCGGTACTTGTTACATACCATAAGGATCGGAAAACTCTGCAGATTCTGAATCCATGATTGAAAACTCAATACGAGTAAAACGAAAGGAGTTACAGCTAGTTTCAGTAGAAAATGTGATGAAAACCAGTTTTTATACACTATTTCAGGATGGCAGAGTCTGTTTGAATACTCCTGTAGTATACATAGCCTTCCTCTGACCTTCTTAAATGCTGCTGCATCAAGATAAGGCTCACTAGAATAATTAGGTATCTATATAGAGGCAGAAAACAAATCCGCTCGTGCGGTGATGACCCCGGCCGATCAAAATCTTCACTACTGACTCTGTCACCGGTGCCAATGGCCATGGAAGTTATTTATTTTCCTTAAAAAATGTAAGGCAGTACTTTTATTGCAGTGTCAAGCTCCATCAAGAGGATATGATGGGTATCGGTAACCCGCGTACACTCCTACACACGACGCGTTACCCCGTAAGGAACACACATAGTCTTAACGTCCACGAATATTCTTGTAATGACTGTTACAGCTCAAAGCAGTTCATAACTATGCCTTACAACACGTTTAACCATATTACAGACCCTCGTGGATGTGTAGAATTGGCCTCAACCTATGGGATTATTTTGCTCACTTTTGCTACTTCTTGAAATTTTTGACATTTTTTCCTCTTCGATTTTGTTCTTTTTAAACTATGTTGTACATAGGAATAATGTAAGACATTCGGCTTAGTTTCAGTTAATTTCACCAGCAACTTTTATTGCTATCAAGGAATTTATTTGGGTTAAAACAAATGATAAAATCAGTATGGTGGATCTAATACTTTACCAATGTTGATGGAAAAGATATCAGATATTCCTTAGGAAATTACCAACTAATAAACACAGCACTTTGTTCAATTGGTATCTTAGCTTAGAAAATATTATGGTTTGTTTCATGACATCAAAATTTGAGTAAATAACTATTTTTCATGAGATGGATACCGATCAAATATAGCAAAGAGTTATGGTGTGAAATCATAAATATTTTTCGCTTTCTTTTAAACCCTATCCCATTCCAATCCTGCGTCTAGTTTCTTTTTTCGTTATATAGAATCTACGAAATTTACGTGAGGACGTAATATATATTTTCTTAATACTGTGTTTATCGGTACTTGTTACATACCATAAGGATCGGAAAACTCTGCAGATTCTGAATCCATGATTGAAAACTCAATACGAGTAAAACGAAAGGAGTTACAGCTAGTTTCAGTAGAAAATGTGATGAAAACCAGTTTTTATACACTATTTCAGGATGGCAGAGTCTGTTTGAATACTCCTGTAGTATACATAGCCTTCCTCTGACCTTCTTAAATGCTGCTGCATCAAGATAAGGCTCACTAGAATAATTAGGTATCTATATAGAGGCAGAAAACAAATCCGCTCGTGCGGTGATGACCCCGGCCGATCAAAATCTTCACTACTGACTCTGTCACCGGTGCCAATGGCCATGGAAGTTATTTATTTTCCTTAAAAAATGTAAGGCAGTACTTTTATTGCAGTGTCAAGCTCCATCAAGAGGATATGATGGGTATCGGTAACCCGCGTACACTCCTACACACGACGCGTTACCCCGTAAGGAACACACATAGTCTTAACGTCCACGAATATTCTTGTAATGACTGTTACAGCTCAAAGCAGTTCATAACTATGCCTTACAACACGTTTAACCATATTACAGACCCTCGTGGATGTGTAGAATTGGCCTCAACCTATGGGATTATTTTGCTCACTTTTGCTACTTCTTGAAATTTTTGACATTTTTTCCTCTTCGATTTTGTTCTTTTTAAACTATGTTGTACATAGGAATAATGTAAGACATTCGGCTTAGTTTCAGTTAATTTCACCAGCAACTTTTATTGCTATCAAGGAATTTATTTGGGTTAAAACAAATGATAAAATCAGTATGGTGGATCTAATACTTTACCAATGTTGATGGAAAAGATATCAGATATTCCTTAGGAAATTACCAACTAATAAACACAGCACTTTGTTCAATTGGTATCTTAGCTTAGAAAATATTATGGTTTGTTTCATGACATCAAAATTTGAGTAAATAACTATTTTTCATGAGATGGATACCGATCAAATATAGCAAAGAGTTATGGTGTGAAATCATAAATATTTTTCGCTTTCTTTTAAACCCTATCCCATTCCAATCCTGCGTCTAGTTTCTTTTTTCGTTATATAGAATCTACGAAATTTACGTGAGGACGTAATATATATTTTCTTAATACTGTGTTTATCGGTACTTGTTACATACCATAAGGATCGGAAAACTCTGCAGATTCTGAATCCATGATTGAAAACTCAATACGAGTAAAACGAAAGGAGTTACAGCTAGTTTCAGTAGAAAATGTGATGAAAACCAGTTTTTATACACTATTTCAGGATGGCAGAGTCTGTTTGAATACTCCTGTAGTATACATAGCCTTCCTCTGACCTTCTTAAATGCTGCTGCATCAAGATAAGGCTCACTAGAATAATTAGGTATCTATATAGAGGCAGAAAACAAATCCGCTCGTGCGGTGATGACCCCGGCCGATCAAAATCTTCACTACTGACTCTGTCACCGGTGCCAATGGCCATGGAAGTTATTTATTTTCCTTAAAAAATGTAAGGCAGTACTTTTATTGCAGTGTCAAGCTCCATCAAGAGGATATGATGGGTATCGGTAACCCGCGTACACTCCTACACACGACGCGTTACCCCGTAAGGAACACACATAGTCTTAACGTCCACGAATATTCTTGTAATGACTGTTACAGCTCAAAGCAGTTCATAACTATGCCTTACAACACGTTTAACCATATTACAGACCCTCGTGGATGTGTAGAATTGGCCTCAACCTATGGGATTATTTTGCTCACTTTTGCTACTTCTTGAAATTTTTGACATTTTTTCCTCTTCGATTTTGTTCTTTTTAAACTATGTTGTACATAGGAATAATGTAAGACATTCGGCTTAGTTTCAGTTAATTTCACCAGCAACTTTTATTGCTATCAAGGAATTTATTTGGGTTAAAACAAATGATAAAATCAGTATGGTGGATCTAATACTTTACCAATGTTGATGGAAAAGATATCAGATATTCCTTAGGAAATTACCAACTAATAAACACAGCACTTTGTTCAATTGGTATCTTAGCTTAGAAAATATTATGGTTTGTTTCATGACATCAAAATTTGAGTAAATAACTATTTTTCATGAGATGGATACCGATCAAATATAGCAAAGAGTTATGGTGTGAAATCATAAATATTTTTCGCTTTCTTTTAAACCCTATCCCATTCCAATCCTGCGTCTAGTTTCTTTTTTCGTTATATAGAATCTACGAAATTTACGTGAGGACGTAATATATATTTTCTTAATACTGTGTTTATCGGTACTTGTTACATACCATAAGGATCGGAAAACTCTGCAGATTCTGAATCCATGATTGAAAACTCAATACGAGTAAAACGAAAGGAGTTACAGCTAGTTTCAGTAGAAAATGTGATGAAAACCAGTTTTTATACACTATTTCAGGATGGCAGAGTCTGTTTGAATACTCCTGTAGTATACATAGCCTTCCTCTGACCTTCTTAAATGCTGCTGCATCAAGATAAGGCTCACTAGAATAAAATGAACAAATGATAAAATCAGTATGGTGGATCTAATACTTTACCAATGTTGATGGAAAAGATATCAGATATTCCTTATGAAATTACCAACTAATGAACACGGCACTTTGTTCAATTGGTATCTTAGCTTAGAAGCTATTATTGTTTGTTTAATGATATCATTATTTTAGTAAATAAATAATTTTCATGAGATAGATACCGATCAAATGTAGCAAAGAGTTATGTTGAAAAATCATAAATCTTTTTCTCCTTTTTTTTAAACCCTATCCCATTCCAATCCTGCGTATAGTTTGTTTTTTCATTATTTTTAATATGTATACGTAATCGACTTAATCGACGTAAGGAACACATATAGTCTTTACTTCCACGTACGAGTGAGGGAGTCAGTGAGTGAGTTAGTGAGTGCGTGAGTGAGTGAATGAGCAAGCGAGTGAATGAGTGAGTGATTGAGTGAGTGCAGTGGTGACCCGTTGAAAGGAAGGAGTAATAATAATCAAGGCGAGGAGGAAGAGTCACACAATTTGTTCATCAGTATCTCGTTAGGTAATGAAGAGCAGATTAATTAAAAATATTGGTTTGCATTCATTGAAGGTAATCATCATCAAATTTCAAGTTAGATGCAATCAGGAGTATATATATATATATATATATATATATATATATATATATATATATATATATATATATATATATATATATAAGTAAGGAGATTCATTCATAAGGAAAGCGAGGGAGATGGAATGTGTATATAAGTCGTGTCAATTTGTCATAAATAATTTTTTCTTTTTCTCAAACCTCAAACTTCATTAATTACGATATTACTCGCTCCATTATTTCCCAAGGAAATAAAAAGTGTATATTTTCCATTTCAGAAAGCGTGCAAATTATTCATAAATAATTCATTTTTCTTTTTACCACAAAACACACACACACACACACACACACACACACACACACACACACACACACACTTCCCTATCTTCATCCCAGGCATCAGTTGTGTCAGAACTCTGCGTCTTTGCCACATCAAGCAGCTTTGTCTAAGGAGTGATAAAGCCGTCTTAGGAGACAGCTGTACTTTGTCTCACAGCAACGGAAGTCCTGTTAGTAAGGAGAGAAGCTTACGGAGGAGGAGGAGGGGGAGGAGGAGAAGGAGGAGGAGGAGGAGAGAGAGAGAGAGATGAAAGAACGAGAGGATTACGAAGAACGAGAGAGAGAGAGAGAGAGAGAGAGAGAGAGAGAAATAGAGAGAGTAAAACGAAATGAAAAGAATAGCATTGGAAAAAGTATGGTAGAATCGACACAGGCTATGGCGGGGCGGTGCCTCGAGGGAATTAGACAATATAGGGGGAGTGAGGGAGGGTCTCGGTGCCAAGCCACACACACACACACACACACACACACACACACACACACACACACACACACACACACACACACACACACACACACACACACACACAGTTAAATAAATGTAAAAAAAAACATATTGGTACCAATAAACAAAAGAGAAATAAGAAATTATGAACAAATAACCGTACACAATTATTAGTTATATAATCATGAATTAAACTTTAAAACCAAAACTAAAAACTATTATAAATGATATATAGGAAAAGGAAATAAGCGTTGAGGTGGAGGTGGAGGTGGAGGTGGATTTAGAGGTGAAGATTTAGGTGAAGGTAGAGATGAAAGTTTAGGTTTAGGTTAAGGTTGAGTCGTAATTGAATACCGTGACGAGGCTGCGGAGTGACAGAGTTGCCTCACCTTCAGTAGTTTAAGGTGTCGCCAAGTACAAGTACAGGGACGTAAAAACCAATTTACCTTAGGAGGGGACGTGGGCAGCTTACTGAGTGTGTGGACGATATGACGAGAGGAGGAAGAGGAGGAGGAGGAGAGAGAGAGAAAAAGACAGAGAGACAGAGCTAGGAGAGAGAAAATATCAAAAAAGATGGAAATATTTGATAAACATAAGAAGTGTGAATCGTAAAAATGACTATAAGCTTGGAGTAAGAGGCAGAGGCTAGGATAATAATGACAAAGAGAGGTAAAGAAGAGCATAGAACATCACTACACTCTATAAGTCCCATCCGATGTAATCCTATTCTTTTTAAGCACCAATCGGATCTGAAATAATTGCTCTTCGTTCAGTCCGTCGCTTAATTCTAGTGGCAGTGAAATTATTCTTAGTAAACAACGATGCATTTCCATGATATGTGTAGCGCGTGGACAGGTGATAATAATAATAATAATAATAATAATAATAATAATAATAATAATAGCGTAAGAAGAGAGTAACTATTTTCTTTCCTCTCTTCACAGACTCTCAGGTTAACATAATATCGAGAGGCTGCCTTGTGTTGTGTTGTGTTTTGGGGTAAAAAGTTGAAGGGTTTCGTTTTGTAGTGGTAGAAAGTTAGGCGATGGATGGATGGATGGATGGGTGAGTGAGGGAGGGGAGAGGAAGAGGGTGTGTGTGTGTGTGTGGGTGTGGGTGTGTGTGTGTGTGTGTGTGTGTGTGTGTGTGTGTGTGGGTGGGTGGGTAAAGAGAGGAGAAGAACAGTTATAGGGAGTATGAATTTTGAGAGAGAGAGAGAGAGAGAGAGAGAGAGAGAGAGAGAGAGAGAGAGAGAGAGAGAGAGAGAGAGAGAGAGAGATAGAGAGAGACATAAATATTCTCAGCACACTGTCATCTCTCTCTCTCTCTCTCTCTCTCTCTCTCTCTCTCTCTCTCTCTCTCTCTCTCTCTCTCTCTCTCTCTCTCTCTCTCTCTCTCTCTCACACACACACATTACTTAATTAAAAAAGCAAGAATATCCATCAGCGGAAAGAGAGAGAGAGAGAGAGAAAGAGAGAGAGAGAGAGAGAGAGAGAGAGAGAGAGAGAGAGAGAGAGAGAGAGAGAGAGAGAGAGAAGTGAGAGAGAGAGGTGAGGTGAAGTGAAATATTCAAGCCTCAGTCTAAACATAGCTCCACTTACCTTCCTCCACCTGCCTACCTGCCTAGCCTACCTGACCACACCTTCTTTCCTCACCCTATCTACACCCTGCCACACCCCTATCTACACCCTGTCTCATCCTACTCCATCCTACTCCACCCTATTCCACTCCATCTCAGTGCAAGACCTCTATATTACTCGCTAGATTATGTTACAGCCTCGCTTCTGTAATAGTATAATGTTTACGTCACCTCAAGGAAAGAACTCAGACAGGTAAGAAAAGTCAAGGATAACATTTCCCCGTAAGGCAGAAACACGTCTTCAACAAAGCGACTTACTACTCAAAAGAAGGAAGGAAGGAAGGAAAGAAACGAGAGAGTCAGATCAGCTTCTAGGAAAACAACTGGAAAATCCTTCTTCTGAGGTAGCGAGGTTGAGGTAAAGGTTGAAGGAAGGAAGGAAGGAAGGAAAGAAGGAAATAGTGCAAAGTGTTTCATGGTTTCTTTTTGCTCGGGGCGTGCACGGAATAGTGAGTGTGGTGACCTTAAGGCTGTATAGGCATCAACATTTTCCTTATGGAGCCAGACCGAGGTGGCGCCAGGACGATATACACATACATACATGCATACAGATGGTGGTGGTGGTGGTGGTAGATGAAGATGTGAAGGAGGAAGAGGATGAAGACATAGTGTAGGAGAAAACTATTAACGAGGAGAAGGAGGAGGAGGAGGAAGGTGAACTAATATTAGCATCAGGTGATCAAAATTTTATACCCTGAAATGTGTACTTCCTTCTATCTTTCAGCAGCCGTCCCCTTGCAAGAAGAAAAGCCTGCTCCCTGCCTGTCTCCGCGGGCGTGTTCCTTCCGATGAGAACGTGTACAGTAAGAGCCAGTCCGCCCACACCTCGCCCGCCCACCGCTCAGCCTCGAAGGGACAGCAACAGCAACAGGACGGCATTGATTACGAGGATGAGAGTTACTTCAAGAGACGACCGAAGACTATCTGCTACACCGACCCGCGACGACTATCCACTCTCGATGACACGTTAGCTAAGGTGAAGAAGGAAGGGAGGAAGGGAGGGAGGGAGGATGAGGGGAAGGAAGGAAGGAAGGAAGAGAGAGAGGGAGGAAGGAAAGGAAGATGGATGGGGATGGAATTGAGTTTTCTTATTTTTTTCTTTTCTTTTTTATTTAGTATGAAGTTATATACCCCATATTTCCAATCATCTACTTACCCTTCACCCATTAATCTACTCATCCCCTCATATCCTTTTCCTCCAGGGTGGGCGAGTGTCGAGGCCCCGCTCTGAGGTCTCATCAGATGGCCTCGATGCCCGTCAGCCTGAAGACAACACCAGCGACCCTACAAGAAGACCCACACAGCTGCCTCTAACCTCAGGAGCGCCACACCCCGAAGACCACCGCGCTAGAGAAGGTAGGTACTCACTCAGAGACATACTAGGCTATCTTCTACTGTCCTGTCCTCACCTTACCCTCCACCCTCTTTCTCTCTCCCTTCCACTCTCTCCCTTCCACTCTCTCCTCTCTCCTCTCTCTCTCCCTCTTCCCCTCTCTCCCTCCACACCGAGCAGCGACGCGTTCACCGTATCGGATTGCTGGTCTATTTTCATCACTCTGGCTTTATTTCTTTTTTATATCCTTTGGTGTATGTATTTATATGTTTGTGTGTATTCTATTTTTTATCTGTGGTTTTTGGTACGTACATGTGTGTGTGTGTGTGTGTGTGTGTGTGTGTGTGTGTGTGTGTGTGTGTATGTGTTTGTTGAGGTGTATTTAGATGTACGTAATCTCATCCTTCCCTCCTCCTAGGCTACACCATGGCGAGGTCAGCCTTTACTCAGCCCAACACCCCCGATCTAGGTCACTCCTCCCGCTTCAGGCCTCCAGTAGGGTCTGAAGGCTTCCCAGACGACAGACCACACGGCCAGAAACACGTCAGCTTCCAGAAGTTCATGAGGTGAGAGAGAGAAAGCGAGAGAGAGTAAAACATAAAATATTCCCTAATCACCATTTTTCCTCGTCATCTTCTGTTCCTCTCTCACATCGCTCCTTCGTCCCTCCCAACAGCCGGTCCTTAACAGAGGGTCGCCTAGAGGAGCGTGGGTTGGATGATGGGGATGGGCGTGGAGGCTGTAGAGGAGGAGGGGAATCCAGGAGCCACGAAAGACTCTTAGATGCCAGAAGGTCCCCAGATTATTTCGAGCAGCGCGCCCTCGACCAGCTCTTAGCGCCCGTCCTCACCAAGGCTCTTCTGCAAGGTGGGTACTGCAGCCCTCTCTGTTTTTTTACCCCTTCAGGTGTGTGTGTGTGGGTGGGTGGGTGTGTATGGAGGTGATAATTGGGTTTGTTTTTTTTTTAGTTCTGCTCTTGGTGTATTTATCTGTTTATTTATTGGTGGTGGTGGTGGTGGTGGTGGTGGTGGTGGTGGTAGTAATGATGGCATGGGTGGTGGTAGTAGTGGTGATGGTGTGTGTATGTGTGTATGTATGTGTGAGTGTGTTTGTGTGCGTGCGTGCGTGACTGACCCCCCCCCCACCTCCCTTTCCTCCATTGGCTAACACCTATGAATTAATCTAACCTTCCTTTGTGTTGTAATATAAATGAAATATTGTTGTCTTTATCCCACCAGTTGTTGTCTTCACCTGAACAGCATTACTCTCATGACGTACCCTTAATTGTCTTGTCTTGTCTTGACTTGTCTTGACTTGTCTTCATCCTTTCCTTACCCATGGATAAAAAAAAAAAAAATTTAACCCCACTTGCTTCCATTCCACTTAAATAAATAAATCTGTGATCTCCAATATTTGCAGTGAGTGAGTCTCTCGTTTTTTCCTTTTTTTAATTAATAATATTCCACTATATATATAATTTTTGCTTTTCTCTTGTTTCTGTCAGTGTGCAAAGTTATGTGTCGCCAGCCAAACAAAACCCAAGCTTGTTATTTACCAGTCATGTGATAAGAAGGAGGGAAAAAAAAAAAATTCTCTCAACACCTTTCCGTTGCCACAGTTTGATTGGCTCCCTGACGCCCGGTGTTTCCATCGTCTCTGTTATAGGATGACTGAACTAGACTGAACCAGGTGCGTGTGGCCGCTCTTTCACACGCCGCCAGAACTGCGCATGCGCCTGTGTGGCAGAGCATGGCTGGCTTATATATATATACTCAGCTGAAAATACTAAGTCTACTCACAGCCGAGGATTGTGTAGCTCGCTGGTGTGTCAGCTATAAGATCAGTAAGGTAGAGACGGTTTTTCCAATTCAAGGCGTTATTATTTTTTTTACTTCGGTGGTAATTGGTTGGTTGGAGAAGAGCTTTGGCCAATCAGCTAGAATTTAGGTGTCATTTGGCTCTTCAGGACCTTATTGATACTGAGGTTCTGTTCTGAGCTGCTGCAGATTATCAGTATATATGTTTTTTCTTTCTACATAACGTCAGTCAGTGAAGGAGCTTTTCATGTCCATCTTGGGATCAACGATAGAGACATGACAGTCACCTCACCTCACCTCACCTCACCCATAGCAGGTACAGGACTCATTATATACCCTCACACGACACTCACTCACTCACTCACTCACTCACTCACTCACTCACTCACTCACTCACTCATTCACTCATCCCACCAACGATCGTCACACCCTCCAGGACACACACACACACACACACACACACACACACACACACACACACACACACACACACACACACACACACACACACACACACACATACACACACATACACAGCTCGCCTCCCCACCGTGTACACCGCCGCTGGTTGGTTCATAGTAACAATTTCCCGTTCGTTCACTCAGACCCAGGACACAAGAAACACAGGAAAAAGTCTCAGGAGGACGCCAAGAGGTCAGGGGGTCAAGAGGTCAACTCAGAGGCAGGGCGAAGGTCACGCTCCGCCACGCCATCCATGAAGAGAAAGGGAAAGGAAAAGAAAACAATCGCGATACAGACGGAAGCGCTAGAGGCCGAGGATGTTCCGTACGGGGAGAGAGGGTGGGAGGAGGGAGGGGGGAAGGGGGGGAAGGAGGGGAAGGACCCACCCACACAAAAGGCAACAAAGCGACAAAAGAAGAAGAAGAAACCTACATCACCAACTGAAGAACCTAAGAAACCACATAAAGAGACCGTCCATTTTAGCGACCAGCAGGAACTGACCTCGAAACAGCCGGCCAACACTCCTGACAAACCCTCGAGGTCCAAGAGTCCCAAACACACCTCGAGGAAGGAAGACAGAGCTGGAGGCGACGAGCGGCATCGTCCTACAACAGGAGGAGTGTTGAAATCTGCCTCCGCCACTAGTAAAGTGTCCATGGCAATACAAACAGATATGGAGACGCCCTTTGTGATGTTTGATGACCCCTGTTTCCCGCCGGAGGACTTAGACACAAGCACTGACTGGCAAGGGGAAGAAAGTTCAGTAGAGTGGCATACCAGCGCCAGTTCCCTTGCTTGGCACACCGATGGAAGCTCCTTTGCCTGGCACCCTAACGCCTCCTCAAGCAGACTCGCTGATATTTCTTACCAGTGTTTCAGGACAGACTTCAGTCCTTTTCCTACAGAGTCTCCTGAAGGAAGCGATGATGAAGGTTCACGCTTCGATTTTTTCAATAAGTGGCAGATTGGAGGTGGTCAGGGAATGGCGTCTGTTTCTCCCGGGGACACAGGCCGAGGAGGGAGGAGTCGCCCATCCCAGAGAATCCCAGAAGCCCCAAGCGACCCCAAGTCTGGGAGTAAAAAGAAAGAACCAGAAATCAGCGGGAAAAAAGTGGTAAAAATCCAGAAAAGTAAGCCCAGAATGAAGGACCAAGGCTGTGATGGACTCGAGGATAGCAAGGAAGAGGACAACTACGCTGCAGAGGTGCTGGCCCGCCGACTTCGATTACGTCGACAGATGGCGGAGGAACTCTCACAGCCAATCGCCGTGGGAGATTCCAGCTCATTGCCGCTCAGGGAAAGGAATGTCCAGTCCGGGCCAACTATCATTCCCATCAACACTGCCTCAACTTTTCCCAGGAAGAATGAAAAGACACCTAAATCCTCCAAGGGCTCCGGTTTCCCTGTGGAGTATCAGGCTCATAAGGAAGAATTAGTTCCGGTGGATAGTAATCGGACGTGGCCAAAACGATCCATTGACTCTGAGAGGTCAGATGACATAGACCTGAGAGCCTTGGATGCCATTCGTAACACTCGGTTATACGATCGTACCCGAACAACAGACCGGAACCCCGCACACAAAACGAGTCACCTTCAAATCAACCTTATGTACCCGAGTGGACAAGCAAAGACGCAGCCAAGTGGAGCGGAAGGCGGTGGGAACACAAGCAAGAATCGTGTCCAGTTCTTCAGTAGTAGTAAAGTGGAAGCGGTGCAACAGCAGGTAGAGCAAGGCGTGACAGCTCGGCGTCGCGTTAACATCACCGTCACTCAGCCGTCACAGGAGAAGAAGAAGAAAAAACCACCACAAGCAGAAATCTCTGACGAGTACCCGAGAAGTGACAACGACATCAAGCCAACACCACTTGGCAAGAAAAGTTCATCCAGGGCAGAAGGCACCAAGAGCCTCCAGCGGAAGAAAAAAGGCAGCCAGAAGGATCTCAGCGATGCAGTCACTACCTCGAAACTAGTAAAGACTCAGGACGTGAAGGAAGCCAAGCCTGAGCCGCCCAAAGTGAGACCTGGAATACTTCGGAATAACCTCAACCCTACCACCATCTGCTACAACACCGATACCAGCTCCACCGTGACCAACACTGACTCTGTAGGGCGGCGGGTAAGGCGAGTTAAGAAAAAGACACTAGCCATACAGACAGACCAGTGCGACAATGTCATTCCAGAACAAAAGGAAGATCCCCAAGACACGACAGGAAATGCAAGAGATGAAGGAACATTTGGAAGGAAGGTGTCCTCGCCTGTGTCCTCGCTGGCCAGAGGAAACGAGACTTCAACAAGAAACAAGAGTCCCACCACACCCACCACGTCATTGCGTCGAAAAAGAAACGTGCAACAAAAGTCTATGTGTATTCAGGCAGATTATTTACTGGATAATCCTGAGAGTGAGTCTACGGTGCCCTTGCAACACACTCGAGAAGGACGCAGCTCATCGAGAGGTAAAGGTCCAGCGTCTCCGGATCCTTCGTCAGACCGTGGGGGTGAATCCAATCGCAAGATGCCATCCGATAAGAAGACTGAAGATAATTACGGTGCATCCTCTTCCGCCGCCGTCTCCACCACACACAGTAACACCAGCTCATTACGGCGCATGAGGAAGGTGAGGAAAGCCACCACCACCACCCAGACTGATGACTCTCCCTTCGACCTGCAAGACTCACCTCGGCCGTCGGATATGCTGGACACCGTATCAGTTTGCACCGCCTCCTTAAGACGCCTCAAGAAAGTAGAGAAGAGAACAATATCGCAGCAGACTGACGAGGTAATTCCTGTTAGCTATCAGATCTTCACTGTTCCAGCCCGAAGGAATGTTTGCGAAACTGAGAGACTACGCCCGCCTCTAAGCCTGAACGCATCCCGCCCATCAGGTTCCCTCATCTACGTCAACATTCCCGGGGCGCTGCTTGAGATGGAGTCTGGGAATGACGCGGATGTGAGCGACGCAGAGAGTGAGGCCAAGAATGAGAGTGAGGCTAAGAGTATGTGTCCAATGGTGGCTTTCGGTAAGGGATTCGCGAAGAGGACCGATGAAGATGATGATGATGATGATTCGTATCCGCGAGGGCAAGGGGAGACATGGGTAGCGGCGACAACTTTCATGCCCTCCACACCCTGCATACCCTACCCAGCTTGCATACCCACAAAAGCCTGCATACCCACAAAAGCTTGCATACCCACAACAACCTGTAAACCCTCCACGCCCCCAATGATGGAGAGTCGCTGTGAGCTGAATATTTCCCGCCTAAATATCTGCTGCGGCATTGAGCGCGAAATACAAATCAAACCAGATGGAGAGAGTGACCGTGACTTTATTAGTGACCTTGAACGTGATCGTGGAAGGCAAAGTGGTGTCCCTGATGGTGAAAGTGACGGTGACTTAATCGGTGTTCCTGATGGTGAAAGTGACGATGTGGGAGGTAATGCGTTGGCGTGTGTAGACGGAAGTGAAGATGACATGATTATATCCCGCGATGATAACAATAGCGGCGCTCCAGACGGTGAAAGTGACCACGAAGGTGACACAAGTACCCACGCCGGTGAAAATGAGGACACCGCCACCAGTCTATTAGAAGAGAGTGAACCTGAACATGAAGATGACATTCGTGCTCCTGATGGCGAAAGTGATCATGAATCCAGTCAGACAGGCCTCACCAGCAGCGAAAGTGACATTGTTATGCTGGCGAGTCCCTATGACCAGTTAACAGTAAATGAAAGTGACGATCAGGACTCAGGCAGCGGGGTGAGAGTGAGGGACGTGAGCTGCATGACGAGTAACCCGCCAACCTCATGTTCTGAAGGTGAGGCGGACGCTGACGAGGAGACGGAGGAAAGTGACGCTGTTTTTGACCTTTACCAAGTTCACTGTCGCTTAAAAGAAGATGACAGTGAGAGTGACGACTTTGTGTACGACCCTGTTTACTTTTTCGGCGGGATGGGTCACAGAACTCAAGAAGAAGGACAAAGCGAGGTCGTGGAAAAGGAAAATGAAGGGAAACAAACAGGAAACAAAACTGACGATGACAAGGAAAGTGATAATGAAAAAAAAAAATTCCAGGTTTTAGAAGATGATGACAAAACAGATGCCGAAATTACAGAGAAAGTGACATCTGAAGGTGATGATAGAAGAGGTGAAAGTGATGAGGATATGGTGATGAGGGGAATAGGTGCGTTTTATATGACTAATGAAAGTTGCAATGAGGGCGGGGACAATATTAAGCCAATGGAGGAAAGGAAAAACCAAAACAAAGGAGTGATTAGAAAAGACTTGAGAGAGATAATAGAAAAATCAGGAAAAGAAGAAGAGGAAGAAGGCGTGTCATTAGCAGAGAGAAGGAAAAGGGAAATAGATGAAACCTTTAGGAAAAACAGAAGTAAGGAAACTATAGACGCAGGAAACATTGAAATTAAACCTGCAGAGAAAATAGAGATAGTTGTAAGTGATGAAAACATAGAAAATAAGAGAAAGGAAACTGGAAACAATGAAGCATCAGGAAGAAATAAAGAAAAGGAATTAATAAACACTGAAAAAAAGAAAAATAATAATAGTAATGAGAATATAAACACAAACACCAATAAGGGAGAAACACACAAGGAAGAAGAAAATAAAGAAGACTCAGACAGCAAAGAAAACACAAAACGCAAAGAAAATTCCAAAATCCTTCAAGAAAATATGAAAGAAAACGGTGATGAGCGGACAGCGTTACCTGAGACCCGCGTGAAAGGAGAGACTAAACGTTTCATCGATGCTCCAAATATCACTGACTTCCCTCCTGCCTATACCAGCTTAAAGGAGATTGCTTCTTACACCTCCACCTCTATCCCTTCACCCTCTCCTCCTTCTCCAGTCCCCTCTTATCCATCACCCTCTCCTTCTCCTCCTCCTCTTGTAGTCCCCTCCTATCAATCCCACGGTACCCAGGGGAGGAAGGAAGGCCGGGACAGACACACCACGGCTCTTGGGAGGAAACCAAGCGCAAGGAGAAAAGAGAAAGAGAAGGAACAGCTGACTAAGAGACGTGGCATCGTTGGTTGTGACGTGTTCATACCCTCGGAGCCTTACCCTTGTGAGGAGCCCATTACCCAGGTGGTTCAAGGCTCTCCTGGGCTATCCTTACGAGGTGGAAGGACCGGGTGGAGGGACGTGGAGGAGCCTTCGAGTGTAGGTGACCAAAAGGATACGAGAGAACACTTAACAGGTGGAAAAGACACGAGTAAAGAGAGAGAGGAATCGCCAGGTGTGAGGGAGGGTGAGACAGGTGTAGAAGAGGAAGAGACAGATGTGAGAGAAGAGACAGGGTTAAGAGATGACCTAAGGGAAGAGACAGATGCAAGAGAGGATGAGATAAATATAGAAGAAGAGAAAACAGATGTGGAGGAAGACATAACAGGTGTACAGGACGTAACAGAGGTTCAGACAGGTGTAGGAGATGCCTCAAGAATACCCAAGGACTCACCTGAGACCACTACTGTCACGCCACCATCACCTCCACGACACAGCAGGGAAGAAAGGGAAAAACAGGACCAAGGAACACGACAAAATAGTAACCCTCAGAGGATAGAAAACGTAGAAAAAATATTTGTAGCACACTCACATTCATCTCTATCTCCTCCTCCTCCCTCTTATCCTCCTCCTCCTCCTCCTTCTTTACTCCCTTCTCCTCCACCTATTCCTCCTCGTTCTTCTCCTCCTCCTCCTCCTCCTCCACCTGTCCCTCCTCGCTCTTTTCCTCTACCTCCTCCACTTCTGCATCCACCCCCGGAGGAAAACAAGATGGAGGAAAGTAGAGAAAATTCCCCTTTACCTCCTGAATATGTGGAGGATGTGGATGAAGAGGAAGGAAGAGGACGAGAGGAAGAGGAACATCCATGCAAGAGAAGAGAAGAAGAAGAAGAAGAAGAAGAAGAAGAAGAAGAAGAAGAAGAAGAAGAGGAAGAAGAAGAGGAGGAGGGAAAGGAGACGATAGATGTAAATAAGATAACTGAAGAAATTGATCCCAGCGAAGAAAACAAAAGAATAATGTTGGAGCAAAGTACAGAAAGTGAGGAAGATGATAAAAAAGAGAAGGTAGAAAAGCGCAAAGAAGGAAAAGAAGAGGAAATTAATGAAAATAAAAATAAAAGAGTAAAGGAAAAGGAAAAGGAAGGAGACATGATAAAAAAGGATGAAGATGACATAAGGAGAACAGAAGATAACAGTAGAGAGGAGAAGGAGAATAAAGAAGAAGTAAAAATAAAAGAGGAACGAAAAATAAATGACGGAAAAGAATTTGAAAAGTTGGAGGAAAAAGATGACAATGTTTTAAAAGAAGAAAAGGACACAGAAACGGAGGAAAAGAAAGAGGAAGTAGAGGAAGAAGAAGAAGAAGAAGAAGAAAAGAAAAGTGTAACGAGGCGGAAAAAGGCGTTGGAAGAGGAAAAAGTGGAAAGGAAAAGTGTAGCAAATGAGGAAAAAAAAGGGGAAAATGAAACCGAAAGAAAAAGAAAAAGTTTCGCAGAGTCAAAAAACACACAAGAAACCAAAAATATAAACATAAACGATGATTACAGAGTTGAAAATAAACAGGAAAAGGAAGAAGGAAATAACAACAACAAAAATATAAACATAAAAGAAAGTGAAGATAATATAAGTGAAAATGAAACAATGCCTCGTGAAGAAGAAGAAGAAGAAGAAGAATATGATGAAGGGAATTACTGGAACCTAACAGAGAAGAAAGCGACCTTAGCATCATTCGACCTTGGCGCAACCTTCAGCGAGGACGATGACGTTGTAGTGATCACGTACAGGAAGCCAGGGGAGGGTAAGGACAAGGACAAGGACAAGGACAAGGACAAGGACAGGGGCACAACGGACCAGGGGAACATCAAGCAGGCAGGGGCAGCAAGCACTGAGGGGAGAGTCACACAAGAGGGGATTAGGGCGTTGAAGTTAAGTGAGCCTCCCAGCAGCCCGGACACAATTGAACAGGAGGGTAAGAGAGTAAGAGAGACAGAGAAGAGGCAGGACGAGAGGGAGAGATGGAAGAGGCCGCGGAAGCCTCGAAGTAGGAAGCCTCAGGAGGGAAAGGAAGTAGACAGGAAGCCTCAGGAGTGGAAGGAAGTAGACAGGAAGCCTCAGGAGTGGAAGGAAGTAGACAGGAAGCCTCAGGAGTGGAAGGAAGTAGACAGGAAGCCTCAGGAGTGGAAGGAAGTAGACAGGAAGCCTCAGGACGTGAAGGAAGTAGACAGGAAGCCTCAGGAGTGGAAAGAAGTAGACAGGAAGCCTCAGGAATGGAAGGAAGTAGACAGGAAGCCTCAAGACGTGAGGGAAGTGGACAGGAAGCCTCAGGACGTGAGGGAAGTGGACAGGAAGCCTCAGGACGTGAGGGAAGTGGACAGGAAGCCTCAGGACGTGAGGGAAGTAGACAGGAAGCCTCAGGAGCGAAAGGAAGTAGATAAGAAAGACAACGAAGACAGAAGACATCCGCAGCCTGAAGACAATTACGGAGCAATTCCCAAAGAAGAAAAGAAGAGAAGAAGAAGACCAAGAACAAGGAAACACACCAAGAAGAAGACTGAAGGAGAAGGTAAACAGACGCCCGTGTCACCCAAAGCGGCGGAGGATTTGCAGATGGAAGGTAAAAATGGTTTAGAGATCCACGACCAAGATGCTGAGACTCAAACGACAAGAACACCGTCACAGAGGAGAGAAATCGATAAAAAGCAAACAAACACAACGAAGACTTTCCAAGATGATGAACGCTCCTTGGGCCAAGGTGAGGGGGGGGCGGGGGGCGAGGACAAGGCCTTGGAGGAGACGCTTCACGGATCAAAAGGAAACGTAAAACAATTCAGAACCCGACTGTGGGTGGACGAGATGGACGAAGACGAGGAGTGGGGAGACAAGGCGGGGGCGGTGTGGGGTGTGGGGGGCGGGGAGGCCGGGGTGGAGTCCTCTGTGTCTGGTACGGCGACAGAGGACGACACGTCATACTGTGATGGTGATGAGAGTGAGGATGTTGGTGAAGGTGAAGGTGAGGGTGAAGGAGGAGGTGAGCAGGACGCCCTTGAAGAGTACATGATGTTGCACCAAGGTGACAGTCTCCAGGAGATGCTCGCCTCGGACCTCATCTTCAGTGACGTGTTCCAAGGCTACGCAGACGCCGATGTCATGACGGACGCAGACTCCCTGGGCCCCGAGGAGGAGTGGGAGGCTCGCCTGGGGGGCGGGGGTCTGTGCCCCCCCACCACACCTCCAGCCGGCACCAGCGCCTCGGTAGATCGTCCTGCCCCCGCCTGCCCGGGCGTGTGTCGTGAGCCCCGCAGCGTGGGGCGTGACCATGTGGCTGACCGGGTCCACCAAGCCTCAGAGAGGTCGGGAGGCGAGGAAGCCTCGTTGGATGGCAGCTCTCAGGCAGGGGAGGCGGGAGGCCATTTGAAAGGTCAGTAGCCTTGACCCTGCCTCGAGTTGACCCGACTTGATCTTACATTGGCTGTCCAATAACACCCCTGACTGGTGTGCCTAACCAGGTGTCACTAACGACCTAAGTGTGAACCTACGAGTGTGGCAGCGTTGTATGGCGGGCAGTGACGCACCGCTGCACCGCTGCCGGGTATTGCACGTGTTACACAACACACACACAGCAGCACGCCCCTCAAACCACACTCACGATGGCACACACACACACACACACACAGAACACACCGAGCACTGACTCACCACAAGCAGAGTAACGCGGCGGAGACGAGGGAGGGTGTGGCAACGGAAAACACACACACGCACACACACACACACACACACACACACACACACACACACACACACACACACACACACACACACACACAGTCGTCTTCTCACCGCACATTGCGTCATCACCTGAACTCCTACTCAAAACATTTATATCAGAATCTTAAGTAACGGTTTTCTTCTTTCAATCCTCCTTTTATCAGCAACACTTAGATATAAATCACCTCGTTAAGTACCGCTAATCACACGTCATTACCTTTCACCTCCGCTCTCACAACTCTCCCTCACGCTCCACCTCACGCTCCACCTCACGCTCCACCCTCACACTGCTTCCTGTGCCTTGAATGCTCCTTCTTCACGGCCTTCCACCAGTCTTGTCTAATCCTCCCTCACCCTACACTCATTCCTACTTACCTTCTCTACCTCTCTCTTCACTCCACCTCCTCTATCTTCACTCCCTTCCCTCTTCACGCCTTACCTTCCCCTCCAGAGACTCGCAGGACACCCTTATACACACCCTCCCCCAGAGAGTGCAACCTCCCTTTACCCTCCCGACACAGAAAAGCTGAAGCGGTCTTGCATGAGGACCCAAGCCACGCAGACAGACGTCGGGGTGGTGAGGAAGTCTCTGCCTCTCCTGCCGCTCAGTCCTGCCGAGGAGAAGGTGGGAAGCCGTACGCCCTACAGCCCACAGCCCGCCCACAGCCCGCCTATAGCCTCAGTCGCGGGGCATGCACGTTTAAGGAGTCCCACCCACGCCCACCGCCCATTCCCACCCCGTTCTGTCCTCCTGCCCACCCACGCACACGCTCTAGACTTGTTATATATTCAAAGGGAAAGTTTTTATGAATATCTTGTAGGTCATTGATGTCAGCGAGGTGTCAGCTGTGCGTGTGCGTGTGCGTGGGTGTTGGTGTGTGTGGTCGTGGGCGTGGGCGTGGGCGGGACTGCACGGCTGGATTGTGATTTTATATTAACTTCATCCTTCCTTGCGTTGCTTCCCCTACCCCTTTTTCCCCCTTCCCCTTCCCCCATTCCCCTTCTTCCCCCTTCCCCTATAGTGCACGAAAGGCTGACTTAACCGGCGCCATTTTTAGGGGGGGAGGGGGGGAGAGGGAGGTAGACCCATTATGAAGTAGATGTAGATGCTTGTTAACCTGTTGCTTGTTGGTGATGGAATGTAGAATTGACTCCGTAATTCCACCTTTTAAAAATAGTGTTTGTGTGAACTGCATGCATGACTGGCTTCTGTACACTCATTATTATTGTTATTATTATTATTATTTTCCAGTTAGCTTAAGTGTTGATATATTTCTTTAAGTGGTAATGCAATATAATGACGTTATATTGATGTATTTACTTATTTATTGATTGATTGATTGAGTGAGGTTATGTAGGTGTGGTGAGTGTGTGTTTAAGGTTTAAACAATGGAGCATCAATCGTGTTATCACCTCATCAAGGCAAGTGTTTATTATCAGTTGTGTTCACTGTTACGTGGAGTCATATCACTGCTTGCTAACTTACCAGATTGTGTTTATCAAGGTTCACAGGCTGGGATGCTGTGTAGATGCTGTGGACGCCTTGCTTTGAGTCTTGAATACACACGTAACACCTCGTCACTGTTACTGTGGTTACATCTTTTATCATTAGGCGAGTCATTAATTGTTGAATAGTTCTCCTTCGTGACTGCCTCAACAACTGTGTTTCCCCGCAGGCTGAGATGGTGTCCCAAGGCGCTCAGACTAACGGTGAGGGCGGGCGACGGAAGTTGGTGAAGAGTCTGTCTGAGGTGGCGCGCTACGAGGGTCTCCAGTATGAGATCTACGACCTAGACGACCTTTACTACCTGCATGAGCCGCCGCCGCTCGCCCGAACCCTGTCTGACGGTCCCCCGCCCTGCCCCCCAAGGTTTTCTACCTACGACATCCCCCTAGATGAAGGACCCCCGCCCCCTCCCCCTCTTAAGTTCCGGCAGAATTACGACGAGATATTTGACTACTCGCCGCGCAAGCCTCGTCGGGGCCTCCTACAGAAGACGCTGTCGGAGGGCGAGATACTGTCTGAGCGGCGGAAAGCCCTGAGCATGGCGTCAGGTTACCTTGAAGTTGACATTAACGGCTACAGTGACAACGAGGAGGAGGTGATTGAGCCGCAGTGCGTGGACGAAGTTGCGCGTGACCTTTCCCGCAGCAGGATATTCACGCCGGAGTCCTTCATAGAGGAGGAGGAAGAGTTTCATGAAAACATGTTGCACAAAGAAATTCTTCCCAGTATTGCTTCCTATGAGAGAAAGTTGTCACAAGCATCAACGGACTCAAGTTTGAAAACGTTCGATCCCTTTGAGTTCCGCACTGAGGAGCACCTGCGAGGCCAGCTTGTTGCCCTCTCGTTGGACTCCCTGGTGGAGGCGGGACCAGGCCTTACTGAGAGCGGCAGTCAAATACTAGAAGGAAGCTTTCTTCACGACGGGTCACCAATGTTGTACGCGGGCACGCCCAGTGAGAGTACGGGCGGGGCGGAGTTTGGTGACCACTTCGAGGAGTCCATGAGTGAGAGTCAGGTGACGGTGGTGCAGAGAGCGTTGGTGCCGTCCTCGCAGATCATCACTTCAGACTCTGAGAACGGCAGCTTCCACCTGACTGACCCTTCCTCCGCCGCCACCACGCCCTCCACCAGACACAAGAACATTCACGCTGCTGGCAGCTTTGAGGATGATCTCGAGGACGACTTACTTCCTCGTCTACGGGTATCGAATCTCGTCCACAGCACCACCACTCTCTCCTCCATTGAAGACGAGCCGACGAGTATCAGTGAGAACGTGGTGTCGGACAGTTCTCAAGGCCCCGTCACCAACAACAGCACCACCTCAAGTGAAGTGGACAAAGCCATCTGCGGCTCCACGGACAATGACTACAGCTCAATACGTAGCGGCGAGTCCTTGACCATAAAGTCTGAGACAGTTGAGGAAGAAGAATTTGAAGGTGAGGTTGTGATTGAGGAGAACATGTTGGCGCGTTTAGTGCAGGAGTTGAAGGGAGGCGACATGGCCCATCACATGCCAATCAAAACAGACTTCCGGGATGATGCACGTCGCCTCGCTTCCCCGGAGTCAGACTCGTCCAGCAGCCTCTTCACGGAGCAGGAAACGTCCAGGAGTCCAGTATCAGGAACCACCAACACCATCACCTCCAAGTCGGACCTCTCCCGCACCGACTCACACCCAACCGACCAATCAGAAACCTCGGAAGACTATGTAACTGCCACCGAGAACAGTTTACACGACCACGAGGCACGACGCAGTTACTTCATGGAGGAGCGACACGTGTCCTCACCACCAAGAATGGACGACATCTACGAGGACGAGGCTCTCACGCCCAAGATCCTGAGCCCCGAGATGAGTGAAGTGTTGGTCAGCTTCCATGACCACCACGAGCTGAGTGACATCGCCGAGGCTGTTAGTAGTGTGGCGAGTGACTTCGAGACTGCGCAAGATCTCACTTCTCCTGACGGCGACACCACCACGTCAGCAAGCTACTACATCGACCACTCACTCGACTCTGACACCGGAACAGAGACCAAACCAAAGCCGGAAGTACCACCAAAACCTACGTTTTTACCCAAACCCGAAGTTCCCCCGAAATCAGACAAAAGTTCGCCATCGATAGAAAGTCCACATGAAGCTGATGAGGCTCTGGACGAGGACGATGAGGGAGTGGTGGTGGTGGTGAGGCGGCGGGAGAAGAGTTCAGAGGAAAGCAGGACAGGAGCTATTAAGAAGCGATACTCAACTGGCGGGAAAGTGTCTAAGGATGACAACAGGAGGTACTCAAGGTACTTTGAAGACAATGATAAGGGTGAGTTGTCCGAGGTGCGCGGACATAGTTATCCAGCCTCGTGGTCAGAAGAAGACAGAGAAAAGGCAAAACAAACCATGAAGCTTGATTTTCCTCCAGGAGTCACCATGTTTGGCGAGGCCCCAGCATGGACTGACGCTGACAGTCTCAAAGTAGACTTGGAGAAGAAACTCAAAGTGTTCGAGAAGCCAAAAAAATCTGTTAAAATTGACTTAGCGAGCGTTGAGGACCTTCAGACCATGAGATCTACCAGTGAAACCATGACGGAGAAGGACGGTGATGCCCCGCCCGTGGACATGAGGCAGAGTAAAGTGAAGCACGACAAGGTGAAGCGGAAGTCTGAGGAGGTGACGACGCCCGGCATGGTACGCAGCCCCGCCATGCACGAAGGCTTCAGACTGGAAGACTGGACGCCCGTACGCACCCCCGTCACCCCGGACCGATCCCTGGATATAGATTCTTCAGATGAGTCTTACTCCGAGGTGCCCAGACACCCTCCCAAAGGGCGCAGTCCCAGGAGGAGGTCAAAGGACAGTCCTGGCAAGAAAGGCGAGAGTCTGAGTCGTCCAGCAGAGAGTCCCGTGAAGGGGGGAGGTGAGAGGCCGTGTCCTGGAAAACCAACAGGAAAAACTAGAGAGAGTCCTAGACTTGTTGTGAAGGAGAGTCCAGAAAGAATAATAAGGCAAAGTCCGAAACGTTCAGTCCCCCAACAGGCAAGTCCAGTGAGGGAAACACCAGTTGTTAAGACTGAAAAGTCCACCGCACGTCCGCTGGAAGTCCATCAGCGGCACAGTCCCGCCAGGGTTTCAAAGACTCCCGCCGTGGAGTCTGGAAGGAAGTCTGCCGAGATTACTGAGCCTCCTAAACAATACCTCACTGACACGCCCACGGTGACATGGGAGAGTCAGGATAGACTGAAGCCAGCGGGGCCTGTCACTGGTTACCTGAGAGCTGGCAGCCTGAGTCCCACCTCGCGGGAGCGGCCGCTGCAGCTGCCGGAAAGCAAGCTGCTCACCATTGCACCATTGAGGGACTCGCAAAGGAGTGTAGAGTCCCTGAGATCGATGAGTCCAGGATCAGATAACGTGTTTCTGGGCGGCAGCAGAGAGCAGCTGGACGAGGAGCAGCGGCCAGCGTTGTGTGTACAGTGTGGGGAGCGGCCCGCCTCGCGTGAAGGGTTGTTGCGGCCCACCACCACGGCGCCCGAGACTACCGTCACCGTAGAACGAAGACCATCCGACAGGGAAACCTCGCGCCAGCGGACAACAGCCACTCACCGCGCCAAGTCTGAAGAAAGAAGTTCCTTTTCCAGGGAGTGGGGGTGAGTGTTAGTGTTACTGTTAGTGTGTGTGTGTGTGTGTGTTGTATGACATTTATAAGGACTTCTTTGTTAATATTACATGAACAACATCCCTTCACCGCCACAACACACAACTCTAATCTTACTTAATCCTCCTCACAGAACCACCCCGATCAGTCTGGAGCAAGGAGACGCGCCACGCCACGACAGCGACGACGACGAGAAGGGCGTCTACCTGGACCCTTACCACTCCAGCCCGTGGGTGTACGTGTCGCCTGGGGACGAGGCCAAGGTGAGGTACTAACTTGCGCCGTCTGTCTGACGGCCACCAACACGGCGTACACACTGAGTGCCTCACGACCAGAAGACTGAGGGTGATGGGAGCTGGGTGGAGGCTGACACTGGGTGGGTGGTATGAGGAGGGTCGGCGTTAACAGGTGTGTTTTGCAGGTGTGGCGGCGGGACGAGGGATCACCCATTCCTGTGCCCGTCAACCTGAGAGTGGCTGGCTTCGAGGACGACGAGATCACGGCGGCAGACCAACACACTGGGAAGGAAGACACCACAGCGGGGACGGACACCACGCACACCAAGGAGGACGGGGAGACTCACCCTACACAGGAGGATACCAGTGAGTGTGTGTGTGTGTGTGTGTGTGTGTGTGTGTGTGTGTGTGTGTGTGTATGTGTATGTGTATGTGTGTGTGTGTGTGTGTGTGTGTGTGTGTGTGTGTGTGTGTGTGTGTGTGTGTGTGTGTGTATGTATGCATACGTCCCTGCACCTACACGTAAGTAACACTGCTGTCCTTCAGGTCGCCGCGGGTCGGTGGAGTCAACTGGTAGTGAGAAGGACTTCCGGCGCCGCTACCAAGCCATCACCCACCGCATGGTACACCGCAAGGCATCCGTGGAAATGTACCGCAGGCTGGTGCACGCCGCCTTCCGTGAGTACCCTGAACCTGTACGACCTACTCATGTACAACCTACCCTTATACGACCTACCCATGTACAACCTTCCCCTTCGTATGTACGCCAAGGACCTACAACTACCTATAATGCACGGGAATATGACCAAAAGAGTATATATATAGCACTCAAAAAGTAATATTCGCGTTAGAGACATAAATATAGCTATAGAAATTCTCTCTGACACTCTTTATGCGATTGAAAATGTGCGACCATATGGTGATGGTACTTCTGCTTCTTGTAACCTGACAGCGGGTGGTAATGTGTGGTAATACGTGGCTGTAACGAGAGTCTGGCGGCAGGAATAGCATGCTGGCGACCGTCCAAGTATTCTGACGTTGTGGTGGGTGTTTGGTGTGGACTGAGAGGAGGGAATGACAGGAGGAAGTGCAGATGGGAGGGAAAAGTAAGGTTGAAGGTGGAGGGAAGTGGGGTAGGGCAAAAAAGGAAGATGTAGGAGAGAGAAAGGATGTTTATTTTAAGGGTGTTTCAGGTGTGTAGAGAGACTTGAGTGAGTAATAATGAAGAGGAGAAAAAGGAGGTGAAGGGAGTGTTGTGTGAGCGAGAGAGAGAGAGAGAGAGAGTGAGAGAGAGAGAGAGAGAGAGAGAGAGAGAGAGAGAGAGAGAGAGTAAAGAAAATAGTGTGAAATTAGACGTAAAAATGGTGGACGCAAGACAGATGGAGAGGAGGAGGAGGAGGAGGAGGAGGAGGAGGAGGAGGAGGAGGAGGAGGAGGGGGAGAGGGAGGAGGAGGAGGAGGAGAAGGAGGAGGAGGAGGAGGAGGAGGAGGAGGAGGAGGAGGAGGAAGGCAACTCGAGGCTCCCAATCAACCTGGACGAGATAACGAGGTCGACACACACACACACACACACACACACACACACACACACACACACACACACACACACACACACACACACACACACACACACACACACACTCACTCACTCACACACACACACGATAGGCAAAGTGCACCTCCTCCTTGCATCTTCCTCCTCCTCCTCCTCCTCCTCCTCCTCCTCCTCCTCCTCCTCCTCCTCCTTAAACTATGACTGGGGAAACTTTGCTCTTATCTCCCTCTTCCCCTCACTCCCTTCCCCTTTCCCCTCCCCCCTCACCTCCCCTCACCCTCTCACATCACTCCTCCTCACAGCAACAAGGGGAAAGGGGAGGCGTGGCTACCCTTTAATTTTCGACCCTTTTATACCCTTTAATATTAACACATGACCCTATTTCACCTCTCTCTCTCTCTCTCTCTCTCTCTCTCTCTCTCTCTCTCTCTCTCTCTCTCTCTCTCTCTCTCCTCTCTCTCTCTCTCTCTCTCTCTCTCTCTCTCTCTCCTCTCTCTCTCTCTCTCTCCTCTCTCTCTCTCTCTCTCTCTCTCTCTCTCTCTCTCTCTCTCTCTCTCTCTCTCTTGCTTTCTCAATCTCTCGCAAAGACATAATGAGGAAACTTTTTTTTTTTCTAAATATGAATTGATTTGGTTTTCAAAAAAATATTAAAATCAGTATGGTGGAATTAATACTTCACCAATGTTGATGCAAAAGATATCAGATATTCTTTATAAAATTACCAGTTAATAGACAAAGCACACTGTTCAATTGGGATCTTAGTTTAAATGCTACTAGTTTTTGTTTAAGGATATCATTATTTTAGTAAATAAATATTTTTCATGAGATAGATACCAATCAAATATAGCAAACAATTGTGCTGTAATAGCATAAATCTTTTTTCTTTATTATAAACCATATCCCATTCAAATCTTGTGTATAGTTTGTTTTTTCATGATTTCTAATAAGTATACGTAATCGACTTAATCGACGTAAGGAACACATATAGTCTTAACTTCCACGTACATTCTTGTAATGACACTTACAGTTCAAAGCAGTTCATAACTAAGCCTTACGACACGTTTAACCATCTTACAGACCCTCGTGGATGTGTAGGATTGACCTCAACATACGGTGTATTTTTGTCATTTTTTCGACTCCGGGAAATTTTTTGCAAAATTTCCTCTTCGATTTTGTTTTTTTTAAACTATGTTGTACATGGGAATAATGTAAGACTTTCAGCTTAGTTTCAGTTAATTTAACCAGAAACTTTTATTGCTATAAATGAATTTATTTGGGTTAAAACAAGTGATAAAATCAGTATGGTGGATCTAATACTTTACCAATGTTGATGGAAAAGATATCAGATATTCCTTATGAAATTACCAACTAATAAACAAAGCACTTTGTTCAATTGGTATCTTAGCTTAGAAGCTAATATTGTTTGTTTAATTATATCATTATTTTAGT
The DNA here is from genome assembly GCA_029783475.1 of Metacarcinus magister. NCBI lineage: Eukaryota > Metazoa > Arthropoda > Malacostraca > Decapoda > Cancridae > Metacarcinus > Metacarcinus magister. Next base: position 30,210 of record JAPQNM010000047.1, read on the forward strand.
AAATAACTATTTTTCATGAGATAGATACCGATCAAATATAGCAAAGAGTTATGTTGTGAAGTCATAAATATTTTTCTCTTTTTTTTTAAACCATATCACATTCCAATCCTGGATATAGTTGTTTTTTCATTATTTCTAATATGTATACGTAATCGGAGTCATTTAACAACAGCGGGGCCGAGGATAGCATAGCCTGTTTAAATACTCCTGTGGCTTACATTGCCTTCCTCTCACCTTCTCCACTGCTGCTGCATCAAGATAAGGGTCGCTCTAGTTAGGTATATAGAGGCAGAAAAAAACCTCAAATCTCACCGCCCGTTTGGTCATGACGGGCTGGTAAAACTAGATGGAGAGATGAAATGGGAAGTAATGTTGGAATAACCTGGAATAGACAGACCGCTGATAGAGGTGAACAGAGAAGTTTGAGGGAGTGATTTGTCTTGAATGCAGTTTACTATCACGACTAGCTAGTTAATTCTATGTCTTACAAACGACTATTATCTTTCATTATGCCATTATCACCTGTCTCTTTCTATCACCTTCTCTTTCTATATCCTTCTCTTTCTACATTATTTCCATAGTTTTCATTATTTTATGTTTCTCTCGCTGTCACCACCTCATTCCAAACACCTTTTTTCCTTCCTTCCCCTTCCTTGCCTTGTACCCTTACACCACACTTTTCTTCCTCCTCCTCCTTCACCACACCTCCTAATCCTCCACATTTTCCTGTATGCCTCACTTCCCTAACCTACTCTTTACCGCTCAACTTTTCAATCTCTTACTTCATACCCTTCCTCCTCCTCCTCCTCCTCCTCCTCCTCCTCCTCCTCCTCCTCCTCCTCCTCCTCTTCCTCCTCCTCCTCCTCCTCCTCCTCCTCCTCCTCCTCCTCCTCCTCCTCCTCCTCCTCCTCTTCTCACATGCACTCCGTCACCTTCTCTCAGTCAATCGGAAACATATGTGGCTGTCGAGACAAGTGGGATCTGTGTTTCCACGTGAGATTAAACTTGGCAGCCTCACTGTGCAACGTGGGAGACACTGCCAAGGGGGTACCAAGGGGCTGCCAAGGGGGGTGCCAAGGGAGTGCCAAGGGGGAAGCCAGCTTAGTGCATAAGACCCACGCCCCTTAGTTTTGACGCAGCCGTGATAGTGGTGGTGATGGTGGTAGTAGTGGTGGTGGTGGTAGTGAACGCGTGTAAAAAAACAAAAGAAGTACTGGATTCGTTGTGTCATTTATTGCGTTGTTTTATCAGTGTTTAAGTTCAATTATTTATAGTCTTACATACGAGATATTTAACATTATTATATATATTACGAGGAAGAAAGTGAGTTTGATTGCATTCAGTATAGGAAGTAAACAGTGCATTGACGCCTTGCAATTGTCTACGGCGTTAAGGAGTGTCTAGACTACTAACTCACTCCCTCCCGTACACACACACACACACACGCACACGCACACGCACACGCACACGCACACACGCACACGCACACACGCACACGCACACGCACACACCCAAAACAAAACACACACAACACACTATGAACCTAATGTACCACAGTAGATCAGGAAGGAGGAGGAGGAGGAGACAAGACAACATATCACGAGGCTTGATAGAGAAAAACACAGTCTCTTGAACGCCCACAATCATCTAATCCCACATAGCATCTCTGTCTGTGGCGTGTGCAATAGCTAGCTCGTCCCGGTGTTAAAGTGTTGAAATAAAGCAGATAGATTCATTGATAATACTTTTGACGTCTCTGCAAAGCGAATCATCTAGTTATAGCGGATGAAACTAATTATTATAATTATTATTTGTTGACGTCTCTGCAAAGCGTTTATCTGGTTATAGTAGATGAAACTGGTTATTATTATTATCATTATTATTATTATTATTACTATTTTTATTATTATTATTATTATTTTTCTTTTTTTTTATCGTTATGTTGAATTCTGGGAGACAAAGATCATTAAGAACGACTAGCTAACGTAACAGCAACGAGGGTTCTATATTTAAATCGTCTACTACGAGGAAAGAAAAACAGACTAGTTAAATTTAAGCCACTTCCTTCCCCCTCAGTGTCTGTCTGTCTGTGTCTGTCTGTGTCTGTCTGTCTGGTGTCTGTCTGTCTGGTGTCTCGCGTGAAGGAAGGAGGGAAGAGTATAATAAAGTGTGTTCCCTCAGTGAGATATTAACACAAACTTCAGCGTATGTGGGTGAAACTTTGTGGGTAATTTCTATGTTTGTCCAGTTTCGTGCGCTCTCTCGCTCTCACTTTTTTTCTCTCTCTCTTTCTCTTTCTCTTTCAATAGGGATAGTGATGTGTTCTTTGGAAAATGGAGAGTACACAGTGAAACAGTCTTCCTCCTCCTCCTCCTCATCTCCTCTATAAATAAACCCCTCGATAGATTTTTATTCTTTCTCGTTATTTTGAGTTGTTTTTACTTTACAATTAATTCACTTATCAACACAAAATTCATCTCTTTTTCTTTATTTAAGTTATATAATTTAATCTGCATACATTGATTTCTTTATTAAAAAATCATAAGATATTTATTTAGTCTATGCTTTATTAAGAGGAGGAGAAGAAGACATTTCCGTATAGAAGTAATATACGTAAAGATCTATAAATAAACTATTACCACCTGTCCTTGAGTGTACAAATAGACCATAAAAAAAGGAGTGAAAGGAGAGGAAAAGGGAAGGGAAGGTAGAGTAGCGAAGTGTTTGTTTAGGAAGCGATTCTGATGGGAGAAGAGGCGAGGGAGAGAGGCTGAGAGAGAGGGGAGAAGAGGCATCGAGTGGGTCAGTAGAACAGGGTTGGGTTAGGTTTGCTCCTGAGGCCACTAGGTCGTTGTGGCTAGATGAGGAGGAAGTTTTGTGAAGGTTTTGTGATTGTTTCCCCGAAGAAGAAAAAGAGAAAAGGTTGTTTTTAAAAGTTAGAAAGACAAGTCAAGATGATACAAAGGAAAAGGGAAAAGAAAGATAAATATACTCAGAATCAGAAAAGACGTAGAGGTTTTTATACACACACACACACACACACACACACACACACACACACACACACACACACACACACACACACACACACACACACACACACACATTCCCAACAACATTCCCAAACAAGTCTTTTACACGCTCCACAAACATTAATTTCCTCCTCCTCCTCCTCTCCGTAAACATTAGAGGACACGCTGATGACTTCACTAATCTCTGTGTAGGAGGGAAGCGAGAAGGACGATGCAACAAGTAGCTGAACACCATCCTTGACCCATCAATTCACGCCACACAACCGTCACTGCCTTGAGCTAACACCGAGCCGTCTATTATAGTTTAAACACGCTTCGAACTGACATAGTTTAGCTAGATTTAAACTTATATATATGGCTTTTCGTAACTTTGTTTGCTCTTCATTCCTGGTGACTTTCAACAGGTGAACATTTAATTACCTGGTTTTGTGAAGGTGATAACGAGTGTTTGCTTAACGTAAACACCGATATTTAAGTGAATAACTTTTACCTGAAACAAATACGGAAGGTGATTTGAACTGATACGAAGTGATACTCGTATATGCGTTTCATTCTTACTGAACTGAAGCAACTTCGTAGTATTAATCTTGAATCCGTGAGAGTTGCGAGTTGCCACACCATACCTCAGCAAGATAGAACAAAGAAATACACACATACAATCATCCTAAGTTGAAACAGTGATGGAGAACTTTCCTCAAGCTGACGATGACCAAATATTCTGCGACGGAAACTTGGAAAATGAGAAGAAGATTGCATTGATAACTATGACGGAATGGAATGAACCTCCTTTATTTATCGAGGCTCATCTCACCTCCTGGCCAGCGCTGCCATCACCCACGACCTCAGCTACTAAGGGCACGGACACAGGTACGTCACACACACACACACACAAGACTGATACACACACGTGGGTTATGTATATATAAAATAGTGCAAGTTTTGGTTAATGGAAACACACCCACACACAAAACACACACACACACAGACACCAAACACACACACACAGACACCAAACACACACACACACACACACACACACACTGTACACTTTTCGCGTCCCTCCCTCGCAGTGCCTTCGGAGGAGAGTCTGGCCCAGCGCTTAGAGGTGGTCTTCCGTACAATGTTGTTGTTGTGGTGCGTGGAGGAGCGGGCAGCACGCAGCATCTGTCCACCTCAACCTGGTAACACATTCATCCCTATAACGTTAGCAGGCGACAAATAACATCCTCAATACGTGATCAGAGTTAATGGTAACGCCGCCTAGCTACAGCCACCTAGATCCTTGTGCTGGTAGTGGTGGTAGTGGTGGTGGTGGTAACGTAACCTCAGATTCCGTTTGAGAATAGAGGAGTGTTTTCAGATACTAGTTAATGTTCTTGTTAGGTTCTCCCTTTGAGTCCACCCCCAACACACCTTCATTCTACCCTCATCTCCCCTTCATTCTACCCCCAAACCCCCTTCATTCTACCCTCATACCCTCATCCCCACTAAATAAACTACTTCCACTCCCCTTAACAGCCCAACAAGTATCATTAATCTAACCAGAAGCATAACCTGACATGCAAAGTCTTCTTTTCATTACGTACATCGTTGTGAAAACCATCCCACACGTCGCAGCTAAACTTGCGTTGTTCTCTAGCAAGTGTTAAGGACAGAAGGCAAAGTTGAATATCGTTAAGTTGGTTATTATATTTCTTATTGATGATGTGATGTCTTGTTACTGTCCTCAGCCTGTTGCCAGATGTGCTCGTTGGTATGTGTGTACGTGTGTGTGTGTGTGTACGTGTGTATGTGTGTGTCATCAGAGTGTCATGTGGTGTTAACAGCTGCAAATAGATGACAGACGGACGGAATGCGTGTCCTTGGAAAGACTTGGAGTGTATATATACTTTAAATTGTTGTGTTGTACGTGATATTGTGATGAGGTGTAACAGGGCAGTTTTTTTAGTGTGTTGAGGTAGGTTTTTTTTTTTTTTTTTTTTTTTTTTTAAGTAGTTATAGTTATAGTTATAGTTAGTAGTTATAGTTTGTCTTGTAATGTGACGTAGGATTGTTAGGTTGTTATCACGCCGAGCACCTCCTGTTCTCCTCCACATATGTTTAGCTTGCGTCATGGGAATGTATATAAGTTGGTAATGAGGAAGAAAATAATGAGATACGAATTTAGTCATCGAATTTATTATACATATGGCAGTGATAGTTATTAAAGGTAGGTTATTATTATTATTTATTCTTTATTATCATTATTATTATCAGTATCATCATCGTTTTTTTCCCTTTCCCATCTGTAGAATCGGACAAAACGGTTACGGTGAGTCGGGAGTCCGGTGAGTTCGGGTTCCGAATCCACGGGTCTCGTCCGGTTGTGGTGTCTGCCATTGAGTCGGATACGCCCGCCGAGACATCCGGCCTCGAGGTGGGAGACATCATTCTCAACATCAATGGTAGTAACGTCCTCGACTCATCTCACTCTGAGGTGGTGAGGTTAGCCCACGCTGGTGAGTGTGTGTGTGTGTGTGTGTGTGTGTGTGTGATAGGAATTGAGAAGCACTGAGGAACAAGATATAAAAAAAAAGAAGAAAGGGGATAAAGTTTGATATTAATATTATCTTGTCTTCTGAATCTGTGTGCGTGTGTAGGAGAGAGTGTTTGGTAAGTCAGGTCAAGTAATCGAGACACGTAGTAGATTGTGAACCCAATGTTTAGTACTCATTAAAACAGTACAATAGTGTGTGTGTGTAAAAGAGAGAGTGTGTGATTGGTAAGTCGTCAGGTACAGAAACACGTATTAAATTGTGAATCTAACTTTTAGTATTCATTAAAATATAACTTTTCTTTTACCAGACGTTTCTTAAATATGACTCGTGGCTTGTCTATATAGATTATCTTTAACATAACTTAAATCATTTGGTTATATATTACAAAGACCACGTTTTTTGTGTGTTTAAGAGAATATTATATCATTGAAATATGCCTCAGTAATATCTAAGTTTTTTTTTTTTAGCATACTTTTGCATATTTAGTTTGTTTCCGTAACTTCTGTACATCCTACACTAGGCCTTTTATCCATCTTTTATTTATTTATTTTACATTTAATGGTACTAGCTAAGGGACAACAAAAATACATAAAAAAAAAAATGTCACCAGAAATCTTAATACAATGTTGTCCTTCAGGTTGTGATACTCTAAGGTTGGAAGTGGCACGTACCTGTGATGTGTTGACGCCCTTAGTCACGCAGGACCCCACGCCCTTCTGTGCTGGGTATCTGTATAAGCTAGGGAGTGCCCATCACATACCCAGTACCCACCACACACCCAGTACCCACCACATACCCAGTGCCCACCATCACGCACCCGGTGCACCTGCCATTGTAAGGAAGTGGCATAGAAGGTGGTTTGTACTGAAGAAGGATCATTGCCTCTACTACTACAAGTCTGAAATGGTTGGTTGCATCTTCTTTATTCTAACAATTTTATTTATTTATTTATTTTTCTCAGTTTATAAGACTTTTCCCCAGAGAACTTTTATTAATTTTTTTTTTTCTCAGTTTATAAGATTTAATGATAGTGTTCAGTTATTCCTAAACTTGATCTATAACAGTCAATTCCCCAAACAAGCCGTTAACTACCTCTATGTCTAACAGCTAGTTGGGTGATCTTAAATACCTCATTACATTATTATTCTTGTGCCTCCCTTCCATCCACTTCAAAGAGTTACCTTACATATGGATATTAAAATACATTTGTTTTTATTGTTGATTGCCTTTATTTTGCTTAGTCAGATACATGTAAGTAATTCAACGTGTAAACGAAAACACTTGTGTATACTTGTGTATATAAATAAGACTACTTGTGTATAGGAATAATACTACTAGTTATTGTTATCAAGAGTTATCGTCATTGCTAACATTCCTAAGTAAGCACAGTTTGTCCATGATTCAGGAACAACATCCATTGGGGGCAGTTCACCTCCTGGACTACAGCGTGCACTCCCTGGCTGAGGTGGGGAAGCCTTTCTCCTTCACTGTTGCCAAGTTTGGTGGGATGACCCTTCACTTAGCAGCACACTCAGAGGACGCTCGTAACAGATGGGGACAAGCTATCACACAAGCAGCAGTGGAGGCAGCTCAGGTCTGTTCAAAGCTATCTACTTACTGTTAAAAGCTGTCTTATAAATTACACTAACAAATTCACTTCATCATAATTGTGCAGTAGTTAAGGAAATGTTTATTGATTGAAAAGAAAGCAAACTCTATTGAATTAATGATTATTCCTTCCGTTTCAGAAAGATGAACTCCTAGACATCTCCTCCCGGCGCGTCCAGCAAGCCCCAGCCTCCATCAGCACACCAGACTGCTTTGGCTTCCTCTACAAACTAGGGGCGAGGTGGCACCAGTGGAAAAGACGATACTGTGTCCTCAAGGATGCCTCTCTCTTCCTCTACCACGAAGCAGAAGCACAACAGGCTATAGGTACCATTGACCCTTCATCTGTTTATTCTGTAACGAGACTTGAAATCATAGTTTAGTAGTTTTAACAGATAACCATTTTAGAGAGAGAGAGAGAGAGAGAGAGAGAGAGAGAGAGAGAGAGAGAGAGAGAGAGAGAGATGAGAGAGAGAGAGAGAGAGAGAGAGAGAGAGAGAGAGAGAGAGAGAGAGAGAGAGAGAGAGAGAGAGAGAGAGAGAGAGGAGAGAGATAGAGAGAGAGAGAGAGAGAGAGAGAGAGAGAGAGAGAGAGAGAGAGAGAGAATACCTATCCCACTCAAAAGATGTCTTCCAATCACTATTAATAATATAATAACTTCTCCTATTTGTAATTCTTCGTCTTCTTCCCTCAGGAGTGGTACATCTCCATGGTTACCGGGTCCAGAGTACTAGCATAGGCGGCAAGAAACATGCTTTTGAACTCTTACCTCCAGAACCCAAATTTAGGCACTTCTACTTCTACACGGAGTCAGACAGCGACAAGAAGAGGTGAGTCACTTCATTATATACACTGAATAGAATCTGTAAATATTAATAAGTGTTTTATTTAAGTTTGCAAAAAAAGAAAGTGTGCTCTCTCTCTCTCTCTCTCTCTCTCTCTCTCTCTCTCTCTCTCTCTCTCTCTCTCTCTCTCTCTCTCTCTCTCTCTCTCTCTCTCTCCTCTCTCTCTCTCTCTCATCCTCTCTCTCTCCTCTCTCTCTCTCTCTCCTCTCGCTCTCTCTCTCTCTCTCTCTCCTCTCTCTCTCTCTCTCTCTCTCTCTCTCTCTCTCTCTCTCTCAGACCACAGACCCACAGGATGTCCCCCACAGGATGTTTACGTACCACAGTCAAGACTCCCACATACATCTTCCTCATCTCCCTCACGCTCTCTTCTACATCCTCTTCTTGTAGTAATTCCTCGGTACACTTCGGTTTTGATATGGGTTTCTTGAAGGCTTCTAAGACACCCTGGAAAAGATATAGGAATTTTAGTGCAATGAATCCTTCGTCTACTCAATGAAAGTTTAATAAAAATACATAAGTTATCAGGTTGACCCGAGTTGAACTTTTATCATTTTCTTCCTTTTGCCTCACTCACTCACTTTCAAAACTTCATTATCACAATTTTTAACCTCTGTCATTATCTTTCCAGGTGGTTAGCAGCGCTGGAATACTCCATAGATCGATGGATCAAAGTTGGCTGATCCAGACTAGAAAAGATCTGTGTTTTGTCAGACTTGTTGTGCCAAAGCCGAAGGGATGTGATGAAGGCACTAACATTACTAAGTGCAAAGGTGTCTCACAGACCGTGTACATTAATTAACACGTTGCTTGGAATTCAGGTATTTTTGTATTTTTCAATGTGGTCAGATATCTGTAGACTAAGCCAATCAAAGATCCATTTCAGAATATTGCTTGTCCCGAATACGTACTACTGCGATTTTTCTGCAACAATCAAATACTTAATAAAAATGATATAAAAAAGTTTATATGAATATATTTTACGACAAGAGTTTCCAGTCCTGTCACACTCCATCAATCAACACTACAGAATTTAGTCATTATATACACAGTTACATATATAGATAATGCATTCATATATGTAAATATTTATGTATATTACTACAAATAATAAAGCTTGGTACATTTTTCTTAACAGAGCTGTATGTACTGACAGTTTATATGAGGTTAGTAGTGCATACATAAACAACTAGAGAATACTGCCATAGGTTTAATGCTAGAACTCTTTTTTTTAATTGTTTTCTTTTTAATAAAATGACTAAATGTGGAATACGTAGAGAAGACTTTTAGCTTTGTACTACGGAATTATCACCCGCTGAGAACACTTGCAGAGATGTGTTGTGTGTCGAGAGTCAAGGAAGGGAAGAGAAGGGATGATGTGATGGCTTTAACAATATAGTTTATATGAATTTATATAAACAGCACAATGGATAATTTTATATCATTGCCTCAAACAACAAAGACTATAGTTCCTTAATTTCCTGAGACAAATACTTATAACTGGTAATTCTTCACCTTTTAACGCAGCCTAGAATTTGGAGTAGTGTCTAGGGATGAAAGTAAATAACGATCATTTCCTTTGTGAAATTTTCCCTTGTGAAATCTCTTGCAATTCACTGTAAACATACACTACTGTGAACCCAAAATCTAGTTAATATGATGTTTGTTAATATAATTGAATTGTGCCCAAGCTGCAGACATAATACATTTCATTTGCTTTCCTATGCAAATGCAATGAATGTTTTAATTTTGTCTCAAGAAGATGCAATATCTCCAGTATGAAATTTCCTGCCTCCCAATACTCTTGGTGCTGTAATTAATTCCTCATATGAAAGAATTTTGATTAGCTTTTGAATCTTAATATGAAGAGCATTTACTTATGGTTCTGTCACAAGTTCTAAGTAAGAGTCTCATACATCATTAATGTGTCATTTGAACACATTTAATTCATCAAGAACATTGGCAAAACAGCACAGTTCAAGTTCAAGGTGAAGCTGAAGTGTGTGTGTGTGACAGTTTGAAAGTCTCATGTACTTTTAGGTTTGTTCACCCAATAGTTCTGTTGTCATTGGTTTTGTGAGGAAGGACAATTTTGTTGACGTGTAACTGTGCACTTGTGTGACAATCTAATACCTAATACCCTGGATTAGGAATCGGACTTGCTCACTGGACATAATCATCCAACAATACAGAAAACATGAAAACGTGTCACAATTGGCCTTCCATAATGAACTCGGCGGGATCATTGAACACCATCCTCTATGCATTGTTTGTTAGCAACTAAACCTAACTTTGATGTCAGGTGTGGCACATGAAAATGTTTTAATGTGTAAACACATCATTTAGTCTCTGTACCATGGTTGTTGATGCCACTCAGAGACCGAGGGAGTCACCACTGAGTGAGTCACCACTAAGGACTGTGAGTTGTCATGTTGACAGTTCATTGAATAACTGTTCACTTCAAACTAAGTGAACACAGTCCTCACAAGTGACAATAAACAGATTCACAATTCTGTATAAATACTTTCATTCAATGGAACAAATGCACATCTCAAAAAGTGTGAACTTGTGGTGATAAAATGACGCATCTTACTACTGTACACTACTAACTTGGCGGCGAGGCGGGTAGTGAGTGGTGAGGTCAATGTTTTGTTATGATGATGATGATAGGGCACACTATGCTATGGCAATACATAATAATTGTGATATGTCAAATACCATATTTTTGTATACAGGTATTACACTACACTAATACCAATACACAAAATGGAACATAAATGGCATAAAGACCCTCACTTCACACTTATTATTTACTCCTTTTGTATACAAGTTGACTATCAATAATCCGGCAATCAATATTCCAGTTCCATCAGTTTTTCAGCATGAATTTCAGAGCACAGTTTCAAATTTCCCAAGTTAGCGCATCATTTTGATGGCGCTGTACCCAGAATTAGGTGTTTGCTCATGCCGGATTATTGATAGTCAACCTGTACTGTGTTGTATTATTGTGTTATTTTATTACCCGAGGTTAGTTTAACATTTAAATTAAGATCATTAAGTTTACATATGCTTGGCAATTTTCTGTTAGGTTGTAAAGTATGAGTCTGTGAGGTTCAAAGAATACTTATATCCTGAATGAAAGTTAGCTACAACATATTATAATTCAAGGATTCATACTTACGATGCTCATCTGACTAAATTCACTTGTCACGTGCCGGAAGTGTGTCATTCTTCAAGACATTTCTCTCACTTGTCAAAACTGAAAAGAAAACAAAAATGACTATGATACCATAAACAACACTAGATATAATAATAATAATAATAATAATAATAATAATAATAATCTAATTTCACCCGAAGGCATAAGAAATACAAACAAATAAAGTGAGTATAGGGAGAAAGAAATAATAATTATATATGATCAATTAAACATGATATATATAAACTATTAATAAAAGAAATCCTGTTTAAAGTTAAAATACTACAGATTATCTCGCTATCAGCACTGCTTCTATCCCTTAAAGAGGTTTACCAAGTAAAAGGCATCAACATAGGGTTCAGGAAGAATTGAATCCCCTTCCCTTGTATGCTATCTTATAAAGGAACACAGAGGAGGGGCATCCCAGCCACCTCACTGCATAACTATTGGTCACCTTTTGCAACACACACGGAATAAATACAATGACAGTATTCTTCTAACCTGCAGGAAGTAATAACAATAATAAAAATGTTCTAAACTAACTAACTCTAAACTAACTAAGAATGGCTGTAGGGTTAAGAGGATATTAATGGATAAGTAGAAAGGTGGTGGTGTGAATATTTCCCAAGAATTAATGAAGGTCTGATTAAGGAAATTACTCCAGCAAAGAATGAGTGCAAATGAGAGGGAGCGAACTATCTGATTGTGGAAGGAGCAAAGGGATGGAAGAGGAAGAGGTGGAAGGGAAATAGCAAAGAACAGAGTGGAAAGGGATGGAAGAGGAGGGAAAAAGTGTGGTGTGATATGTATTTCACTCGCATATACGTATGTACTTTCTACACAAAAGAAAATGCACAAAGAGCCAAGAATATATCCGCGGAGACCTCGCTAAACACGCACAATATAATAAACAGGTAAGGTTGCGTACGGTTAATTATTACATTACATTCATAACTGTTGAAAGAAGGCTGTGATCTGTCATAATATATTCCCTATAGTTAATTATGTTCCCAGCTAATGTAACTTTAAACTATTAAATCACCACTCTACTCTTGGTTTTGTGTCTATAATATTAACTTCTTCCATAATCTTCAGTGGAACTTTTAAGACAAAACCAATTATGACTTTTGGTTTCAGTAAATCTTTGTGATTATAAATATATATAGTATAAAACAACTGAGGTTCTATCCACAGTTTTAACACAAATCCGAGACACTATTCAATACATTAATAATAAAATAATAATCAATAATAAAACCTTTTATTAATTTTAAGGATAACTAATGATTTCTTTCCAACAGATGAGAGAACCAGTCTAGTAAAAACCCTAATAATAAAACAAAATAAAAAATAAATAATATCAACAATAGTATATATATATATATAGTAAGAAAAGAACCGTGATATATATATATATATATATATATATATATATATATATATATATATATATATATATATATATATATATATATGCATAAGAGGCTAAGTTAGAGCAGCTGAATGAGACTTAAATAATGAAGGATGTCACTTAAACAGGAAGAATTAAGTGGTTTCAGGCAATTTCAAGAACAATATAACACTTATGAACACCATCTGAACAATTATTATTATTATTATTTTTTACATTTAAAGGGTACTGGCCAAGGGACAATAAAAATACATTAAATAAAAATCCCACTTGTCGCTTCATATTATATAAGATTTGCTCTTCTTTTTGAGTTTTATTTATTTAGAAACTTTCCTTTCTTGGTTGTCGGATGGAATTAAAACCTAATCAAGTCCTATCTCTATAACAGGAAGGAAATATGTTTACTGGAGTGAAGGGAGTAATGTATTGATTGAAATCATGTAATAAAGGGATGTAGAATGTCTCAATGTTCTATACATGAAGTATAACACAATGCAAAGGGATGCGAGTGTGGATTTGGAATGTGTTTTTTTCTCCATAAACAAGATGAAATATATGGATTTTTTATTTATTTTTAACTTCTACCATTTCATTATTATTTTTCTCAGTAAGCAAGATAAAATGTAAAGTTTTTTTTATTATTTTTAAATTCTACCATTCCATTGCTTTTTTTCTTCAATATCACCTTAAATACAAGTTCAATAACAACTTTAATATTGAGAACAAGACTTATCCACTGTCACAAACCTTCTACCATCTACTTTTAGTCTACTTTACCATGCCAACTAAACAACTTTAAAACATTGTAATGCAAATTTTACCATTGAGGCCCAAGGCAGAATTGAGACTGTCACGCGAAGCAGACCGGCACTCCTGACACTCTTGGCACTCCTGTCCATCCTGTCCCTCTTAGTATGGCACTCTCTCCACCTACAAACATAAGAAGTATTTAGTAAAGTTGTTTGTTCTTTTCTCCTTCACACACCAATATATTACATCACATCCATTCTTAATAAGCATTTTAACACACTTATACTCACTAACATATATATTACATGAGTAAATATTAGTTTCATGACCCACTTGATATCTCGTTACCTTTATAATGCACTGCAAATATAACCTCAGAAACTTGTTAAGATCTGAACAAGTATCTGAGGTTGAATTTGCAGTGCATTATAAAGGTAACAAGATATCAAATGGGTCATGAAACAAATATTTACCATTACATGACCTACACTCACTTGACAAGATACCAATTAATTATCTGGTGTTTTCTGTCAATAATTAGCAAGGTCATGATAATTAACCTCATGAGACCAGTTAATGCTGTGACCTTCTGACCTCACAGTGCATACTAAACCTAATGTCATGAGTTGCATTGCTACACTACAAACTTATATGTATATGTGAACGTTCTTCCATATGTTAATTTTTGTTATAGTTTCAGTTTCATCTATAGAGTGGTGTTGATATCAGTTGTAATGTGTGTATGTGAACTACAGGTTGCCTATCAATAATCCAGCAATCAATGTTCCGGTTCCATCATGAATTTCAGAGCGCAGTTTCAAATTTCCTGGGTTGGCGCATCACTGCTTTTGGGAGGCGCTGTACCCAAAATTAGGTGTTTGTTCATGCCAGATTATTGATAGTCAACCTGTATTATGTTCTATTGTTACTATGCATATGTGTTGTAAATGTCATAATGAAGACTTGTACAATAGTGGAATGCATTTTATAACCACCACACATAAATGCCTTCACAACTTTCCGCACAAACTAATTAATCAACAAAAGTGAACGAATCATTTTTACACGTGCGTTTTATACACATAGATTTATTAAACGTGTCGCCATCATGTGAAATATAAATAGCTGTGATTTAAATAATGTTATGAATGATTAATTAATATTTTCTTGTTAGACTATTTTTATGATTGGTATGATGTTAAGTTATTACAAAGAGAAATAAGACTGGTTGGAATATAATGGTGTATAGTGTATGGTGAAGAACACATAGTTATGCAAGATTTACTGGTGAAGAAACTCATACTAAATCATGTACGTACTGATACATAATTATTCTTTAGTGTGATAAGTATGAACCTAGTGTGTGGTGGTGCTGGTACTGGCCAACTCAGACCAGGTGTTGTGAATCATGGCAACTGATAAATGAAATCATACTAATTATATATTTACGTTATAATCACACACACACACACACACACCATATATATATATATATATATATATATATATATATATATATATATATATATATATATATATATATATATATATATATATAAACCACTGTTTCTACAGAGGCAAACTAGTTCTGGTCCCCAAAAAACTAAACTTTGACTTTTCAAAACTTATAAATACACAAAAGTTGCTCTATAAATATTGACACACATTGGACTTTTATTATTAATTAATTAATTAATTAATTTTATTTATTTATTTATTTATTAGTTTGACCTTGTCTGTACTTGGCGCTGACTTCCCTCAAGACTACTGATTACTATCCTTACTGTCCTTCTTGTCTGTGTTGCTGGTGCTGCTGCCTCACCACCACTACCACCACCACCACCACCACCTTCAATACCCAAGAACGCCGATGTTTTATAATATTACAACACAGAACAAATCACGTAGACGAGGCTCTTTAATTTATGAAAAGCATTTTTACTGAAGTGCTGTAGACAGTGAAGTGAAGTAAAGTGAAGACTAAGGAACTAATACTATTGGAGTGAGTGAGTGAGTTCATTATTCATATTAATACCCTCATTAATACATCAATTACATGCATTTCACACTAAATATACAACATGTTATACCAAAGTGTGGTTGTAATGCATGAATATCCGGACATTTGATCACCATGTTTCAGTGTCGTTGATTCCAGCACAAGATTGGTCCTTCACGCGACATAATAAGTCAAGTGATGCCGGGAATTAGATTGAATTTCTATCATCATATTGGACCAAGATTGATGATTAATACATATCTTGATTCATGTTAGTCCTGTATTCTGTTCTAACCATTAATTATTTATCACTGTACAAGTCATGGCTGTACTTGGATTTTGTTTTGTAGCGACAATTACCTGATCAATGAGAAGCTTATTTGAGGTTTTGGGGGGGGGGTGGGGGGGGAGACAAATATAGACAAATAAAGACCCTAGAGAGCACCATCATTAACACTTTTATGAAGACAAATCTAGACAAATGAAGAGCCTAGAGAGCACCATCATTAACACAAATGTTGTTGGTAAATTGAAGGACAACAAGATACATGTTACCAGTCCCAATCAAAGGTTCGAGAGTCAACACTTCACAGCAGCAGCAGTCACACAGCAGCATGTACTGTGTTGGTGCTTCTTAAACACTGAAGGTTGTCTCAGTTTTCACAACAACACTGTCCTTAATAATGCCTCCATTAAACATATCTAACTGTCCTCACGATGCAAAGCATGTATTCTTGACCTCAAAGCAAAATACTGTCAGGTGCAAACATAATGACTTTTAATGAGTAAGGTAACAGTACTGTGAATAAGGATGTACCTGATTTGAACCTGCTGACACATAGTACTCAGTTTGGGACACTTGTAGTACAGTAGTTGGAAGTGAGTGTGGC
Organism: Metacarcinus magister; assembly: GCA_029783475.1. Taxonomy (NCBI): domain Eukaryota; kingdom Metazoa; phylum Arthropoda; class Malacostraca; order Decapoda; family Cancridae; genus Metacarcinus; species Metacarcinus magister. The sequence continues at coordinate 46,478 of JAPQNM010000047.1, forward strand.
ACAGTGCCAAGGTGGTGACACTGGCATACAGACAGGCAGTCATCCCTGTATTTGATGCCAGTCACTAGTTATCATCAGTACATGAGCGTCCTTATAAAGGTCAGCTGGTAAGACTTACTGACGAGTGAAACGGTTTTGTGTATGAACACTTTTAGGTCACATTGTACACTGGTCCTCAAATGTTATGCAACCATTTATGTTTTTGATGGAGAGGAATGAGAACTCAGTTGTCAGCTGGCAACACTATATTATTTTTTTATGTAAATTGTTTAAGTTTTCCCCAAAGCACAAACAAAATGCAGTGTGAATTTGACACTGACATGTATATATCCTAGTTTATGAAGGCAGATGAGCTGCCTCTCAAATCAGGTTGGACTCTAACTGACTGTTGGTCCAATTCCTAATGTCAACTTATTAACAATCAATAATTCAACCATTGTCTGGCTGCCAACGACAAACCCATTCTGTGTCAGTAAGTGGTGGTGATGTACAACCTTCATGGCACTTGTTTCATACATGTATGTTTGTCATCTAGCTTGTCAAATGCTAGGAATAGTGATGCCAAATTTTTACAGGTTTGTCCTAATGTTCATAAAACTGAGCACAAGAAAATTGTTTTTCTTTACTCCTTTTTACTTATACGTAAAGAATACAGGAACAAAACAAATCAAAACTCAACTCATTAAGAAGGTAAGTATAAACCATATATTCTGGTCGGGTTAACGAGACCACTTCCTCTCACCAAGCAGCTGCCGTGAGCCAGGATTGAACCCACAACCTTTAGGTGACAAGGTGAGCACAGCACCACAGAGCCACCCGGCCCGCCCACCTAACACTCTACTAAACCATCTTGATAGTTACTGTTTCAACCCACTTTCTAGTATCACATAAGTATTTAAGTAGTAATTGGACAGGACTTAAAGCAGGTAAATTATATTGCTTATTCTACATAGAAAAATCATAAAATACACATCAGAAATGAAGTTTAATAATAACAAACCCATTAACAATTAACATAAATAAGACTAACAATTTTTTAACATAAATAAGTAAATCTATCACATCACATTGTTTTAACTGCAATTCTTTAATATAAATTGTAATTCCACTTCCTCAACCTATTCATTGTTTTGTTTGTGTTGCATTGATCATTATTCCTTTTAATAACAAACTTACAAGGCATGGCTGTGTCTATAACTAGTAATCCTTCATATCTTATCACCCTTTCAAAAGCTGTATTTTTTTTTTTTTTTACTATTTTACATGTCTCTGTAACTAGTAACTTTTCTTATTTCATCACCCTTTCAAAAGCTGTAATTATCTGGCATAACAAACAGTATTGAAGCAAAACATTTATAGGTAAAATCACTAACACATGACACACAGTTGGCATTGCATTCCTCACTTCCACCAGATGTACATCATTATACTTCCATTGTCATGCTATGGAAGTATATATTTGTTCCATCACCTCTATGTGAATCCCAGTAACAATACAAGAAAAATAATAAGGGTTAGGTTAATCTAGTCCCGAGCTACAAGATAAGGCAGTGTAAATACCAACAAAGTCATGAGAGAGGTGATGAAGCTAAGAAATCACCGCCCTTAACTAGTTTACTCCTATATCAAAGAGTTATTTAATGTGACACTGTTTCAAGATATGCTTCTTAACTGATGTCTTATTTACAAAGCACCTACAACACTTATCACATTCAAATTTCTTTTCCGGTATGTGGGTCTGCACGTGCTGGCGTAAACTAGATTTCATGAAGAATTCTTTCCCACATTCAATACATTTAAAGTCTTCGATGCGACTGTGCAAGTTCATGTGTAATTTAGCGCTACTTTTCTGTGTAAATGTTTTCTCGCATTTGCCACACTTGTATTTCTTCTTCCCTGAGTGTCCATTGCGATGCCTCTTAAGATCGCCTTTCAGAGTAAACGTTTTCTCACATATATCACATTTGAAGTTCCGTTCTAGTGTGTGGGTGAGAGCGTGCATGGTTAAGTTTCCTCTCTGGTTGAAATTCTTCCCACACTCATCACATTTGAACTTCTTAACACCAGAGTGAATGGCATTGTGAGTTACCAGATGACTCTTCTTAATAAACAGCTTCCCACACGTCTCACATTGATAATTTCTCTTTGCTTGTTTATGCTTATCTAACGTATTACTTTTCTGTTCCGCATCTTCCATCGTGTCTGACAACTGACTGACACCTGAAGCAGTACTTTAGTTGTTGTTGTTGCAGACACACACAACTATATCTTCAAGGTTGCTCTCGAGTTCTGAAAAAAATATATATCTACAACACACATCATATTTATAGGCAAGAAAAGAAGAAGGAAATCGTATCAGACTTTACCTGGGTCACCCAGGTAAGATACCCACACAAGACACATTCTCCAGTGTAAGTGTTTGTCTGTAAAACTTAACAAGTACATAATATTTCACTGTTTTCTCAATCCTTCCACTATACATGGTGAAGAATAAGGTGTTACTGCTCCTCCTTCCCTTAAATACTTAGAAAGGAAGGAAAAAGGTGTATATCCCTAGTGCTACCGTCAGCAAGTCAGTCCGTCAGCCCACCAAAACACACTCACAACACACTCATAACACACCACACTCACCTTCATCTATATCCTTGTAGGTCGTCATGTCCCAACACTTCTTACACTGTATCTAACACACTATAATTAACACTCTTGGATGTAAACGCATAATTACGGTGTTTTTTTCTCATTTTTTCATTGTATTTTCCGTTTTTCTTTGTGTTATGGTTTATTTAGGCTTTACTTTCTGTTTGAATATTTTTTTATATATGCTATTCTATGGTTTATATTGGTTTAATTTCATTATTATTGTTTTATTCTATTTTTCGATCTTATAATTGACCTTAGAAATAAACATTTTTCATGCAATAAATACGAATCAAATATAACAAATGTTTATGTAGGTAACGGTTAGGTGTTTCAGACGATTTTTTAAAGTATATATAATTGCTTTTCTGTCTATAATATAAATCTCAATTTTGGTTTAATATATACGTGATCCAGCAGTCAACGCACGGCCGCCACCTAGCGGTACCTGTTGAAGCCGGGTTAGTTAGTTATAGTTAAGCACTACAGGAATACAGTTACCATACGCTACTAACGGGCGGAGGCCAACCATCTAAGGTCTCCCTGAAGCTTACCGGCGCCATGGGTAAGAGATATAAAAAATAAAAAATAAATAAAAATTTTTAAAAAATAAAAAATAATAAAAAAAGATAGATAGATAGATATAGATAGATAGATAGATAGATAGATAGATAGACAGACAGATACAGACAAACAAATAGATATACACTATATACACTGGGACACAGACCTAACAAACTTTACAGTACACCTCACTTGGACGCATCACACAAAACACTCACCCAGCCGTGCCCCCAACACTGCCTTCACCACACTCACAATTGGACACAGCCGCCTAAACTCACACCTACATAAGCTGGGCATGACAGACAACACCCACTGCCCTTGGTGCCCTACACTACCACACACACACCCCAGAACACCTCCTACTACACTGTCCTCGCCACCACTCCCACCGCCTGGCACCCTACACATACACACCCCAGAACACCTACTACACTGTCCTCATCACCACTCCCACCGCATGGCACTCCTCCACTCACTGTCATCTCTCCACCTCCACAGAACAACAATAACTGACCTCTTAGGTGGCTCTCAGTATCCTGGCCTGACCTTCAAAGTACTCAAACACACCAGGACCTTCATACAGAGGACAGGTCAACTCAACACGATCTGATCCACTTACTCATCTGCAACCTGCACGGCCAAAGCAAATTCCCAACAAGATAGATAAATAGATAAACATTCTACCTGTCCCCTTCCATTAATATAAATCATAATTATACATACAATATACCCGTCCTGGCGAATACTTAACACAACTGCACATAATATAGGCGGTGTAATGCCAGGAAGGAAGGGAAGAGGAGGAAAATAGAGTAAAAAAGGAAATAGATGAAGTTAATTTCATACCAGGTGTGTTAATTAGGTCTATTTAAAGTTAATACCACGCCCTTTAAGCCTCCCTGGTATGTATGAGTAACAACAATAAGTATTAAAGGGTTTATTACCGTATTTATGAGGAGCTGAAGCCTTGTTGTTGTTGTCGTCCACGTGTCGCTTCTGATGGTGATGATGATTAACGAAACTCTCAACTTTACACCTTTTCAGCGCGATTAATGTTATATTTACCCCTGTATGATAGAATATTGATTTTTTTTTATTATTATTAAGCAATGTGGATAAACTTAGAAAGGCTTTAAGATGGTGATAATCTGAGATTGTAAAATAAATTAGTTTTGCCATATAAAAACAAAATGTAAACTGTGAAGCCAAAAGTTAATTAAATATTGCATAGCAGAGTCAAGATGTGATAAATATATGTGGTTAAGAAATCAAATTAATATAATCAGAAATAATAATCATAGTATATATAACTTTTTTTTTTCTTTTTTTGGGGGGAATACTGAAAATAAACGCATCTCATTATTTTTTTGGTTTGTTTTTTACTTCCTTTAATCAAAAAACTTTTCGACAATACTGGTTACTGTCATTACAGGTACTAATATGTTGCTGTCTGTCTGTCTGTTTGTTTGTATACGTATATTGCCAGACTCTCATCTTAGAAAGTTAAGTAAGATTATAAAAAATTATGTATATTTTATCATAGTAATTAATTCTTACTGCAACACCTAACTAACAAACAACTAACAAACACTACAAATACAATGTTTTCACTCATCTATAATATTATCTACACCCTTTGCTGCCTAGAGGACATTGTTATCAAGCATTGTAGAATAAAGGATGTTAATTAATTACATCAAGAAAGCATTCACATTAGCCATTACGTAAAGAAAGTCAGACTCAAAAAAATAATTTAGCAGAGCCTGGCAGATCCTCCTCACCCAGTCACTAGAAAAAAGAAAAAAAAAATTTAAACCTACACCAACGGGCAAAAGGCAGTCCATTTTAGCCTCCCTAAACCCTATTGGCGCCAACGTTTTGTCATGTAGAAAGAAGAAAAAAAAAGACAAGACAAGAAAAAACAAAAAAACACACACTTCATTAATTAATCTTTTTTTTTATCAACTGTAATCTTGAGGAATGTACTGAGACCTCAAGTAAGCCTATTAATGTGTTTTTTTTAACCATCCGCAGGTTTGTACTAAGAAACCATTTGTAACGAGGATAGAGTGACTATTTCCGGCGTCTCACTCTACCTACCACGCTACCAGTGCCGGGCCAGAAATATTCTTTACGGGAAACGGGATGAACAGCAGAACAGCTTCACCAATGGAATGATGCAGCAATCACAGCATAGAGAACAGCACTATCTTAAACCACGCAGCACGGATATACACAGCTGTGAGAGCCAAGATGTCATGTTTCAGTATTATCTCTACTCGTTAAGCAAGACATCACACGCGTTATGTCGGGAATTTTACATAGCACACGCACATAAAGAGTGTACACGTAAACTTGACCTGACGAACAAAAATATAAATGTAAATGAAAGCGTAAAAAATTGGTATATTAATCAAAATCACATTCTTGGTAAAAATAATATATGTGAAAAACAAGATCCAGGTTGTGTTTGTACTTCCATATAATTGGTTTTTATATTCCTACTTTTTTTTATGGAACTAATCTGCTCTGTCTTCCTTTTCTAACCTGTTTATAAGAATCTACTCAACATATTGCAGCAAGATTTAGCTCAAAAGGGACAAAAGCCAACATATTTGTGACAATTATCTATGTACGCCAGTGTAAAAACATAATAGTACATGACAATACAATGAATTCAATCCTTAGTAAATCCTCCTATTGTTTCATGTATGTATCACCAACCCTTTCATAATAGTGTACATGAATACATAGTGTGTGTGTGTGTTTTCATTATTGCAGCAAAGGTTTACAGTTTAGCTGCCAATAAGTTGATACATAAAACAAGAACATTGCCGCTAAGTGAATCTATTTAATCCTCCGTTAATGGGCTTCCAGCTACCCATTATTCCCTTCAATCCCAGGCAGGTGTTCAGTGTTCATTCCCTAGAGAGTCTAACACCATCCTCCCTTTACCCTGGAAAGATATGCAACAGAATCTTATTGAACTGAATGGCACAAGTGAGCGAAACTACTTTGGATAACTAAAAAAATTGGCCAACAAAATTTACCGGTATATATTCAAAATCATGAAACAAGAGTGAACTACTGTATGTATTAAAAACTAGATAAACTCAAAACCTAATGTTGTTTGTTTCTTTCCATAAACCTGAACAAAAATATGATTGGAAAAAGGCCACAATTACAAGACAATGAAAGGAGATCCAGGAATATAATCCTTGTAAGAAAGATGAACTAATGCCAGACACAATATAACTACAATCAATTAAGAGAGATAACCTTAATGCAATGATATTTAAACTTCAACATTAAATTTACATGAGATCTACAAAATAAATTTACGGCATCACCATTACTATATTATAATTGTGTGCTCCTTTCTTTTAACAATTCCTTTCACTAACCTAACCTAACATACACACCTCACCACCACTACCCTGTCAAACAAAACAAAGCAGGAGTTTACAGTATCTCATAAATGTATACAAATATTTCCTTCAAATCATTACTACAAATAAAATTCATAATTCTCAGTTTGTTTGCAAATTATGTATAAGTATTTACAGGTATACATTGATTTTTAGCTTCAATCAATGTCTCTTTTGTTGTGAGATAGTTATAAATGATTTTTGATAACTATGTCATAATACAATGTACTTAGGGACAGTAAAGCTAATCATTACACAGTCCATGAACTCAATGCACAAAAGACTGCTAAGCCTTTAAGGAAATGCTTACAGACGAGTTTGTGTAAATATTCTTCAAGATACGAAAACTTTTATGAATTTCTCCCCAATTATTTACATGATCAAAATTAACCATTCACTAACAGGTTTTTTTTCTTATTATAATACTCCAACAACCTTCAACGCAATGATATAAAAACCTCAAATAACTATACATCTTAATAATTACAAAAATCAATCTTCCTTGACATGAGAAATATGGCATCAAGAGTGCATTAACCTAACTCAAATATTGGCCACTTAATACAAATCAATGGGAACAGAATCACCTTTAACCCTGTCTTTATGGAGTGTGTTGTGTGTTATGGGAGGGAAAGGTTGTGTTCTCTCCTGCTTTGTGCATTAAAAGGTAAAATAAAACCCTGGACTATGTATGGACTCAAGTGTGTGGCAAGGAATCACAAATTTTGACTTGACATCAATACAGAAAAAAAACCACAAAGATATTCAATGTTTTACTCTATCTCAGGTCACTAAAATCAGACACACTATGGGATGCTGCTTTGATTATTGGCAATTTTTGGTAAAAAAAATATGAAAATTTGAAATAAAATCCAGTATACGTATTAACAAATACTATATATATATATATATATATATATATATATATATATATATATATATATATATATATATATATATATATATATATGTATATACATACATATATAGTATATGTAATTATTCAATTGAAATCAAGCACCTTGTGTTTGATGTTTATCACCATCAATAACATCCAGTTCAGGACAGAATCCAGACTCATAATTACTCTAACACTTTCCTGTTGAAGTTAACTGAATGAAAAATTCCTCCCTAACCTAACCCCTTGTCATAACCTATAAGTGAATAATGTAAAATGTTATGTAGGCTCATTCAAAATCTATCTTGAAAACTTAGGTAGAAATTTTTGTAACTTATACTCTATACAAATTGGCTTTTTATTCTATTACACAGAGTATTCACATATACATTACCTTTTCTGAAAAATAAATTAAAAAAACTAAATACACACTGAGTAGCTTCTAAATGCAACATAAACTTGTGTATATATACTGTACTAGACAACACCTCAACTAGTACTTGTTTTAAAAAGGGCAATATTCTGTTGTATTATGCTAGTACTCGGTGCATCTCAACACACTCTACTACACTGTGCAAACCAACAAGTAAAAAAAAATATAATCTAATGTATATATATATATATATACTCCCGCCCAGCCCGCCCTCAGTCCCATTGCGTAACTTGCCTGATGCGCTGTGTTGGGCAAAGTGTGCTTCTCTTGTCCTCTGGGGCGTGTATGTATATGTGTATGTGCGTGTATGTGTGTATGTATGCCATGTCTTCCCTACACCCGACACACACACACACACACACAGACACATAAGTACACACACACACACACATACAAGAGGATATTATTTCCAGCCTTACGCTCATGCCAGGATTTAAGTTCACAAATCCTCAGCTTACTCCTGTACCTATTGACTGCGTTTAAGAAGACGAACCCTTTTTGTCTCCGTCCAACCCAGGATTTGAACCCATGACGCCTCAGTAGTGAGACAAGCACTCAGCCATTACGCTGCCACCCGGACACCTGATAGAACTTCATCAAGTCTCGTGTCTCGTGTATAAAAAATAAATAAACGACAAAAACAATATATCAAAAACATATATTTAACTTTGAATTCACTGCCAGGGTTAACTGACATTCCTATGAACTTAATTGTTTTTCATACATTAGCATACATATATAAAGTTACTGGCAAATACATTAGGAAAAGAGCATAGCTAGGCTTTGATACAGCCTACTAAATTCTAAAGGAAATTACATCTCCTTTGTATAAACTAAAAAAAAATGTAAACAAATAAAAATTTCAATAAAGAATATGCATATGAGAGATCTATTCCTTTTATATACGTATAATCAAATAAAACATATAATGGCAAAAATAATTAGCTCTAATAAAAAACTTTTCCTTTCACTGGTACTGATAAATTTCATCCCAAACCTTACTTAACCACAGTGAGAAGAGAATCACTGGTTATAAAACTCTGAATAGGATCGATTCTTTCCGGTTCTACGAGAGCGGACGGGAGATTCCACCTCTAACTTGACTTTCTCCGCCTGGGAACGAGCTGGAGTGTCCGACTTCCTTCCTCCGCGCTCCTTACGGACATCTTTCAAAGACTTCACCTGCTGGGAAGAAAATTAAATTGTAAATATAATATGCAGAGGAGGAGGAGGAGGAGGAGGAGGAGGAGGAGGAGGAGGAGGAGGAGGAGGAAGAGGAAGAGGAAGAGGAAGAGGAAGAGGAGGAGGAGGAGGAGGAGGAGGAGGAACAATAAATGCACTATAATCCATAAGACAACAAAGCTTACTTCAAGCAAACCAAATATTAATAAAAAAAATGGAAAATATGAAAACGTAAATATTAAAAACACAATATTTCAACTTTCCATTCCTTTCTAATAACCAAAAAAAAGTCAATATTCAAAAGACGGCAATATATATTAGTTACAATGTCATCTCCTCCTCCTCCTCCTCCTCCTCCTCCTCCTCCTCCTCCTCCTCCTCCTCCTCTCCTCCTCCTCCTCCTCCTCCTCCTCCTCCTCCTCCTCCTCCTCCTCCTCCTCCTCCTCCTCCCGAACCCAAACTCACCTTCTTCTGCTGTCCATTAGTGAAACTTTTAATAGCATCTTTGCAGTTATCTAAGTTCTCCTCGGGTTCCCAAGTGTTGTGTTTGGGTCCTTTATTCTTCCACTGCACCAAGTACTCCTTCTTTCCCTTCTTCTGTCTCTCATTCAGGATCTTCTCAACCTAGGAGGAAGAAATGGGAGGTTAGATGTGCTAGGTTGTGGTATTTTTTTGACTGGATTCTTACTCCTTGTGCCAGTACTAGAAGGAGAGAGAGAGGAACAGGGAAGTAAAGAAAGGTAAGAGAAAGGGGAGGGAGAGGGAGGCAGAGGGAGAGGGAGAGGGAGAGGGAGAGGGAGGGAGAGAAAGTGCTTGTGTGTGTGTGTGTGTGTGTGTGTGTGTGTATGTATGTATGTGTGTGTGTGTGTGTGTGAGAGAGAGGTGTCAGCCTTACCCATACCTCTGAGCTTCTTCAGGGAGAGTAATGGCTGACGATCACGAGTCCAGCACGTGATCTTTCAGGCCGTGATGAATTACACACACACACAAGGAAAGGTAAGGGATGTCTTGTGTAATGATGAACAATATAGACTCCCCTCACAGCACATTCACGAGGCATCAACAAAATGGTCTGATAGTGCTATAAATTGCCTGTTTTCTGAATCAACTTCCATTCATTATTATGCGCCTCAGTGGTGCAGTGGTTAGCACGTCTGACTATGAATCCACTGGCCCGAGTTCGATCTCAGATGAAGGCAGTCGGTGCACAGCTCACCCAGCTGTTCATCCTCCCAAATGGGTTGGTAAATAAATGGGTACCTAGGGAAGCCTGGGGAAGGTAAACTGTGGCAACTCGGATGTCACAGTGGCCCTGTGTCCCGGGGTAACGGATTAATTTCCACCACAGACTCAAAGGCCAATGTGACGGGAGATGAACGCCTGCACCTACACACAGCTATAGCATGTGCCAACACTTTACTTTTACTTTTGTGTGCATTTACCAAGTAGTAGTATACAAGTGTTGAAAAGTCCACACAACACAGCAAGACAAGTGAAGCAAGCCAGCAAGCCTAACCCAACATCCTTAGAAGTGTTGCAGACAGAGAACACAACTCAAACTGTGCTGCCAGAAACAACTTCAGCTGAATCTTCATACACCAAACAGCAAACCTATTTTCACTGACAACATGTGTAACGCTCGACTCAGTTTTGCAAAGAAATAACAAAGATTTCACTGTTGAAGACTGGAGAAGAATGTTACGGAGGAGCAATGAGTCAACTTTCCAGTGTGATGCAGAGAGAGACACGTAACAAGTTGACGATAAAAAACAAGCAAAAGTGACAGGTTTTCATAATGTTTGTACCTTGTGCTTAAATAAGGATACTTAAGGTTACCTAAGATGCAGTGATAAGTGTATAAATAAGCTGATTCATGAACCTAACTTGTAGAAGAAGGTGAAGAGATGACACTGTAATAATAATAATATGAATAAACAAATCACAATTGGAAGAATATGAATGTAATGACTAATAATGACATATGAAAAAAACTCCCTTAACTAAAAATATAATTGTTTCCTCATGTTTTGTGTCCCTACTTATACAATACACATTATCTATCCACTTACTGTAACTTGTAATCAAGAGGACATCAAGAGGGAAGCTCGAACTCACCTCTTTGTATCAGGTTTTCAGTATCTTACAAGTTGACTATGGGTACTGACCTCATAGTCTTCGTCTTCGTCTTCCTCTTCCTCCTCTTCCACCTCTTCCTCTTCCTCCTTCTTTTCCTCTTCCTCCTTCTTTTCCTCTTCCACCTCTTCCTCTTCCTCCTTCTTTTCCTCTTCCACCTCTTCCTCTTCCTCTTTCTTTTCCTCTTCCACCTCCTCCTCCTCCTTGAGATGAGTGGCATTGAAGCGGTTCAACAGATCAGGACAGTTGAGTTCCTCCTCGGGAAGCCAAGAGTCATATTTTGCACTCCAGCCCTTCCATCGCACCTTGTACTCAGTGCGGCCCTTCACTTCCCGCATGTCCATGATTTTTTGCACCTGGTGTAGTGTGGTGTTTTTTTTTTATTGATAATCTACATAACCGTTTCCAATTATATTTATCATCATTAATTAATATCACTAGAACTATATGATTATTTATTTTATGGTTGGTATACTATACTATGCTATACTATACTATCTACAGGAATATAGTTATGTTATTCTGTATATGAGTTAAGATATGATACTAAGCTGTGATTGATTATGAAGCTATTCTAGTGATAGTACTTAATCTACTCTGTTTTACTAGCATAATTTTCATCACCAAATGCATGACCACTTGTTTAATTCCTTGACAATTACTTCAAGAGTATTTGCAAGGTTAAAAAAAAAATTGCCACTTCTTAAACATCATTTCTTATTCTTTTTCTCATCTGGACATCACAAAACTGTCTCCAAACTACTAACACTAGATTGATTTTTCTTTTATAATAAACTTGATGAGTGTGATGAGATATATATTGTTTTTAAAGTGTGCTTGAGTGCAATATTGAAACTTAAAAAATAAAAATCATGAATAATGGTCTTCTGGAATAGATGAATTTTAAAAAACCTGAATAAACTACAGAAGAATTAAAATTACTGATGTCTGAAAAAAGAGGATGATGGTAATGATGAAGAGTAAAGAAACTACTGATGGAAAGATATATTGAATGCCGACAAACAAGATTCACAGTTTACCAAGAAATCACAAATATCAAGAAGCAATGACTAAACGATAAGAAAAGTAGATGATAAGAAAATCAGAAATACTTGAGCGATTAATATGACAAACTTGAGACTAAAAGACACAATTGATTTCTTTAAGTACTGGCATGAGAATATACATTTAAAATTTTCCACACTTTGCATAAAAATAAAAGAGTTCGATCTCTTACAAAGCTGTCACCTTACACACAGTTTCCCTTGAAAAGAATCTGATTTCACTACCTTAACTCCATCCTTTCCTTCACCTAGACAAGCTATCACACTCCTGCCGCAATAGACGACACAATTCCATAGATGACACGAGGATAAAATGGCACACACAGACACGTAAATAACAATACAAGTTGATAATATTACGAGTGAGTGAGTTATTGGTGTATCGGCCTCCAAAAATTTCCTCGATAATTTTCTTTTGACTCTACTTACAAATTACAGAATACAAAACAACTGAAACAACCGCCAAACCAGCATTACAAATAACAGAAGTAAGAATGCACAATGGTGGTGGTGGTGGAAGGGAGGAAAGTTAGCAATGAAGACAAGAGAGAGAGAGAGAGAGAGAGAGAGAGAGAGAGAGAGAGAGAGAGAGAGAGAGAGAGAGAGAGAGAGAGAGAGAGAGAGAGAGAGATGAAAAGAAAAGAAAAGATGGAACTGGCCAATGGTAGAAGAGACGAGAAGAAGGTGTGTGCATTAGGATTACAAAGTTACCTCATAAGACTCCTCCACATTGCGTCCTGCTGTCTTGAAGTACTTGTTAAGCAGAACATCACAATTAAGTTCAGCTTCAGGGACCCACGAATCATCTCTTGGCCCAAAACCCTTCCACCGCACCTTGTACTCGGTGAACCTCCCTCGCACTCTATGGTCCACCACCGCTTCCACCTGATATTGTTCACATTCTCATTCACCTCCACACATTCACATCAACATAATAGCACTCTTCTTGTTATTTAGAGAATGGCATGCCTCTGTCCCTCTGTCCTGTTGATCATAAGGCAGAGGAACAGTCTAAGATACTATGATTTAAGAGGATAGCATACAACCAAATACTATGATTCATACATGACAATTGCAGTCTGGTTTCTGCAAGGCATCAAGACACCCATACACTTCCCACAGGTGAAGTGTATGGTAGTAATAACATGTATATATTTAGGGTAAAGATGCATACATAGCCAGATGTGTGACTGGCTATATTCTTTCTCTTCTACCTCATATTTCTCCTACTGTCCTTTTAATGTAAAAAAATATAACTAAATTGAATTAAATATTTTGCTCTTGGCGAATGTGTAAGACAACAGAGGAAACTAATAATTTTTTAATCTGAAGCTCATTTTTCTTTTTCACGAGTCACTGTGAATATGATTTCCTATGGTTAGCAAAACAGCCATTGTCATAGAATATAAAAGGTATTGGTGTAGTAAAGCATGGCATCACACTTCAATCTCAGAGGTTTATGTAGCTTGTTCATATTATTGTTGACATTATGGCCTTGTGTTGTGTTGTGACTGTCACCAAGAAACTGTCTCTTCATCCTCTGATTACTGGAACCTTAACACACAAGTACATCATGACGATTGTGTACGAATATTACTCGGTGTTTCATCTTTGCTCTGATGCTTTACCTTCCTGTGACTCCAACACAATGAACCAGCAGTAAGTAATCATTGGTAACATTATCAAGGGTGTCCAACCTCATCACCTTCCATTCAAAGACCAACCATTTTTCTTTTATAATGAGCATATATATATTTTTTTCCGCTCAATCGTTTTCTTTCAATTCCACTAACATTCATGACACATTATTGACTCATGACGATTGTGTACGAATATTATACTCAGTGTTTCATCTTTATCTACTATATATATCAATCTATTTTTCATATATAATTCCATTGATGTTATCCTGCATGGCAAGATAAGAGTAATACATTCAACAAAGTTACCGCTTATACAAAATTCAATGTCACAATCATATCAAATTTCTACAAACTATAAACAATACTTATAACTAATTAATCAAACACCTTACCTCATATTCCACGGGTTCTTTTTTTAAAGGTCTCCCTGCAGACTTGACCAAGGTAGGAAGCCGCCTCTTAGGAACCATAAGTTTGCGTGGCTTGGGCTCTGATCTCACCTTGGGTTTACGTGTGCGTGTCCCAGCCGGAATAACCTCATCTAAGAACAATTTCACTCCATTAGGTACTCGTATGGACATAAAGTGGAGTCAAGACCTACACTTTTTCTACAGATATTACATGTCTATCCACCTAACCTAACCTAACCTTTCCTTTCTCCCTCTCCCCTAACCAAAACCTAACATCCCTCTCTTTTTCTCTTCTCTAACCTAACCTCACCTCACCTTTCTCCCTCTCCCCTCCCCAAATCTTTCTCCCTCTACCCTTCCCAACACAGTAAGGTCATACACCCACCTTGGTCTTCATCTAATTCACTGTAGGAGTAATGCACTGCCCTCCTGGTTTGCATGGTCATCTCTCCTCCCTCTGCTGGGCGCTTCTTGGGGGCCATTGCAGCCTGAAGGGAAGACATCAACACATCAACTTCAATACTTTACATCACATCACATCAATTCCTCGGGCACTGTGATGTTAAGATAAACGTCACGATGCCATATATAGATGATTATAAAAAGAGAAGAATATACTTGTACACCACAACCTGATTATATGTGAAGGATGTGTCCAGAGAAAGAGAGTAAGGAGAATAACAGGATTACACTATGCAAGGAGAGTGTAAGGAGAGGAATAATAACAAACTCCTCTGCTCCTGCCATCCCGTAGAAGGAGGAGCTCTTAGTAACAGGAGTCAGATACATAGAGAGGTAGATGGATCACCGCTACAAGCATGTTACGAAACCTCCTCTCCCACCAGCCACTTCCCTTTCCCTCTTCCCTTCTTACGTCTTTATATATACTCCATATCACCCTCTCTGTGCTCTCTCAATACTATGATGACTACTACTACTACTACTACTACAATTGCTACTACTACTATTACTTCTCTCTCTCTAAAAATATACCCTATAGAATTAACATGTTCAGAAGCCCATCGGATTAATTTCATTTAATTGTCGGTAATATTAGTTATGCTACATTATTATATCATTATAGTTTGTGATCACACACTACACTTTTAAGAGATCTATATTACGCATCTTTTGTGTTGTTTTTTTATTGTGTAGGTGATTTCATACCCAAAAACGGGTTGATTAATATTTCCTGATACACGATTGCATCACCGGTAAAGTTACGTCCACCAAAGTACACCGCCCTACACACACACACACCCACATACACACACACACACACACACACACACACACACACACACACACACACACACACACACACAGCCACCCAGCTCATTACCAAGGCATTAATGAAGTTCAAGGTCATTACTATGTTCTAATTCCACCACTGTTCTTAGATTGATAACTTTTCATGTGTATGGTATGTAGCTAATACTTCCCTTATTAGTTTATAGGTATAGCATATTTCCTGTATAATAATTCTGATCCATAAAATTTTCTATTGATATTTCTTTGCATCAATAACCGTCTACTCGTACTTCATGTTTATTTCCGGCAACACTTTAATGAACTAAAATGGTTTTCATCATCATCATCATCATTATCTTATTCTAGGTGCAGTGATGGGGTGCAATTAGTCACAACCTTAATCCCAATCCAATTAATTCCCTTCATTCCTTCATTACCACAGTAATTACCAAGAGGCTATGGAGTCAGTGATTATATTAAGTGCGTTTCCCAGTTTCTCAAATCACGTGTCAGCCGTAGTTGCTTTTTAATATACGTATTCACACTACTGACTGACTACCTTTACTTTGAGGCAATCCCAATCCAGTGGACGAATATTCTGGCATCACAAAAATGGATTGGTTTCTCTCAATTGTTCTGTGGTGTGTCTTGTCTAGTTTCAAGGTTATTTCCTCTTGGTTGCTTGAGAGAAAGGTTCTGTGGTTCAGCGTGTCCATTCGTTGTAGCATCTTGAAACTCTCTAACGCATGCCCTCCTTTGCCTTGCTTTCTCTGTTTTAAGGTGATGAGTTCCGAGTTATGTGAGTTGTTTTTCTATAAGGTTTGTACTAGGTTGTAGAGGCCTGACTTGAATACCCAGACACCTATATAAGATTTCATTCAGATAAAATTACATGACACTTTTCTAACACTTCAATACTGTTTTTTTGTTCACTTGGATTGCTGTAGAAGCCTCAAGGATAATGGAAGAAAGCTATGCATGTCTCTTACTCATATTAAAGTTATATATTAATCTATAACCTCACAATGCTTAGTTATTTATCACCACCACTGTTTAGCATTGGTTTAAACTTGCTCCCTAACCTCGTTTTTCTATAATTAAGGTAGGCAATGAATCAATCACTAAGATAAGCAAACAAAATTGATGAAGGAGGCCCAAAAGGGTTCCTCACCTTGTATTCAAACGTTCTTCCCGAAATTTCAAGGAATTCATTGATGAGGTCTTCACAATTGAGTTCTGATGCCGGTAGCCAGGTGTCATCCTTTTCAGAGTAGCCCACCCAGCGCACACGAAACTTGACTGGACACTTCCACCTCCGCCGGCATTCCATGTCCACGATCTGCTCCACCTGTACAAGCACCACACTCCTTGTTCAGTCTGTCCTTACTTAGATGAGGTCATTTTCTTACTTCATATAACTAACATTCCAATTAAAGTAATATGCAGAACAAGACTTACTTACATGAGGTTATTTTCTTACTTCATATAGCTAACATTGCAAGAAAGTTATATGCAAAAATAACAGGTCATTTCCTTATTTCATATAACAAGCATTGCAATAAGGTAATATGCAAAATAACAGAGTAAAATATAAAAAAATTACTGTTTTGCTTTTAAGTTGAACACTTTTCTCAATGTATCAATTTTCTTACTTCATATAACAAATATTGCAAGAAAGTAATATGCAAAATAACAGAGTAAAATATATATATAAAAAAAAGTTTTGCTTATTAAGTTGAACAGTTTTCTCAAAGTATCAATTTTTAACACAATGGTAGAATAATATTAACATTGTGCGATAAGTCTTACAAAAGTTGCAATGATATGTGGTTCCCTTCCCCCAATCCAATACCTTTTAGTTGCACCTCAGGAAGAGCTTAAATAAAAAAATAGATTGTAAACGTTATTGATATTCTACAAAGTGAAGATATACTAATGACATTATTTAACAACACGACTGACTGACACGTGACAAACATCGGTCGTTATTGATGTGTATGTTATTCTATTTTTTTATTGTATAAGTAAAGATTGACTTGGGTTGAGAAAATTAAATAAATAAAATAATGTATATATATATATATATATATATATATATATATATATATATATATATATATATATATATATATATAATTTTTTTTCTTTTTAAGCAACACTATTCAGAATTGACTTATTTCACAATTATAAATGCCTAGTTTTGCTTTTCATAATGTAATAAAAGTATGTATATATTCTACATTATCATTTATCAGTGCTGAAACCTCTCTTTCTTTCTTTCTCTTTTTTGTTATATTCAAATAGGATTATGTTTACAGCTAATGTGACTATTTCTCTATGGCACTCCTTACAGAACACTTCATTATTCATTATTATTTTTATCATTTTTATTATTCTGGCACTGCCAACAACATAGTGTTTCAGAGCTGGGTAAAGCATCATAGATAATTATTAATGGTGAAAATGA
Source organism: Metacarcinus magister (assembly GCA_029783475.1). Lineage (NCBI taxonomy): Eukaryota > Metazoa > Arthropoda > Malacostraca > Decapoda > Cancridae > Metacarcinus > Metacarcinus magister. Next base: position 64,594 of record JAPQNM010000047.1, read on the forward strand.
CTGGATGAAGCATGTTAATTACTATGACGTAGAATGCAAAATATTTTATCAGTTTACAAGACAAGTTATGTTAAGTACGTAAGTAGCTACCCTAGAAGAGGAAATTAAATAGACTGGACTAATATTACCTGCCATTACTCTTTCATCAGTATCCCTTTTTAATAATAAATGTTGAATTAAATAGACTGGACTAACTAATATTACTTGCCTCCACTCTTTAATCATCACTTCTTTTCAATAATAAATGTTGTAGTTACAGGTATAATACTACACCTGTCGCTACTGTTTTTTCCTTACGTCAACATTTCTTCCCCTAATGTTTACAAGTTTGAGTGACAGCATCAAGCAGCTTCAGCAATACTCAGTATCACTAACCTAACCTAATCACCTTATACTGCAAGCACTTAGCCCTTACTGCAAGCCTTTAGCACTTACTGAAAGCCCTTAGCACTTACCAGTAAATTTATAGTGAACAGATAATATGACAAAAATAAGTGCATTACCTAACCATGGATTCACAATACAACACCCAAGAATATCTCTTAAGAAGAAGAAAAAAACGAAATTACTGAATCATTTATTTTACGTAATAAAAAAAAATACTTCAACAAATCTTGATTAAATTTTTCCACAATATATATTCATACTGTAAAATTCCAAAAGGTTGTTTGTGAAAAAATAAAAATTCTGGTAGTAAAGATTCGTATGTCATTTCACGCGTAACTACATTCATCTCCTCCTCTTCCTCCTCCTGCTGATAGTGGTAAAGGTAGTGATGTAGATTTGATATTGCCTTTGCCCTCCTCTAGCTCTGCCTCATACCTCACTATCCTGCCTCATTACCCTCCTCCAACCCTGCCTCTTGCCTCACTATCCTGCCTCATTACATTGCCCTCCTCCTCCAGACCTGCCTCCCCCAGCCGCACTATAAGTCAAGGTCAACGTAAGCACGGAGCATCTCACCTCATCATCTCATTAACCTAACATTTATAACATTGATTAACCTAACATTTATAACATTAATTAACCTAACATTTATAACATTAATTAACCTATCATATATAACATTAACTAACCTAACATTTATAACATTAACTAACCTAACATTCTATAACACTAACTAACCTAACATTCTATAACACTAGTACACGCAGACGTATTGATGATTTATATTGAAAACACAAATATTTTCCTCGAGCGCTGAATACACACACATCTGATGGAATAATAAAAATAATAATAAAAATAATAATAACAATAATAATAAAATAATAATGATAATACGTTAGGAAATTAGAGATATTAAACGGTTACGGGTAAAATGGAGATACGGTTAGCCTACTAATTTTGAGGCACGGACTATTTTTGCTTTAACAAGTTTACGGAAGTTGATATATACATTGTATGATATTCAGCAACCTTATTTATATCTGACATGTAAGTATTAACCTCGGGAGAACACGCTAATGTTATCTAAATATTGTCCACGGTTTCCTGTTTACGCGAACGAGAGTAAATTTTCAGTTCTACGCAATGACAAATATCTTCCATTAACTCCAAAATTACAAACATCAAATGTCATGAGCATTAGGTCATTTCCACTATTATATTGAGGTTGTCAGTGAGTATATGCAGTGTAATATCAACAATTATAACGAGTATTAAGATTATAAGCGGCAGGAACCTAGCTAAACGCCTTGGCTTCATCCCTTCGTCACTAGCAAACACACACACACACCCTAACACACACACCTTCTAAAATGGATTAATTAACATATATATCAGTGTTCTTTACTCCTCTGACTATTAATTAACCTCACCTCAAATGTGCCATCATCATTGGGTGCTTCCTCCTCCTCGTCTTCCTTGTGGGGGGGAGGTGTGTCTACGCCTCCTTCATCGTCAGTGGTCAGGTCACCTTCTGCCCCCACCTCCTCGTCCTTCAATATATCACAGTCCGCATCACCATTAAGCTTGTTCTTATTACCCATGACTGTCTGTGGTTAATGTGATGATTGTGGTAGTGTGTGCGCGTGCAGGGTGCCAGCAGGTATAAGCTGTGCCTGCTGTGCTGTGCTGTTCTTGCTGCTGTTGCTGTTCCTCGTCTGCTGTGCCTAGCGTCGCTTCCCCTCTGCTGGTGTGCCAGTTCTCCTAACTCACTCCTATTTATTACTCCTGTCTTATATAACTTCCTAATTCATGGTTTATTGGTGTATGTTACGCCTAGTGTGGTTTAATTTCTGGTGTATCGTGTGTAAGTTATTTTTCCGTAATGTTTAAGAATGTGTGTGTGTGTAGGAATGTGTGGCACCTATGTTACTTCTAATGCATTTTCTTCTTTTTCTCCTTTTTTTCTGTGTTTGGTGTGTGTGCATTTAGCTTGTGACATATTATTGTGTGTGCGTGAATGATGTCCAGTGTAAGAATAAAAGAAGTATTAACGTGTGTGTATTGACGTGGAATATATCTTCATTGAGTGTCGGAAAATGGATGAATTTGTCTTGTATTGGGTGTAGAAGGAAGGTCATGCAGTACATACACACACACACATACATAGGACTCAACTCTGTATGTGGCACTAGATAAGGACACCCACACACTAACACACTAACACACACCATACATTATAGGCCTATCAGTTAGCAGGAATTATACCCGAGTTAGTCATAAGCTACACATATAACGTTTAATGCAGGTCAGGAAAGGGAGGGAATTGAGCTGCCATTAGCTAGTGTAGTATTATACCCATGATTCTAGTAGCAAATTAAAATGTTAGAGGATTAATTGATATATAGAGTCAAGTGAGTAAATCATAGTTTGTCCAGGTCATGAAAATATTAAAAGCAATACCTATACACATTTTTAGCGAGGTTACACGTATAAATAAATAAATAAAAACCCACGTGAGAAATTAAATGAAAAATGTAAAACTCAGTAATCACTAAAAACAATAATAGACTTAATTACATTCATAGACACAAATAGGAATATAAAAATGATATAATCCTTCCTTCTCTTCTTTATTGTATTATTGTGAGGATAGGAAGGAGATCGAGTGCCCTATGCTGGTCCTATCATCCTATGACAAATTATTACACACCTGCGTCCACCCGGCATTAGCCCTGACTCAACAGCAATGCATAGAGCGCAGGGCTGTGTTGAGAGAGAGAGAGAGAGAGAACATAAGAAATTATGAGACTGCAAGAGGCCAGTTAATGACCTACACGAGGCAGCTCCTTGTCCCCCACCCTTGGAATAATCCAATATTTATCCATCTTACCTGTCATCCCTATCCATACTCTGATCCAACCGTCTTTCAAAGCTACCTATTGACTCACCACTTACTACGTGTCTACCCAGCCTATTCCAATCGTTCACCACTCTGTTAGTGAACCAATATCTACCTATGTCTGTCCTGAATCTAAGTTTTCTAGCTTGTACCCATTTCCACGTGTCCTATCCTGACTACTAATTTCTAAAACCTGATCAATGTTTCCCTTATTAATTCCATTTACCCATTTGAAAACCTCAATCATATCTCCTTTTTCCCTCCTCTCTAGGGAGTGGAGATTAAGACGTTTTAATCTATCTTTGTAGGATAAATTTCTCAGTCCCTGAATCATCTTGGTCATTCTTCTCTGGACTGCCTCCAAGGAGCCTATATCCTTTCTATAATAAGGGGACCAAAATTGAGCTGCATAATCTAGGTGGGGTCTAACTAGCGCTAAATACAACCTCAGAATGACCTCAGAACTCCTATTTGTCACACACCTACCAATAAATCCCAGTATCTTCTTGGCCATATTTCTAGCTATAATACACTGTTCCCTGGGGCGCAAGTCATTGCTTATTTGAACTCCCAAGTCCCTCACACTATATGACCTTCCTAAGGTAGTGTCATTTAATGTGTAGTCTACAGGCCTATTACCTTTACCTACGCTCATAATGCTACACTTGTTAACACACACACACACACACACACACAACCCCCAACACACACAACACCAAACTCCATATACATACGTGATATGCAACACCACTGGTGCCCTAAGTACTATAATTATTCATCGAAAACACAATCAGATTACATTGCCTGGCGTCAGCTGAGTGAGTGTGTGTGCGTGTGTCTAGGGATATGCACCTTACCGGTATTTTCGGGGCGGTATTACAGGCATTAGAAGCCTTGCAGTATACCCGTATTTTAGTCGATTTTTGTCGATTCGCCAGCCTGTCAGCCCTTTAGCCCACCATAACACACTCACAACACAACACACTCACCTTCATCTATATCCTTGTAGGAGACCATGTCCTAACACTTCTTTTACTGTACCTAACACACAATAATTAACACACTTGGATGTAAACAAATAATTATGGTGTTTTTTTCTCATTTTGTTATTGTTTTTTCCGTTTTTCTTTTTTCTATGGCTTATTTAGGGTTTACTTTCTGTTTGAATAATTTTTATATATTATATTTTATGGTTTATATTGGTTTAATTTCATTATTATTGCTTTATTCTATTTAATAACTTTATGATTGACCTTAGAAATAAACATTTTTCCTGAAATGAATACGAATCAAATATAACAAATGTTTATGTAGGAAACGATTATGCACTTCAGACGATTTTTTAAAGTATATATAATTGCTTTCCTGTGTATAATAATAATCCCAATTTTGGTTTTGTTTATACGTGATCCAGCAATCAACGCACGGCCGCCACCTAATTGCCTGTTGAAACTTGATGTTCTTATATTAGGTTACTTACGCTTAATAGGTAATGTTTTCTTTATATCCCTCCACTATTAATGGTGAAGAATGATGTATTACTGCTCCTCCATCCCTCAAAATGACATGTAGAGGAACAGGGAAGGTTTAAAACGAAGAAATATTATCACCAGGTCAGAGGTCGTCTGGCTGCTAGCGGTCACAATAAGAAGTTGGTTACTACCTTATTACACCTTCTCTAGGACCTGCCAAACCCTGCCATCCTTCCCTACAGGTACTACAGGGTCACACTCACCTTTCCTGCCACACCCCTGCCACGTAAAGCTGAACATAACACTTTAAACACCATTATTATTATGGTGTTAAGTAAGGGTGACTGTCACGGCGGTAGGGAAGGAAGTAAATGATGACTGCTAAAAAAGAAAATCCGTGCAATGAGAAAGAATTAAAATGGAAAATATAATACAGTACTTTAAATTAAGAGGACAATAGTGATACCATTTATGTTTTTTTGGCTTCTAACTTTATTTATTGTTATGAAATAGCTAATCACTCATATATACAATTACTCTGTTATAAATATACATCACCACATATATAAACAATAGACTCGGAGCCTTTCATCATTAGTCTCCAATATATGAACACAACTGAATCAATATAATAAAAGAAGCAATAAACTAAGAATCCTGAAGGTATATATATAATAATAATAATCATTAAAAAATATCAAATTCAATGTTTTAATTATTTCCTCAAAGATAGATAAACATTCTCTGAAATATGAAAGAAAATGAAGAAATGAATGCAGATATTCCCACATAGAAAAAATATTAACTTGCCAGACAGCATATACAAACATAGGATTGGAATCTATTTATGATCCAGCAGTCCTTGCTAAAAAGATTAAATTAAGCCAATGAAATGAAGGCATGATGAGGTGGAAAGGAGACTGGACAGCGTAGGTGATGAAGAGAGAGGTACACTATGTTCTGCCCACTCAGAGCACATCATTCATATTCTTTGCAACAGTGTTAACTTGAAACACTGCTACACCTTTACGATAACACATTGCGACCTTCACCAGCCTCTTACTCATCAAGAATCACGATGCTTCTCCAATAACTGACCACACATTCAGTAAAATATGCTTTACAAATTTACAAAATATTCGTTAACTATAAAATCTTTAACATCCCAATAACCACATGAACAAAATTTCTTCAGTAATCAGCATAGATCATCCATATTCAATAAGATTAAATTATCCCCCCAATTAGGTAGTTAATAGACCCTATAGTTCTGCTAGGGTTAACGAGAGAGCGCTGCCCCTCTCACCAAGCAGCTGCCGTGACCCAGGATCGAACTCACAACCTATAGGCCATGATCTGACCACAGCACCACAGAGCCACCCGGCCCCTGAATCATTGAGACTTGCTTGCCCTATAAGGTATCAGCTAAGTCCAATATGTGTTTGCAACAAGTAATATTTTCATCCAAAACAACAATAAGTACTTTCCCCTGAACTGTGTGCATATTTACCCGACAAGGAACTGTTTTCACCCCCAAGGTTGTCTGTCCCCAAAGAGCTTCATGCATCTCTGGGGTGTTTTACGACTCTCTGTAAACTTAACTGACAGATATTGGAAACAGCACTCAAGTTTACTTATATCATGAGGAATTTCTTAGGGAATATTGCTAATGTTTAGAAAAGAGACTGAATAGTTTGTTTGCATTTGCTACTATTTCACCCTAACGTAGGTGAGTTATACAAGGCAGCAGGAATCCAGTAATTCCTCACTTTATCTTAATTATCCTGTTTCTTTGATAGTAGTATGGCAAAATTAACAACAATAACAATGACAACAACAACAAATAAAAGTATTTTTCTATACAAACTGTAATATTTGTCACTGTTTTTTGATAAGTGGGAATATTGCTACCCACAATTCTCTGCTATGAGGTGCATCCCTACACACCCGTACAGCACACGTCTCATAGCATACCGTGCCGCTTGTTACCTGCTCAATGTTAATCACCAAGGTAAGAACGCATTAATGATTTCCTGACTCATATTCAGACTCATCAACAACATGATACAGAAAAATAAAGTTCTGGTATGAAGTTATGAACAGTGTGTGTGAAAAGGTTACATTATCCTTAGTTAGTTAATCGCTTGGCACCTTAACGCAATACCTCTTAGTAGTGTTAGCTAAAGGTAATCAGCCTCACTAGTTTATTTTACGTTGACTCCACTTATCTTTCGGACAAGTGACGTCAATTACCATAAATAAAGTGGATATAATCTTCCTTAACCGAGAGTAAATAAGATGTTTTGATGAGATAAAAATGTTATGAACAGATTCTTGGGGTAAATATATGGTTATGTGACATATGAAATATCGAATAGTGGATTGAACATAACTTTCAAAATGGGTAACAGTCATATACATGTTACTGTTAGAATAAATTAAAATACTGATGCTTAGTGTGCTATTGAAGAAGTTGGTAACGAACAAAACTTCAGTGAATTAGAGAATGCTTTACAAATATTCAGATCTAAGGAATGAAGCAAATCTAAAAAAATAAATCAACCACAAAGATATAATACTTGTTCAAAATAGTAAATGATCAAAAACTCAACACATATAAACATGACAGACAAAGACATATTGCACATCCTGATCTTAAAAATGAATCCGAAAAACAACATATATTTTAATGTCAATACTTAATGAACAGTTTAAGAAAGTGTTTAACATTATTATGGATGGGTGGGTGTATGAGAGAAAGGAGTTAAAGTGGGAAATGTAGGTGCAAGACTGAAGACTGAAAGGTTGGGTTGGGTGTGGTAGCATGTCTGTTTGCATATGACACTGTGTTTCTTGCAGAGAGTGAAGAGGGACTTGAGAGAGTGGTGGAAGAACTTTATAACATAAGTATGAGAAGAAAGATAAAAGTGAATACGTACTGGGAAACGTTAGGTGACAGTTTTGAAAAGAAGAAAGTAGAGGTGGTTGACTGAGACAAATATAAAAATTATCACACCATGAAACTAGTAAGAAATTATTTAAGGAAGAGAATAAAGAGTTAGGAAAACAGGATTTAGGAACACACGCCCTTGATTATAAAAGGTTTGTGAGGCAAATAATAAAAGTGAAAGAATCGCACAAACACATATTATTCCATTCGACAAAATATATGAAAGAAAATAGCATTGGAAGGGTTCACAAATCCAAAATCAAAATCAAAAGTAGAGAAGTCTGTGAACCAACTGTACGTAGTTTGTTTCTAGATGCTGTCTAATATTTGGACAAAACATAAGTATAGTCTAGTATGTTTCTTATGTGTTCATATTTACACTCACACTTGGGGACTTTCAACAAGGATTTCCTATATATACAAAAAAAAGTTCTACTGCAAAGAATAGAAATACTGAATACTTCAATCAAAAAATTATTTATATTTAATAAAAAGCTTTTATTCATCATCATAAAACATTTCTTTATACAAAAGTTTCAACCAAAAACTTTTTAATCAGTCTGTAAGAAAATGTGAGGTAAGGATGTGACCGTAGATAGAGTTACCACAACCCTTTCCTGATCTGCCACTACTACTCTTACTTATTGAAAGAAGTTTGGGATCTTTTAAACATTACAAGGAAGTTTGAATCAAGACAGAAGAATAGCTAGAGTTTCCTTGAAGAGGTACTCAATGATAAAATATGGGCTTGGACATTCAGCTGTTTTGAATCACCTTTGTAAATCAATATATGAAGTCTATTTTTTTTTTATAGTATGGTATGACAGCATGTAATATAAATCTTCCTGTGTTATGTGCCAACCATCCATACTATTGCTAGTGGATCGCATGGCTTGAAATATGTACGATGGAAAAATTAATATCCATCCAAGGAATATGAAGAAGGAGGAGGATTCAGTAGCATTTGCCAGACTTTATAAATCCATAATAGGGTTTCCAGTTCCTTGCTGCCACCTTCCAGAAAACAATCTATTCTTCATAATAAATGTAAAGTATGAAATCAACAATCATGGTAAATTATATAGTCTAGTATGACTGAAGATAAGATAAGCATTAAGATTTACTCTAAAGAAAAATATATATGATCAGCAAAACTGTTTTAAGAAATATTTAGTCTCCTGAAATCACTCTGCCTTGTCAACCGTCTAGTTAACTGTGTCACTCAACAGACTCTACCAGCAATGTGGGAATGATATGTAGCCAAGAACTCATCTCTATATATACAAACACACCAAACCGTAACCAAGAATTCAATGGTCGCATATTAGTGGCCTTGAACTTGATCATTCTGTTTAACTAGTGAAATTTTGAATGTTAACATCTCCCACATTTTGATTTAATAAGCTAGCCTCAAATAATGTAGTAAAATATGGAATTCCTAAGTTCTCCGCTCTAGGAAAGTGAAATATCTATGTAGGAGTAAGGCGTTGATGGTGATGGTAGTGGTGTTAAGGGTACTTGACCTGACCTGACCACCTTCACCCTGTAGGACTCCACTACTTGTACATCATAGCGAGTCTCACTTCCCACTTGATATCTTACAATCCTTGAGAGGTATTCCAAAGTAAATACAGAGTTGAGAGAAAGTTGAAGTATGATACAAAGAAGAGAATAGGAGAAAACAAGCACCAGAGAAGTTATTTATCACTTTTGTGGAATATATAACACAATGCAAAGGCCATACCATTTTTTTTCTCCTAAATATCTTGAATACAAAAATAATACTTAAACAAATAGTGTCTTTAAACTTTTTACATGAATAAGATAAAAACCCTAAAAATCTCTAAAAAAAAATTCTGCCTAGTGAAAATGTTCAAAACAAAAGACCAAACGTATATATAAATTTATACAATAACTATTTTGATGTATAAATACATTACCTTTATATGTTGTACAACTTGCATAAGCATACAGCAATCTTCTTACTTTACAGAAGAAGATATAGATTCAGAATGTAATGAGGAGTTGAATTGCATTATGATGACTTAAATCCCACCCAAAGTTTCAATAATTATGCATGTCAATAAATCTTTATAAAACTTTTGGATACTATATGCTATTGAAACCCTACTAGAGGAAGCCAAACTATTACCAGTATCACAAATGCTTAACGATTTCACTTTGTTCATTTGTCTCAGTAACTTAAACTTTTTTCCAACACAAACTCACACACTCACACAGAGCATCCCTTTGCCTTACCTAGGGATCACCAGGCGACCTTTCCTGTGATAGGGACTTGTTGAGGGATGATGTGGAGTTGATGTGGTGGCGTACACTTGGGTGGGTGATGCTGAAGACTATACCGATGCGCAGGAAAAATCTACGCAGAACAGCCCTCAATTCCGGCTTGAGATTGAAGCATGTGATTTCGCACAAGAATGGGTAATAGTTTGAGGCATGAGCAGCAAACTGTGGGTAGAGAGAGAGGAATGATTAGATGATGAACCTAGCTATATACATTTTTTTTTTATCTTTGCACAATCCTAAACCTAACTAAATATAACAAAAACAGACTAAACCCAACCAAACCTAACGTAACCTAGAAAAAAAAATCTTACTTCGCACACTCCCAAACCAGACTCATTACAATATAATTATCACATTTGTCATTAGGAAGTGTTAATTCTTCTCCTTAATTCACTCACCTGTTCATTGGACATTTTGTGTATATTAGTGAGGAAGAGAAGGATAAGGTTAGTCCAAGCCTCTCGGTGAGTCTCAGGCAAGGACAGGAAGTACTCCAAGCCTGACCGACACACAGAGATCAAGCGTTCCTGAACCTAAGAAAAGAAATTCAGATTATTATTATTATCATTATTATTATTGATTACTTTTGTTTTGTTAAGTACTTCTCACATTACTATTATTCATTTGGTACTACAGTATCATTATAAAATTTCCCGGGAATCTGATTATCGCATTAGCTATTATAGTGAATTATTTTTATCCTTTTAATGATGATATAAAACCTGCTGTGCTTACCTGTGGCCATTCTTTTTCCCTGGACGGATCACCTAACATTCTGAAGAGGATTCTTAGTGCACAGGCGAGTGATTGTGTCTCCTGCTTCAGTAAATTGGGCTTCACACTTCCCTTGAAACCTGAAATGGAACCATGGTAAAAAAATATCAATAAAAATATACATGGATCACTAGGAATATAGATAGATAATACTTGAGAGTAGTAAAGTTTATAGATACCTGAATATTTTAAATTCGAAAGACATATAAGTAAATCTGAAAGTGTGGAAAGACTGAACTAATGACATTTACGTGAAATTAACTTTTGAATAACACCTAATTCCTACCTGCTTTCCATAACAGATTTCTTTGTTCATGGTTAGAGTTGAACATCTTAGCAAAGGAGTGTGATGCCATGAGACAGTCTAGGAGGGTGAAGAGCTGCATGGCTGTGAGGTGACGGTACATCCCTTGGTCCTCTCTCTGTTCCCTGATCACCTCCATTGCATCGCCAGCCTAGGGTCAAAACCACATCAAAAACAAGCATGAAAAACAAGGACAAAGAAGGTGAGGAGGGGGCAGTCAGCGTCAATACAGAATTGTGGAGTTGTAGAAAAGATTAAAAAGAATTACACTGAGATGGTATAGACATAATTAATACCTGGATCATGTGAGGAAGTAAAATGAAAATATATAGGTAATTAAAACAAACATAGATATGATATTAAATGCGAAGAGAAAAGTACTGGATCTAACCTCCCTTACCTGTGCAAGAGCCAGGTTTTCCTGGTCTTCCTTCTTGCTAGTGGCCGGGAAGAAGACTATATTATCGATGCATTGGATAAGCTCAAGCTGCACCACACACCGGATCAGAAGGCCAGAAAAGGCTCCTCCACCAATCTAAAAGGAGGAAAAGTACATAGGTTATATTTATTTTCCTCCTTCTCCTCTTCCTCCTCCTCCTCCTCATGGCAGATGCAATTCGCTTCATCAAAATCCTCCTCTTCTACCTCTCCTTCATGAAACTTTCTCCGTACACTTACATTATGTGCAGAGGGGTGTTCTGAGGGTCTCCAGGTGAGTAGTGCTTGAGGCAGCGTACAGTTGAAGATGTCCAACAGGCACTGGCAGGTCTTATCCCAGGTCTGTGTGTCTAGTTTCGGCCCGTTGCTAATCACGAAGTTCTCAAGACAGTTTGTACCAGAACGGGCTAACTGTTCATTATCTGTAGGTTAGTGTAGTGGAATAGTATTATAATATATCTGGTTTTGTGGTGTAATTGTATCATTATAAAAGAATTAGCTATGATCCAATCTGCTTATAACTGTTTGATACCTGTTAGTTATGCAAGATTAGCATTATGTAACTTGTCATATCATGGTATCTATAACTAACGTAATTTGTAGCCCTTCTAATGTATATATATAAAAATAATAAAAAATTTAAACACTCGGGTATATGATAGTAGTTGTTTGAGACCCACCTTGCTGCACACACCAGTGGAGTTGAGTGTACAGGTCCTGCAGGAGGATGGGACACAACACATCAAAGTACTGAGTGAACACATCCACAATGGCGTACAGAGCGTGGTTACAAGTTGTTGTCATCCACTCGTTCTTCTGAAAAGGTCGTCATCAAAATAAATTAAACTGATACGGAACATTTTTTTCTATATATCTCCTTCTCTCTATCTATGTTTTTTTACCTATAGGAATTGCCTTGAAAGAGAGGACAACAGAGAAATGTATAAGTTAGGAAGGAAGGAAAAAAAGCTAAATATATAATGATAAAACTAATATCCTTGGTAAGTAATGTCTTGATACCAAAAGTAATATAGTAAACGTAACATTAAACTGTTATTATAAGCTTGAATGTACACTTCACGGAGTACAAAACAGTCATGTCAACACCGTGCCACACTCAAGCACCTCTGTTAGTACTCACAAACTTGTATTCCTTCTCTCGGCACCAAAGTAATGCAACATACATACAGTCCCACATGCGCACACACACACACACACACACACACACACACACACACACACAGAGTCCTACATGCATTACAATACACACACACACCTTCTGCAACCACCACCACCAAAACACACCAACCACCACCAATACCACCACACCACCTCCACCACCACCACCACTACAACCACCACCACCACCCCAGGTTAGTAAGTGCAGCACATATTAATAAGAACACGGTTTAGATAGTAAGCATTAAAGTGTTATGAGACGTGCAAAGTGAAAGTGTCTCAACACACTCATAACACAAACCTCGGCCTGCCTCTCGTTTAACTCCACTGGATTCTGTGACAAAAAGGAAAATAATAAATAAACAAATTGAACTAAATATTAATGTTGCCAACTTGTAGAGATCCTGTCAGTACTTGAGACACAAAACATAAGAGTAATTTTAAGACTATAAAGCAAATATATAATGTGATATACAGAAAAAAATAACTACATTTTCTTGTTTTATTACTAATCTGTGTTTTTCTAGCATTTCATTTACTATTCCAAGAAAACTAAAGCGAAAAAAAAATACTTGTACTGCTAATGTAGTTTGTTAGTTCATAATTAAACACTTTAATGTATTGAAAGATGAGTAACAATCAACTTGCCTCTGTCTGCTGCTCGGGAAGTTTCATGTTATCAAATATTCTGAACAATATTTTGAAGAGATCCTTCCACCAGTGCGGAGAAAATGATCCACCATAGTTCTTCACCACCTGCAACAACAACAACAACCACCACTAAGTATTAATAAACAACACTATACATATAAACTGTAAACATATTTTGTATCATCATCATCATCATCAATACCTCGGAATTAAAAACATCATAATTTCTCTTGAATAAAGCACATTTTGATTGAAACACAAACACAGTAACCTTACCTCAAACAGGACTGTGAGTGCACGCGTCCGTACATCCAGCTTGCAGCGAGTAATGATGCAAGACAGTTCAAAGAGGATAGGGAACCAGCCTCTCACCCACACCCTGTCATCAGCACACACTGTCACGTCCTCAAGGTTATGCTCGCGGAACATCTGCAGAAAAGTGGCACCAATGTAAAAAAAACAACCTTATAGTACTCTGTGATGATTAATATTTTTTTTTATGGTATGTATTATGATGTTTATGTAATGATTTAGTGTCTATGTATTGTATAGAGATGTACAGTTAATTTCATCTAGTATTCAATCATGATCAGAATCCACATAGCTACTTTTTTTTGACATACCTGTATTTAGATATAATGCAACATACAGACATACGGACATAAGGACATTGATTGAAAGTTTAATTGTTATAAATGCTTACGTGTGGTTTCTCATCGACATATTTAGCACAGTCTCTGATGAGTGATATTGCCTCCATGCTGGTGTCAGGGAAGCCGGCATTACAAGCAAACTCACTCAGGCACTTAACAGAGTCTTGGAACGAATCGATGACGGTGACAAAATGTTTCTTATAGATTTGCGCTGTAAAGGAAAACAAACAAAACATTTCAAGCATTTCCAATATTTGCACTGTAAGGAAGAAAAACAATGAAACTAGTCGTGTAATTATTTAGTGAATGACATAATTAAATAACATAACTCACATATAATTTCTTTGGTGGTTTCGAAGGCCATTTCCACAATATTCTGGTCGTTGTCCGAGGCAGCGAGATGGAAGACACTGAATATGTTTTTCCAGCCAGACTTGATGTTCTTAGCCTGTGAGGTGACGATCTGTGTGATGCAGCGAACTACCATGTCCTTGATCACTGGTGACCTGAAGACACATTGAAGGGGAAACTATAACATATATTCTTCTATTATGCCTCAGAATGCATACTTGGAATTTATTTATTTTATTTATTCTTTTTACACATACATTAAAAGGGTATTGGTTAAGGGTAAAGAAAAGCAGGTTAAAAAAATCCTGCTTGACGCCAGACCGTGTACAGAAGACAGTAGGAAAAATAGAGACAGGGGGTAGAGGTCCAATTTAGTATGAGATCACCTTATCATTCCTTACATACATAATATAACTATGAGGAAATATTAAATTAGGAAAGGAGACACTGATTTCATTCACCAGTAAATTAAGTAACACTCACCTATTCTTTTTTAATATATGTTCAAACGGACGAAGGAATTCTTTTTGGAAGCGGAAGTTCGAAAACTCTCCTTTCTCTATGAACTTTGTGGACAGTTGACGGAGGGAATCCACGGCAAACACAGCTGTATCCTTATTATGGTTACATCCGACCTTATTGAAGTACTCACCCAACACCTGAAACAATGGATTACTTCTTAGGTCACCACCACCACCACCACCACAAGGAAAGCCTGACTCCAATTTCTTCCAGTGATATTAAAGCCGTATATCAATAATGTCAGCTAAAATAACACCCATATTAGAGAACACATTTTTTCAAACCTTATGTCAATAATATCAACTAAAATAACGATCATTTTTCTTTTTATTTGACCTTACCTCCCACATCCTTGACCACTCTAGCCTGATACGACCCATGTTGTAATAGCAGATCTCTACCACCTTTTGTAGGGAGAACATGCGTGGTGTGGTTGCAGATAGCTCCTCTAAAGACACCTGACACAATGCCTTTACAAAGTGTATGACCGCGTGTCCGTCCAGTAAGGGAGAACAGTTGAAGATTCTGTCCACGGCTACGACCACACTTTGAGACGATGTTTCTCCCATACTCTCTTTGATGTGAGCGAGTTTCTTCTGCTCGCCCGTGACTGAGGGAAAGAAAGAAATTAAGAAGATTTGTATGGTTACTTTTTTTTAAGATTGTTCATTACCGTTTCTATCTTATTTCTAAATGTTGCTTTAGTAGAATTATATAAGTCAGATAATTAAAAAGACAATGATTTCCTTCAGTTATATATTATTCTTAACATGCAAACTTGACAATGACACTCTATCTTTTTATATAACAAATCAACAGCAAATTATATTACTTACATATTTCGGGGAATGCATAGTTGGATGGTTCATGAGGTATCTTAAGGCCGGAGTCTTTGATGTACTGCGACTTGACTCCAGTTCCAATCAGCTGCGCAAGTTCCAGCTGACTTATACACTTTAGGATGTCAAGCCAAGACTTACCAAGATAATTACCTGAAATGTGGAAATAATAAATGTTAAAAGTATTCATATCAATTTCAAACATTTATTCTACTTAAGATAAATTTACTTTTCTCATTTTCACTTCAAACATTTCCTCTAACTGAGACAAATTTACTTTTCCCATTCAAACAGAACAAACATAAACATAAACAAATAATATATGGAAAAAAGCAATACACATCAGCATACAACATCATATTATTACCAACTGAAATTATTATCAACCTTACCATCCGTGTGTGCAACAGTGATAAGAGTTTTGATACAGTCCACATTCTTGGCCTTGAGTTCTGAGATAGGTGTGGTGGCGTTAAGGAGAGTGAAGCGAGCCAAGCACTGCACGAAGGCATCTCTTGCTATCTGTATACAATGGGGAGAAGAGACTCATTAAAAACACGTCTAAAAGGTGCTACAGATCATATCAAAAGGCATCTCTTGCCATCTACATCTACACAACCTAACATTCACTTACAGACATATCAAATATACACGTGATTCTGATGGCACAGTGAATGCCGTCCAGACACAGCGATGCCTCAACATTGTCTTCAGTCTTCTGTAAAGTCTCGGAAAACGCTGCGATGAAAGACGGCCAAGTTTTCTGCGACAAAAAAACACAAGAAAAACAGTCAATAATAATACTAAACACAGCCTCTTCCAAGACAATATATAACAATCTTAATGAACAAACAGTGAGTATTATGAACAGGAAATAGCAATACTACCATTCATTCCCAAAAATTTAACCCTAAACCTCCCTTTCTGTCTCACTCATCTCACACCACTCTCACACAAACTTTACTTTCATCCATATTAATTAACACAGCAACTTTCCACAAAATATACATCAATCTTAGGGAACAAACAGTGATTATTAATATTATGATCTCCATCCTGCCTCCCTACCTTGAACATGGGACAGACGTGTTCTACTTGTGTTGCAAAGATGAAAGGAGCGCTCATCTGTGACGCTGCCTCCATTAAAGACTTGGCTGTTGATGAGATAGTCTCCATTTCCATGTTGAAGGTTGACCGTCGCTTCTTTTCATTCACTACGGCTGAGGAGGAGAAGGAGATGTAATAATTAATAAGAAATAACTCAAGTAGATGCAGTAATTTATAAGAAACAATACAACTGATTTATTAAGATGACATACATTTTCTTCCCTCTCAGAATAAGTGATTAGATATATAGTACATGTAAAGTAGTGGATAGTAATGGATAGATAGATGTTAGATGCATAACAGTACCTTGTTTTCCTAGTTTAGTTGAGGTTGATTTCATCTTGATTTCCTTCCCTGCGACCTCATCATAGATCGCTGAGAGGTACTCCTCCGGCAAGTCCTTGGTGTCGTTGATTCTACGGTTCATGTTGATGTATTCCTCCTTAGTCATCTTTTTCTGCAATACAAGACAATACATCCCTTGCATTAATATTTTTTTTTCTTTTTTTAATACTATTTGATCAATTTCCTTACAGCTTGCTTTTTTTTTTATTTATTTATTTTTTATTTATTTACACAGCTAAGTATTTCAGTTCTTTCCATTGATTAAACCTGTATATTCTATAATCTTACTGTACAAACAACTGGACTAAATTATATATATTTTTTTTTTACGTATTTGTGTATGCCCTTTGCCCTTTAAATGTATATAAAAAAAAACATTAAATAAATAAATAAATTTACCACTTTTCAAGGTATGGTATTGACCCTTAACTGACCTTGACATGAACACTGTGAAGGTCAGTGGTGAGCATGATGATAGTGAAGGCCAACAGATAGGCAGTCTCAGCCGTTGTGAAGAGTCCTTGGCTGGAAAAAAACAAAACACAATCCATGACAGAACATTACAAAATTCATGCAACTAAAACAGATATTATAATGGATATGAGATTAAATTTGTGAGGTTGAGATAACAGTATGATAAATAATTGTAATGATGTTCTCTGTATGTGATGCTAAGTGTTTCAAACTTACTTCATGTTACATTCAATATATCTGGAAGCAAATTTCTCCATGAGGCGATCAATCTTCTGTGCTTCTCCCGGCAACCGAAACCCTTCCAAGAATGAACGTAAGGCAGGCAACAATTCTTGGTTATGGAAATTCATCTCGTCAATGTAGGCACACATACACTGAAACAAAAGTAATATAATAACTTTTTTCCCTGTACTAAATAATAATAACACAAAAAAAAGGTGTAATATAGCAAGGTAAAGTATTTCTAAATGGAATAAGGATCTGTTTTCTTTTCTCACACACACGATAATGTATTTTCAAATGTAACTATGAACGTTTTTTTTTATCCAATCATCACTCACCTCCTTGTTGCCCGGGTCTCCCAGGTATTCCCCAATCTTACTCTTGTCCAATCTGTTATCTTCATGAAAGAACACAGCCACTTCCAGGGGAGTCGGCCCCAGCAGACCTTCCTTTTGTAAGAACGTCAAACCTCGCTGAGGCTTTTCACTGAAGCTATAAAAGAAAAAAATAATTAAAAGGTTTACATCAAGTGAAGGGAAATAAATCCTTACAAATATACGCTTAAGAATAATAATAAGTAGTAGTAGTAGTAGTAGTCTTACATCTTAATTCCTTCCTCCAACAGTTCCTTCCTAAGCTTGAGGGATTGGAATTGGTCAGGTTTGTCCACACCTCCGGGCGCTGGAGTGGACACAGAGTTGATGGAGTTTTGTGAGCCGTGCCGAACCATGGATGAACGGTTCTCATCCGATGTATGATTCACCTCAGGCTCATCCACGTCCTTCTTCTTCTCTAGGTCTAAAAGGAAATATAAATGTTGTATTTATAGCAAGGTAAAGTAATTAGAGACTGAAGAGATATCAAATTAATGAATATATAATAACTTTCTTCCCTGTACTAAATAATAATAGAAAAAGAAGTGTAGTATAGCAATGTAAAGCAAGCTAAATAATAACAAAAAAAGGTGTCATATCACAAGGTAAAATAACATAAACTTGAGTACTAACTTAGGTTGGATAGAGTATTGGGACTGACGTAGAGATCCTTAGACCACTCCACCATACACCTGAGGATTGACACTAGACACTCCAATCCTTTAGTCTTCATAGGCTGCTCCTGGCCCGGTGTGGCGCCAAACTCACCCGGCTGACCCCCACGTGCTATCTTGCTGAGGTCATTTACTAGCCTGGGGGAAGGTCATATTTAGTGCTTTAACAGACACACACACACACATACACCTTTACACTCCCTTACACCCCAAAACATACAAACATATGTACATTTCTTCATCAAAAACAATCAATATTAATAAAAAAAACCTCTCACCAACCTCTCAAACACGTTGGAAGCATTGAGGTCACAGTCGTAGTTGACATAAATGTCCACCACAGACTGGGCGTCGGCACAGATCTTGGTGAGCGCCTGAATCACCATCCACTTGTGCTGCAAACTGGAACTGCCCGCCTCAAGGATGTTCAAAAAGATCTCCTTGAAACAAACCTGAAACAATATATAGGAATTAAATTTTAATCGCTAGTTAAGTATCACTATGTAAGGGTATTTTAGAATGTATATTATAGAACCATAAATACAAGAAATACATTTTTACTTCAATTTGAACCTTTAGATAAGCCTTGAAATTTGATAGGATAAGGGATAAGGCTATTTCAAAATGCATATTATAAAATCATAGATACAGGAAATCGGACTTTACCTCAATTTGAACTTTTAAATGAGCCTTGAAGTTTGACAGTAGCGCCACAAATATAGCCAGCGAGAGGTGGAACACTTCAGGTATTGGTGAGACGCCGTTCTTACTGAGCGCCACACACAGGTACTGTTTGATGGCGGTGATGAAGGTGTCGTTGGAGCGGAACACCTGACCTGCGTTCTGCACTATGGAAAGCAGCATCTCGAGTGACAGAATCTTGGACCGTAATTCGTGTGACCTGTGCCAACGGAACGTAAACAAAATTTTATGAGATATTAATAGAGAAAGTATGAAAAATATATATATATATGTATAATTTCTTAATATAAATTGCTTTTTTTCATTTATGTAAGGTAGTATCTATAAAATATACATGAAAGAAAATAATATAAATTTAAAAGGATATAATATAAGTTTCTTACGCTCCTTTCTTGTGATCTTAGAAGTAAAATCTTTAACTAACACTGATCAATAACCCTCAAATGAAACATGATAAAATACTATCTATCTATCTACCCATAGCAAAAAAAAATAAATAAATAAATAAAATCATCAAATAAAATACTAAATATAAAAAACACATCATATTTTCCACTCACTATACTTACTTAGGGTCTGGGGACTCTGGTAAAGGCTTCATGGACAGTTTACACAACGACCTAAACACCAGGAATGCATCTTTCTGCAGCGTGTGTGACAACTTGGCGGTCATGGCCGTATCACCTTCCGTCATCATATTGAGGCTCTCCTGGGAGGGTACTCTTGTGATGGAGGTGGGGGTGAGGGGGGGGTTGGAGGCTACAGAATCACTCCTATGGTCTGAGTGAGGGAGGGGGGGCGGGGATGACTCCTCCGGTGCTGAATCTACCGGCTGAGGAATATCTGGGGACTGATCGGAGGCTGGGGCGGGAGACAACTGTTCATCTGAGGTCACATCAACACTCCCGTTTGAGGTTGCCATGGAGATACCGATGGTGTTTTCAGTAGATCCTTCCGTCTGATTCACCGCCTCCTCCGCAGACTCAGTTGTTGCAGCAGCGGAGGCAGCGGTGTGGTCAGGGGTAGCGATCGCATCTTCATTAGTTACTACCGTCACTGCCTGGTTCACAATATCCTCCACTAACTCAGTCGCAATTTGATGGGAGGAGCGATTAGGAGATGTCATTAGTTCCACGCCATTGATTACTGGTGGTGATGGTGGTGGTTCCTCTGTGGTGTCAGCAGTGTCAGCAGGTAAACCGTCAGGCAGGGGGGGCGGTTCTTGCCAAGGGGAGGATGGTAGTTCTTCTTGTGTTTTGATTTCCTGTGCACCGTTCTCTTGGGGCGCCTGGTTGCTGGTGGTGGTGGTGGTAGTTGTGGTGGTGGTGTTGTTGGTAGTGGTGTTGTTGCTTGATGAAGAGGCTGTGCTGTTGCTGTGCTCCCTCTCACCACCATCCTCAAACTGCCGGTGGTGGAGGAACATTAACACACACACACGTACTCACACACATACACATACACAGACAAATAGCTTAAACACACATTCAAGACATATATACACACATGCTTGCTATTATTTCTCCTACTGTCCTCTATACACACACACACTATACACACACACACACACACACATACACAAGCAAATAGCTTAAAACACACATGCCTGCTTCTATTTCTCCTACTGTCCTCTATACAAGGTCTGGCGACAAGCGGGATTTTTTTTTATATATTTTTAGTTATCCCTTGGCTAGTACCCTTTTAAATATAGCTAAACGAAAAAATAAATTAAAAAAATACATCAGATAGATACAGACACACTAGGAAGAGTAAAAATAAATATACTATAGCCAACTTACGGTGTGATTCTCCATACGAGTGAATATAATATTGATCATCTGTGTGAGGGCGGCTTTGGCGGTGACCTGGTTGTTCATGTCACGAGAGGCGAGGAAGATATTATAGCAGGTGCGGACAGCCAGCAGCACCGTGCCCTCGTGGACGCTTACATACTGGGAGGTGATGACTGTAAGCAGCGCCTGAATAGAAAGAAACGTAAAATAAAAGGTTAATAAGAGATTGTGGGAGAGTGCGGGAGATGAAGTTAGACAGGGTGGGAGATAGAGAGAGAAATAGTGAGATAGTAAGAGTATATTTTTCCTCCTCCTCCTTCTCCTACTACTACTACTTCTTCTTTTTCTCTTCCTTCTCCTCCTCTTTTTTAGACAGTGTGGGAGATAGAGAGAGAAATAGTGAGATAGTATAAGAGTATATTTTTCCTCTTTCTCCTACTACTACTACTACTTCTTTTTCTCCTCCTCCTCCTCCTCCTCCTCCTTACCTTAATGATCTGTATTTCCACATCCTTGTCGGTGGAAGGTCCATTGAAACAGTTGCAGATGGTTTCAACGATGTAGTCAATCTGGCGTCGACTTGGGTTGTTGATGTCGGTTGTGTTGCCGGTGAGGTGGCCGTAAGCAATGAGTTTCTGAAGGCACGTAGAGAGATGATTAGATAGATAGATAGATAGATAGAGATTAATGCGGGATTTTTTTAACGTATTTCTGTTGTCCATTAGCCAATATGTAAAAAAAAACACACACTCTCTCTCTCTCTGACACACACACACACACACACACACACATCTTTCTCTCTCTCTCACACACACACACACACAGTCTCCCTCCCACACACACCTGTATACAATCGAGAGCCGTGACCACAATCCTTGGAGACTTGGATCTGCATGCCAATTCAAAGGGCAGGAAGTGACCCTCCACATCACTGTTTTGGGCATCACCCTTAGGGACGGGCAGGGCGGCTGACATCCCTCCATTGGGCCCCTTCTCATCCTCCTGGAGCTCGGCGCGGATCTCATCTAAGGGACCAGGGATAAAAAGGATCAAATGGTATAGATGAAACAATGACTTATGCGTTTATTATTGTGTATACGTTAGGATCTCCTCTGGTTAAAAAAAAAAAATATATGATGTAATGGGATTATTAATATTTACATTCTATTCTCTTATATTATACTTAGTGAGGAGGAGGAGGAGGAGGAGGAGGAGGAGGAGGAGGAGGAGGAGGAGGAGGAGGAGGAGGAGGAGGAGGAGGAGGAGGAGAACACGAACGAGAAAGAGACTGAGAAGAAGAAGGAGAACGAGAGAAGAAGAAGAAGAAAGAGAAGGAGGAGTAGAAGGATAGGATAAGCCTGTTCCACCCACTCAAAGCCTAATTCCACCCACATAAAGCCCTGTACCACCCACTTAAGCCCTGTTCCACCCACGTAAAGCCTTGAACACACCCACCTAAAGCCTGTTCCACTGCCCTCTTCAGCTGTGAGTGGTGGGATCGCCTTATCTCCCTTTCTGCATAGATCTTCTCCAAGGCCCGCAGCATAAACATTCTGGCGTGGAGTGATGGTGTCATTCTAATACATCCTGAGGAAAAAAATACACTTAATTATACAGGTTAATTAAGTTATATGTTATTCTTATACATTCTGGGAAAAGATACATTTAATACAGGTTAATTAATATAGTCACGTAAAAGGACGATATTTTAATACATTCTAGGAAAAGATATGCATTAGGTAAATACATACACACACACACACACACACACACACACTACAGTTGGAATGGAAAGTCTTGCAATTTTCTTACACATGAATCTAGGTCTATGCAAGAGTTCAACCACACCCAACCCTACCCACCCACGCCTTTACCCCTTCCCCTACCAACACCCCTATCCCCTTTACCCCTACCAAAGCCCTCACCCCCACCCCTAACCCCTACCAACTCCCCTTCCCCTTACCAACACCTCTTCCCCCCACCCCCACCATAACCTCCCCCCCCCATAAGCACACAGGTATAGTTGTGGGTCTTCTACAATCTGTCTGCCACCCCACTAACACACTTTACCTAACACACTTTAATTCACAAACAGTTCATTCCTTTCACACAAGTAAATAAAGTTAAACAAAAGGAGTTAATGTAAATCTAAAGCTATGTTTATGAATATTTAAAATTGTTGTTGTTATGATAATGGTGTTCAGTGATGGAGGAGAGAAAATGTATAAGGAAAATGTATACGTACAATCTGTTAATTAGTAATAGAATAATGGATTTGATCAATTATAATTATTGGAGTACGGTATGCAAAAAAAAAAAATAATAATTAAAAAAAAATAATAAGAATAAGAATAAATAGTATACTGAACAAGAATAAAGACAATATTTACACATTAAAAAAAATAATAATAATTCGTCTTTTTGTATAGAATATTAAGAAAGGATGAGAAGCATATACATGATATTATAAATTAGAAATAAAAACAGTAACACTAAAGACAGGATGCCTTAGTCAACCTTCAGATAATGTGGAGTTGTAACAAATCATATATACGGATTGAACAGACTAGGAAATAACACAAGAATCTAAACTTGGCAATTTCAACATGTATATACGTATTAAAAAAACAAACATACAAAGTAACATCAATGAACTTTTCTGAATGAAGGTTTGACGGAAAAGAATGCGATGAAAAGATAAGGAAACACACACTAATATTAACGTTTCTACTCTTACTCGACATTCCTTTCTCTACAATGTATATAAACTCATTTTTCTTCAGTAAATCATTAATACACACAATTATAAGTCCTATTTAAGGTATTATTACATATACACCTGTGATTAGGTATATACAGACAGGTATTAATATAATGTTAATATAATGCATAACTTTACGATATTTTAATGTTAATTATTTCTACGTGCCTACAGACAGATGTCAAAATGTTATATTAATACGTTATTTTACGATATTATAACGTTAATTATTTGTACAATGTAATTAGATGGTCGGTGAGCTGTCTATCCACTACACTAATGACCCTACACTACTCTAATTAACCTGTACGGATATAATTAATGTAATGTTATACTTTTATAATGTAATCAGGTGACCGGTTTAGCTGCCCGACATACGGCACGCCCATTAACTACACTAATGACCCCACGCTGCTATAATTAACCCATACTCACACCATTAATGATCTATAGGTTAATTAACTTTATTTTAACACTCCAGGTAGTTTTTTTGATGCATTTTTACCTGACTAACACCTGTCAAGTGTCACGTCTTAAGACTCACCTCTTGTGTTGCTTCACCGGGCCGTCCTATTTGCCCAATACCACTGTAATACTCTTGATTTTACCTTCAATTAATTAATACAAAGTTAATCACGGTTGATATAGGTATAGCGTGATGATGACGTGTCAACAAACTTAAAACAGCTGATCCTCCCTCAACCTCGCCGCCATCTTGGACTCGTTTACTCTCAGGTTGAACTATAAACACAAATCATGTGGCTGTGTGATGGGAGGCTTAACTATTTATTATTATTTATTTATTTTCATATACATTTTTTCTACAGGTCTATTTTATTATATATGTTTTTTTTTACAGATCTGGTTGGTTGGTTGGTTGTCTATTTGTGTCCTCATCTAAGGGACACGCGGGTTATTTAGAGCCCGTCAATGTTGTGCGTTAATAAGGAAAATAACAATATTCATCGTATAAATCTGAAAATAATATATCCAGTGTTGAAAAACTACAATACATAACATTAATCAGGGCTCAAAAACCATAATACTTAACATTACTCAGTGCCGAAACACCACAATACCGAAAAAGCGATACCGTGAGACATCCCGAACCTCCATTGTGTTCTAAAAGTCATAGTATCAGGAGGTGGTGCGTCACGTCCTCTACGATAAGATTACACTTGATAACTTGTATATAAACACCAAGGGAAGATGCCAGGGTGTTGTGTAGCTATCTCGGAGAACATGCCTCCTATATGTGAGAACTGGGACGCAGGGGAGAGGAGGAACTTCCTGGCCTCAGTTGTGTCCGGGAGTCTGGTGAGTGTTGGGGGTGTGTGTGTTTTGGTGTGTCTGACCTTGTGAGGGGGACTGAGGGGACTTGTGAGGGTTTTAGGGGACGGGATTTGTGGGGGTGGGAATGTGTGAGGGCTTAAGGGGACTGGGTGTGAAGGGGGGACTATGGTGGGTGTGAGGCAGGGATGGGGTCAAATACAACCTCCCAAATACAAATATAGGTATTATTTTACATCTTCACCAGAACGCTCTAGATTTCTTTTGTATCTGTAGGCCTTTTGTAGCTTGTTTATATTCTTATATTCGCATCCTTCCTCCCTATAGTTTGCTCTGGGGTGGTGGTGTGTTATTGATGCCGCAGCTCAGTACCCGAGTAACACTGACTTCAACCACGCCTACCATGTGTGTGGAGTTATTGCAACGCTCGCCATGCTTATGTGAGTTTATATGTATACATCGTCTTATTCTATGGACTTTTTCTATTGAGGCTGTGAAGAAATTATCATCCATAGTATTCAATGATGGAAGTATTATTGAACTAGACTGGACCTCCACCTTCTGCCTCTATTTCTCCTACTGTCTTCTGTACATGGTCTGGCAATAAGCGGGATTTTTTTAAACCTTTTTTTTTTTGTTTGTCCTTAACCAGTACCCTTTTAATGTAAAAACGAAATGTCCTTGTGATGTATTTGGTTTAAGTAAGAGCTGTGCTAATGATGATGTTGATGAGACTTGTTCTTCTCCTATGTGCAGGGTAAATTCAGTGACTAATGGACAGGTGCGAGGTGACATGTACACTGATGGCTGTATAGGACCGTACGGGGCAAGGATATGGCTCTTCCTTGGCCTTATGCTAAGCTTTGGATCGCTCGTCGGTGCTTGCTGGATTCTGTTCGGAGGTTACGTGATCCCAAGTAAGTTTATTTAATTATCCTATAAGTTATTAATAGATTTTTTGTTAATTATCTGATGGTGGTGATTAGGTTCTAAATTAAGTTGCTCATTATAGCGAACTTTGTCTCATGTGTTTAATTATCCAATGAGTTATTATTAAATGTTTTGTTAATTTTGTTATTATGTTCTAAATTGTTGCTAAATTGACTTTTTTGTGTTTCAGATGTTGATATTCAGTGGCCGGGAGTGGCTGTGTTCATGCAGAATATGTTCATCTTCTTCAGTTCCATCACATACAAGGTTGGAAGGTCAGAAGAGAACTGGACATAGAGGATTTCAAGGTCACTAATATAATAATTCGACTCAGTTCTGTGTTTTAACGTGGTAGGAATTTTTTGCGATATGTTGTTATTATTAGCAGCTTATAAATGTAGGGTGCAGTAATGGTTCCTACTTAGGCTTTAAATATATACTGTATTTTGTTCTTATATAGATGTATATCAATGATGTGTTTGTTCGTCACTTCACTCAGTCCCTCTACGGCAGGGGTTCCCAAACTTGCTCATCTTGTTACCCAATTTAACATGGAACATTAGACGTGCTAACCCTTTTACAAAATGTTGTCAATATTGATGTATATGGCTATTAAAACACTAGATATATGTTCTGTCACCCCTCCATTACACCCAAAAGCTGTTATATTACCCCCAGTTTGGGAACCACTGCTTTATTAATTAATTAGAAAGTTGTTGGTGTTGCAATAGTGTATATATCACCCATAGTTAGGATTTTCTATGTAGTTTTTGTATGAGGTTTTTGTTTATATTGTGACTGTAATGAACTTCCTCCTCCCTGAAATATGGGTTTTTTTTAAAGGTGACTTAAAGGAAGGAATGAAGGCAGTGTTGTAAGAATACTTTGTCTCTTGAATTATCATTTATCTATCTATAGTTTCTGATGCCTTACTCCCTATCAATTGTCCTTTTTTTTTAATATATATATATCGTTTTGTTATGCCTTTGTCTAGCTCTCTAATAGCATACAAGAAAAGGAATGCAACCTAACTTACTTGTTCAAGGTTTCCTCATTCTTCATTCCACTGTTTATTATAACCAATGACGTTTAATGGAGGTCTCAACTTTCTCATTACCACTAAACAAGATATGAGCAGAAATAGTTCCTTAATGTCCCTTTTATTATTTCAAATATAAAAATACCAATTACATGTTTGTTATCAATAAAAATAATTCATACAACTGCCACTTTCTGGGTTTCTGAATGGATGTATGTATGTATGTAGATTTTATAGGTTAGGTTAAGACTCCGTAGTTGTCTTTCATATAATTATTAACCCACATTTTAATGCTAATCAGTGATATTGACTTAGTATATTGTATGAAAGTAGATAATGATTAATAGATGGATGAGATATATTATTATTATTTAGGTTCCATAGTTGTATTGTCATGAAGGGAAGAGCTTCAGACAATCTATATCAGTTGTGAGATACTTATATGATTTATTGTATTCAAAGATAGAACTATTATGTTATGTTGTAGATGCATATCTGTATATTTTTTCATATCTAAAAACTGTAAACTTCTCATTAGTAAAAAATTTAATTACATCTTTAAGTCTTCTTTCACCTTGTTGCATCATCATCATTAATGCCACACACAGGTTTGGAACATACCACACAATTATGTATCTTTCATTAATACTTCAAACACTAAACACTTACAGGACCCATTACACACACTGTCGGGCTGCCTGAGCAAAACTGAGTGTGTATGGGATGTTAGGCAGCCTGTGCAGGTCGCCTAACATCCCATACACACTGAGTTTTGCAAGTATTTTGTGCTCGTACGAGGAGACGCTCGTATCCTGAGGCACTATTGTAATTAGATTTGAAACCATCACCCTTAATTCAACCATAAATATTACAAAACTCCTTTTAAAACCTGTCACTGCAAATCCCATAATGTTCCATGTCTTAAGTTCTCTCTTAAAGGAAACATTACACACCAATAAATAACTAACACCAGTATGATATTATACAATTTATTACAAACACTGAACTATGGATGGTTACTTGACTTGTATAGAATCAAGTATAACCTACCATAGCCATTGGCCAAGGGAGTAAATATCAGGGCCAAGGGGACTCTGGGATGAGAGGCAAGTTAAGGTAAGGCAAGGGAAGGTAAGGTATATCTGGAACGAGGGAAGCACAGGGTGGAGTCAAGGTAAGACCAGAACACGAACCTTCCTTGTTTAATACATGTACTCGGTGTTGACCTCCGAGTACAACAAAATCTTACTGGTGAGGTTAAATGAAATAAGGTTAAGAATATATATAAGTAAATGATTAATCCTTGCCAAGCGATGTTAATATTGAACCATGCTAGTTTTAATTTAATAATGAAAATATCCATGCATATTTTTTTCAAAGTCCAAAACAAATGCTTGAAATACAATACGTAAGGTAAAATAAACCAACTAAATACCATCTAATCCTTTAAGTCAACCCTATTCAAATCCAAGATAATAATTACGTCAAATAATGAAACCATGCTAATGTAATTTAATAATGAAAATCCACACACGTAACATTTTCCTATAAGTCCAAACAAATGCTATAAATATAATAGGTAAGGTAAAATAACCCAACTAAATACCATCTAATCCTTTAAGTCAACCCAATTTAAATCAATGATACTAATTACGTCAAATAAAACACTAATAACCTAAGCTAGTGTTGAGGCCGATCACCGTCTCCTTTCTCCCTTCTGCGTCCTCTTCTTCTCCTTCTCCTTCCTCTCGTCATCCTTTCCCTTCTGCTTCATCCTGTCAAAGTAAATTTTTGTTCAGTGCCGGGTGACGAGTGTTTAAAATTTTCATAAGGAAGATG
The DNA here is from genome assembly GCA_029783475.1 of Metacarcinus magister. NCBI lineage: Eukaryota > Metazoa > Arthropoda > Malacostraca > Decapoda > Cancridae > Metacarcinus > Metacarcinus magister. Next base: position 93,870 of record JAPQNM010000047.1, read on the forward strand.
GATTGCCAGTATTTAGACTAATAAACTACACACATACACACATACACATTTCTTTTGAACACTCTTGAGGTAAATGCGTAACTGTACAGAATAAGGTCACAGAAAACTAAAGAACTTAATGTATATTTAACACATCCATGCGTTCACAAGACTCGATACACTACTATAAACATGACTAAAGGTAAAAACAAAGCAAATATGAACCAGAAAGGTACAACAATAATATACTGTACCTGTCTTCTTTATCTTTCTCCTTCTTACGCTGAGAGTCTTCCTTGTCCTTCTCCCTCTTCTCCCGCTCTGCTCGCACCACCTCCTCTGCATTGGTGTTGCGGGACCCACCCACCTCCACCTCACCATCACTGTCTGTCACCTCTCCATCAGACACCTGCAACACCATCAATAAATGTGACTTAATGGGCTAAATCAATTATAAGGTCAATTACTCCCCTTTCCCATCACTGTCTGTCACTTTTCCATCAGACACGTGCAACACCATCAATAAATGTGACTTAAGGGGCTAAATTAAGGTAAATTAAATCTATATTAATGAAGTAGTAGTATTAACACATCAATTGGAAAGGATAGCATGATAAAAAGAGCTTGTTACCTGTGCATACTGAGCTAATATTAACTATAAGATAAATTAAACCATTACTCCACACTATATAAATAAATCAGCAACATTCACCCATCAATTGCAAGTAGAAATAATAGTAGAGTCTAATAAATAGCTTTGTTACCTGTGCATACTGAGCCAATATTGCACTCTTCAGTTTTTGTTCCTCCTGTGTCCTAACGCGCGTCGTCACCACCATCTGCGCCTGCTCCCCCATGATGCGCGCCAGGCACTCATCTGCTGACACCTGCACATCAATGGTACTGCCTCAGCCCCTCAAGTAAATGTGCAACTTTGTACTGGTGTTGAAGTACTTTTACTGTATCTGAACCTAGGTAGTAAAACGGAAATACAGGTAGAGAGGATATGCTAACTGGTGCTTTTGGTAGTGTTCCCCTGTAATGATTTGGACTTTGTGAATGTACTACAGTAAGTTATTCATGCATTCCCTCACCAATCTGGCATGCACACGCACACGCACACATATACACAGCCACTGCACTCACCAACCTCATATGCATACACACCCACTACACTCACCAACCTAACACACACACACACACACACACTCCACTCACCAATATGTCCCAGTTAACTTTCCTCGGAGTAACCCAAGACACTCCTTGACCTTGGCAGTAGGAGGCATATGGAGTACCATTTCACTTAAGGAGATATTACAACACACTCTTGGCCCGAGCTTGATCCCGGACGAGGAGAGTCGGCGCACAGCTCACCCAGCTGTTCATCCTCACAAAACGGGTTAGTCGATAAATGGGTACTACCTACGTAAAACCTGGGGAAGGTAAACTGTGGAAACTCTGATGTCACAGTGGCCCTGTGTCCCAGGGTAATGGATTAATTTCTACCACAGGCTCAAAGGCCAATGCGACAGTAGATGAATGCCTGCAGCTACAGTGTGTGCCAACACTTTACCTTTACTTTACCTTGGTAATTATGGACTTTCCGTATCTTTGTATATATTACTTGCAGTATAAAATGCACAAGATGCATGAATGAATAAATGATATATTACAGTGACAGTAAAGAAGGCCTGGCTCTCTGTAAGGATGCAAAGCAAGTATTCAGGGAGACAACTCACTCCTCTCTCTCTGTGCTCTGTTTTTTTTGTAGGAATACAGAGGAGGGGCTTCACAGACCCCTCGCTCCATCCCTTTCAGTATCAACCTTTAAAGAGCCGCAGGGAATACAATAGCAGCCCCAACCACAGGGTAGAGTACTAAATAACAATACTTCCTAACCTAACCTAACACTAACAGTCTACCTCCACCCCAAGGTAACCCTCCCCAGCTAGGCTCACCTGGGGGTCGGACTCTGCCGGACCGTTGGACTCATTCAGCTTCCATTTACGAAGGATATCTTGACACAAGTCGTCTATCCCATTTTCCTAGAGATGAAAGAAAGTATTACTGCAGCTTATAGATATACACATCTGTTGATTGAAGTAATTAATGAAATATAGACATAATACAAATTTTAAATCTGTCTAGTTTATACCACAACTGATATCAAAGACTTAAACCTATTCACGTGTACCAATTACCTGTTGCATACAAAATAGTAAATTCAGTTTAAACCCAATCTGCCAAAAGACTACATTGATTATAAATATTTCATGGCATTTGTGTTTTCTTCTAGGGTATTATTACGAAAAACAACATCCGGCAAATTCTTTTTTTAGATTTTAATTATGTAGATTGAAACTGTACCACTTTTAAGTCAGCCAGCGTAATAATCTTCCATTCAATTCACATGAAACACACACAGGTACAACACAACCCTCAACACATTACAACCCCACACAAGCCTTACAACCTCCATGCAATACCTCCATAAGCTCACGTATGCTCACAATCACTCACCGTTATTTCAGAAAGTATCCCCTGCAAGGCATCTAATTTCTCATCATTATTTTCCTCTCCCTCTAGGATGCCTTTAATGTATGGGCTGAACACCTCGTCATCAGTGTCCAGAGATACCAGAGTGTCCTTCAGCCACTCATCAAAGTCCCATGCTGCTGCCTCGGCCATGTTCTGTTGTTGTTCCTCACACTTGTACTTGGACATGGGCTGGGTAAAATTTTCAAGCCACCTAATCTAACTTCAAATACCCTTTACGCTGTTAATATTAATTTACCCCTGTTTTATGTATATAGTAAGAAATGTCCAAAATAATTATAGGTAAATTTTTACATCTTCACCATCATGGTTTGTGGCTACGAAAGAAAATAGCGTTTGCACCTCGTCAAGAGACATCCTTCCCTACCAACTACCAAGAGACATCCTTCCCTACCGCCGTGACAGTCACCCTTATTTAACACCATAATAATAATGGTGTTTAGAGTGTTATGTTCAGCTTTACGTGGCAGGGGTGTGGCAGGAAAGGTGAGTGTGACACTGTAGTACCTGTAGGGAAGGGCGGCAGGGTTTGGCAGGTCCCAGGGAAGGTGTAATAAGGTAGTTACCAACTTCTTATTGTGACCGCTAGCAGCCAGACGACCTCTGACCTGGTGATAAAATTTCTTCGTTTTTAAACCTTCCCTGTTCCTCTACATGTTATTTTGAGGGATGGAGGAGCAGTAATACATCATTCTTCACCATTAATAGTGGAGGGATGTAAAGAAAACATTACCTATTAAGCGTAAGTAACCTAATATAAGAACATCAAGTTTCAACAGGTGGCGGCCGTGCGTTGACTGCTGGATTACGTATGTACAAAACCAAAATTGAGATTATTATTATACACAGGAAAGCAATTATATATACTTTAAAAAATCGTCTAAAATGCCTAATCGTTTCCTACATAAACATTTGTTATATTTGATTCGTATTTATTTCATGAAAAATGTTTATTTCTAAGGTCAATCATAAAATTATTAAATAGAATAAAGCAATAATAATTAAATTAAACCAATATAAACCATAGAATAGAATATATAAAAATTATTCAAACAAAAAATAAACCCTAAATAAGCCATATAAAAAAGAAAAGCGG
>JAPQNM010000047.1:102500-112500 GCA_029783475.1 Metacarcinus magister
AGAGAGAGAGAGAGAGAGAGAGAGAGAGAGAGAGAGAGAGAGAGAGAGAGAGAGAGAGAGAGAGGAGAGAGAGAGAGAGAGAGAGAGAGAGAGGAGAGAGAGAGAGAGAGAGAGAGAGAGAGAGAGAGAGAGAGAGAGAGAGAGAGAGAGAGAGAGAGAGAGAGAGAGAGGAGAGAGAGAGAGAGAGAGAGAGGAGAGAGAGAGAGAGAGAGAGAGAGAGAGAGAGAGAGAGAGAGAGAGAGAGAGAGAGAGAGAGAGGAGAGAGAGAGAGAGAGAGAGAGAGAGAGAGAGAGAGAGAGAGAGAGAGAGAGAGAGAGAGAGAGAGAGAGAGGAGAGAGAGAGAGAGAGAGAGAGAGAGAGAGAGAGAGAGAGAGAGAGAGAGAGAGAGAGAGAGAGAGAGAGAGAGAGAGAGAGAGAGAGAGAGGAGAGAGAGAGAGAGAGAGAGAGAGAGAGAGAGAGAGAGAGAGAGAGAGAGAGGAGAGAGAGAGAGAGAGAGAGAGAGAGAGAGAGAGAGAGAGAGAGAGAGAGAGAGAGAGAGAGAGAGAGAGAGGAGAGAGAGAGAGAGAGAGAGAGAGAGAGAGAGAGAGGAGAGAGAGAGAGAGAGAGAGAGAGAGAGGAGAGCGAGAGCGAGAGAGAGAGAGAGAGAGAGAGAGAGAACCATGAAAGTGTTACCAAGAAAAACAATATTCCTGGAACCCTAAACGATGCTATTTTTTTATATTCCTTAAATTCCGAGTGGTAGGCGAGTCATATCTATTCCATTTATATTACTGAGTGAATAATTGAATCGTTGAGTAATTATTTAACTGGAACTTCTTTATTTATATCAGTTCAGAGATGGGTGAAGGATGTGAAGTATTAAGTGTAATGACAATACCACCCTTAAGGCAGTCGCTTTAGATCATTGTTTCTAAAGATTTCCTTTCTTCGAATTTTCTTTTCTTCATAATTTTCTTATAACCTGATGTGCTACAAACTCCAAAGGTACTAATATAAACTCTAGGGGGCATTGGGAATAATCTTAACCCTAGCGTAATGTAATGTTAGGAAACTTAGGCTACATAGCACGAATGACAATATCAGTAGCATAAGATAAGCTGTTACCGTTTCGTGCATATTAGCTTTACTTACTTTACTAACCTAACCTAACTAACCTAACTAACCTAACCTAACCTAACTAACCTAACCTAACCTTCAATCTGCTTCCAAGATGTGTTGGAATGCCCATACCTAAGTGCATGTAGTGGTGAGGTCAGAATTTTTTTTTTTAAATACTCCTCTGGGTATAGGAAGGAGGCAAGTATTGGTTTAGTTACCGCAATAGAGCAACGTTTTCTTGTGAGGGTTGCTCAGAGAAAACTAGAATCCATCTGTAGTGAGGGAGACTAAGGAATATGTTTTCACTATCCTTATTATATTCGTAATTAAGATTAGGAGGAACTACATTGATTACGTGACTTCATTACGGCAGGAATGAATTAACATAGTCCCAAGGTAGTATTAAAAAAGAACTATAGTGAATAACTCAATACTTATAATAATTTAGGGACAGTGAGTAGCGAATAGACTTCTACATAGGTTCTAGCGCCCCAGTAAACACCCCTCAACCAAATTACCTCAATAATACACAGCTACTTTCCTATTAAACATAACCCAACATCCATAAACAAAACATTAATAAAGATAGAAACATTTGAACCCCACATTGTCGTAAAGTATTTGATCCAGTTACGTGAATGAAACTATTGATTTTCCACTAATAGAAAGGAAGCCATAAAGAGTTGTCAATATGTTGCTTAATGTAGATTAGGTTAGGTTAGAGCCGTGCACGTGGCCATATTGACCCCCTTGTGTTGAGTTGAAGGGCCAGGCGGAGGCATAGGTGGTGTTGGGGAGCTGATACTCAAGGTGAGAGTCCCCTCGACCCTCATGTGACCTTGACGGCTCCGGCAGCCTCGCTCTTATACACCCTCCCGCCGTGGGGGTGACCGTGCGGCGTGCACCTACACCCCGCGGCGGGAATGGAGGGTGAGGGAAGGGAGGGGAGGAGCATAAAAGATGGAGCACATGTGTACAGGGAAACAATGGGAATGGGCAATGCACACACACACACACACACACACACACACACACACACACACACACACACACACACACACACACACACTTGTTTCTCTCTCTCTCTCTCTCTCTCTCTCTCTCTCTCTCTCTCTCTCTCTCTCTCTCTCTCTCTCTCTCTCTCTCTCTCTCTCTCTCAAAACACCGTCATTTCCACGCCAGACTAATTACTACAACGCCTCCAAGTGATCAATTTCGGTACACTATCTGAAACCAGTAAGTTATCGGCACCTGATGGCGGCAGGTAATGAGACGGAGCTTCATTAAGTCCCAGCCAGGTGTAGGTAGGTTGTATGTGGGTGTTGGGAGGGAAGGGGGGGAGGGGGAGACGGTCTAATATCTTTACTAATTATGCTACTGATGGTGTTGGGACTTGGGAGGGTAAGCTATGAGGTGGTTCTGGTTTGCACTGAAATAAAACTGGCAAAAAGAAAGAAAACAGTATCGTCCACTAGGGGAAGGAGGAAGGGGGAGACGACCTAATATCTTTACTAATTATACTACTGATGGTGTTGGGACTTGGGAGGCCGGGTAAGGTATGAGGTAATTCAGGCTTGTACTGGAATTAAAGTGGCGTTGTTTAGGGAAAGTAAAAAAGAAAAAGAAGAGCATCGTCCCCACTGCATGTACCCCGCTGGTATTCAGTGAAGGGCGAGTCGATACCACTTACGTGACGTGGTGTGTTGGGGGGGGGAAGGGGAAGGGGAAGGGGAAGGGGGAGAGGGGAAGCAAGGTGTGGCAGACTACCTTATAATTGCTCCACATCATTTTTCTCTCTCTCTCTCTCTCTCTCTCTCTCTCTCTCTCTCTCTCTCTCTCTCTCTCTCTCTCTCTCTCTCTCTCAACAACTCATTCAATCGTTACAGTAATTATAGCGTGCACTCCTTCAGTTCTTAGTGCACGCTGCGTGACCTACTTCAACTTGAACTTTAATACTGTGACACTATATTCAGGGTAATTACCTTGTCTAGCGTCCTGAATAATGGGATTCGCACGAAGCCTTACATTCAAGCCTCGCAGCGGGGTGGAGGAGGGTGGAGGAGGCAAGGAACGGGGTGGAAAGAAAGGGGAGCGTCATGCAGAGTTAGGGGGGAAGAGGAAGTGGAGGAGGAGGAGGTGGTTGTGGAGGTGGTGGAGGCTGGGAGGTCATTGGGTGGATGCGGATGGGATAGAGAGGTTGAAAGGTGGAGGAGGAGGAGAGGAGGAGGAGGAGAAGGAGGAGGAGGAGGAGGAAAAAGAGTCTGATGGAGTACCTTAAGGAGGGTGTTGAGCGAGATGGAAACAAGTTAAGAGAGAGAGAGAGAGAGAGAGAGAGAGAGAGAGAGAGAGAGAGAGAGAGAGAGAGAGAGAGAGAGAGAGAGAGAGAGAGAGAGAGAGAGAGAGAGAGAGAGAGAAAGAGAAAGAGGTGAGGTTATGGGGAATTTGAAGGACATTCTGAAGGGTGAAAGAAAGGAGAGAATGTTACAGGGGGAAGAAAAACAAGGTGGAGAGAGGGAGAGGGAAAAAAAAATGAGGGAAATAATAGGAAGGAAAGTTTTAAAGAGACGAGTTGTGATGAGGGAAAGGAGGTCAAGTCAGAATATGATGAAGAGGAAGAGAAGGAAGAGGAGGAGGAAGGGAGAAAAACGATAGAGTGGAAGGAAACCAGAGGAGGAAGGGAGACAAAGGGGGAAAAAACGGAAGGGGTCAGCGAGGAGGAGGAGGAGGAGGAGGAAAAGGATGTACACGTGGAGGAAAAATAAAAAAAGAGAGAGAAAGTCGGGGAGGAGAGGAGGAGAGGAAATATGTTATTGCAAAACGTGACGGGAGGAGGAGGAGGAGGAGAGGGAGGAAGAAGAAGGGCAGGAGGCGAGAACGAGGGAGAAACATGAGTGGAAAAAAGGAAGGGAGGGAAGGGGAGAAGAAGGAGGAGGAACAGAGAGGGAGGAGAAGGAAGGGGGGAGGGAAAGCAGTAAGAAAGAGCAAAGTCACGCCATCAACAACAACAGCAGGAGCAGGAACAGAAGCAGAAGCAGTAGGTTAGGAATGCAGTCACCATGCATTGTGTAGCTACTCTGAAATAATAGTGGCGACAGATCTCCTCCTCCTCCTCCTCCTCCTCCTCCCACGAAACGAAGCCAAATCTTCCACTTCCACCTCTCTCCTCCTTCGTATCCTCCTGCCGGCGTAGCAGCATGGATCAGCGGCAGGTTATGGGCGTGTTTCTGGCTGTGGGCGTGGCCAGTGCGATGCTAGCGTGGGTGTGGGTGGTTCCCCGCCCACACCCAGAGCCCTCGATCGAAGAACCTGCTGACGGAGCCTCACAGAAAACGTCAGGCTGGTATGTATACGAGAGAGAGAGAGAGAGAGAGAGAGAGAGAGAGAGAGAGAGAGAGAGAGAGAGAGAGAGAGAGAGAGAGAGAGAGAGAGAGAGAGAGAGAGAGGACATAGCGCACCGGTTTCTCGTTCTATTCACGGTAGTCTTGTTAAGTTACGTAAAACGCCTGTCAGAGAGAGAGAGAGAGAGAGAGAGAGAGAGAGAGAGAGAGAGAGAGAGAGAGAGAGAGAGAGAGAGAGAGAGAGAGAGAGAGAGAGAGAATCTGATAAAAAAGAGCTTGACGTCACATCTTTTGAAATATTAAAAACATCTTCCTACAGCGTCTTGCCTCGTCTCGCCTCGCCTCGCCCCTCCCCGTCTCTGCCCCGCGCTAAGGCTTCTCTACTTTACCTGTTTCCCTTGTTTCCTCGCCCCGCCCCGCCCCGACCCGCTATACTGGTTTCCTGCTCCATTTATTTCCATTGTGTCTCCTTCCCCCCCCCCTCGCCTCGTCTCGTCTCGCTCTATCAAACGTAATCCACTTTATTATATAGTTATTACTGGAAGGCAATAATGACACATACAGAGAGAGAGAGAGAGAGAGAGAGAGAGAGAGAGAGAGAGAGAGAGAGAGAGAGAGTGTGTCAGCTTTAAGGTTTCCTCCCTCTGACCTACATCCCCCACCACAGCCAGCTTCTCTTTCTTTCTTTCTTTCTCTCTCTATCTCTATCCTTATCTCTCTCTCTCTCTCTCTCTCTCTCTCTCTCTCTCTCTCTCTCTCTCTCTCTCTCTCTCTCTCTCTCTCTCTCTCTCTCTCTCTCTCTCTCTCTCTCTCTCTCTCTCTCATGGAAAACTTGATATAAAAGTCTTAATCAGAGGTAATATTACAAACTTACTTGAGTCTCCCCTTAAGAAAATCAGCGAAACTTGGCCTTTAGTAAACACGAAGAAGCAAAGGGGATACTATGCTATTTTAGAAGCTGATGGAGATTACGGCTGATTGTCTCTATTATTGGATAGGCTTATATAGCTATTTAATATTTTCTCTATTCAGTTATATTTAGATAATCTCCTAGTTGTTATTATTTTACCAAGTTTGTTATGGGTCATAGGTTATGGAAAGATGTTTTATTTTTGTCTTGCATATAAATATATACTCAAAACGTCAGAATAATTAAATAGAAGTATTAAACAATTCGTCTGTGAAATGATAAAATGTAGTGAGTGATTGATTATGGCTTACAGGTTAAAAAAAAAAAAAACTGAATCTATTTATATATCTTTCATACAAATTCCTACGTACCCCAAAACGTCAGAGAGATTAAAACAAGCCCCAAAAAATTCTGCTGTGAAATTATAAAATGCAGCGAGGTGTGTGTGTGTCCAAAAATTGAATGTTTGTACAAAGCCTTGCTATTTGTATGTTTGTATGTGTTTTTCATATGTCATTCCTGGTATTACTATATTTAACATGGTTTATTAATATCATACTGGCCTGGGTTTATAAGTATTGTGTGCGTGTATGCTTGCTAGTTTACGATGAAAGTGGTAGTGTAATATTAATAAGAAAATAACAAGAATAAGAATTACTGTTACTACTACTACTACTACTACTACTACTTGCAATATATACTACCTTACTAATGTTTAATACGTGATAGAGACGGTGGTGGAGGAGGAAGAACAACACACAACAATTATAATGATGGAAGGGATAAATATACTTGATATAAACAGCAGTAATGATGATGAGAGGTGAGGAAGACGTTGTAATGATAGTGAACATTTATACCGTAATGGTAGTGAAGAAAGAGTCTGTAATGGCGGAGAGTGAGAGAGGGAGTTGAGTGAGAGAGAGAGAGAGAGAGAGAGAGAGAGAGAGAGAGAGAGAGAGAGAGAGAGAGAGAGAGGGAGGGAGGGAAGGTTATGCATTGTGAGCCAGCCAGCAACACGATGAGTCACCAAGAGAGAGAGCAAAAGAGAGGAGGGAGAGAGGGGGATAGAGCAGAGGGAGAAACTATCCCACCAAACCCCGGCTTCCTTTCCTCCCTCTCTAACCCTCCATTACTCCCTCTATCTCCGTCACGACACCTCACGCCTTCAAACTTTCTCTTATCCTCTCCTCACTCTCTTCTATCTCTCTTCTATCTCTCTCTCCCCCTCCCTATACAAACTCACCCCCTCTCTCACTTCAGCACTGTCATCAGCTCTCTAGATTCCTCTATATACCGTAGATCAACACGTCCCTAACTGCGCAAAAGGTCGTAATGAAAGCACGAATTTGTAATGCAGAGATGACTGTTCAGTATCGCGGGGTCTGGTAGTGCCTGTTTTGTTACAACCCCGATTATATACCCACTGTATTGTATTCTTATGTATTTAATCGCCATTCTAACTGTTATTATGGAGATATATATACAGTTAGTGTTTGCTAGGTGACTGAGGGACTAGTGAATAGCAAGGATAGTGAAGTATTTTAAGCTTAGATGTGTTAAATGGATAAGTCTTAACATCCGTTTGAACTCAACCTCACTATTATCACCATCATTCTGGAAAGCATCAAATGTAAGTCTATGATCTTTATGGGAGAATACCTAACATATTAACCCAGACACGGCTCAGAGTAACCCAGGGAAGCGTGGGTGACTTAACATTGCATCATTCCTCTCTAAACTGAACGGAGAACCACTTACCGAGGTTCTGGTATGCCACGTTGCCACATCTAGCTCCTCCACACACCTACACACAGACAGTCTACAACCCAACCTTGTATTGTGTTCGTATTTAAGTTTTACGGTGAGGATAAACTCTGAAAACACTACTATGGTGAACTTTTTACTGTAGATCAAGAGTGGCGGGGACGAGTTGAAGCCATAGTGCGTACGAGTGAGTGAGGAAATAAGGATAAGAATTCAGGATTTGACATACGGGTGAGGTTAAAGTTCCACGTGTCACTGTGTCAGCTGATCTCAACCGCCCTTTACTCGGCGTATACTAACTATGGTAGCTACGTTTTTCTATTGAACCATAACTTTCACCTGTGTTTACTTAGCGTGCTTGTGAAAGAAAATGAAAGAGAATGCCGTGTGATATGACGTTGCTAATGTTCCCTCCCTTCCCTGCTATGAAATTTATGCTAAGGGATGATTTTTTTTGAAACGTTACGAAGGGGAATGATAAATATTAAAGGACAGTTATATGCTATGACTGACGGAGATCACATTCTAATTATAGGCCAGGAATAAGGGTTGATTAATGCACGGTAGGAGTAATGAACTAATGATGATGAAATGGGTAAACTACTAATGTGTTTAAATGTTGACAATGCATTAAGTAGATAGACACGTTATTGATTTAGGTATTGTTTGATTAATAGTTTGCCATCCCACTGGTACACTAATTATCAATACATCTATCGTCATTACCTGGCCTATTAGCTAATGTTTGTAGGGTATTTTAGTTCCCAGGAAGTAAAGAATAATTGTGTGCTGGCTCCTATCTCCCTTCAGTCTCTCGCGTGGGTCTGTTAATGAGCTTATAGAAGCCTTCATGTAATCACAACTTAGGATCCGATAGCGTGAGGAAAGAATCGAACTCTTTTATTATTTTTTTTTTCTCTCTCTCTCTCTCTCTCTCTCTCTCTCTCTCTCTCTCTCTCTCTCTCTCTCTCTCTCTCTCTCTCTCTCTCTCTCTTAATATATTATTGATTATAAGAAAATGATATGTCATTTAATATCAACAAATGCCAGTAGTAACAGCAGCGACGACACTAATAATAATAATAATAATAATAATAATAATAATAATAATAATACATTTTCCTGCTGTCAAATTCGATAAAATATTCAAAGTGTGGTCAACATTGGCGTTTCACAATTATCGTTTTTAACCAAGTAACATAACGAGGCAGCCGATAATAATAGTGTATTGCGTTATCAACACTGAAAATACAGGAACTTCAAATTAGAAAAAAAAAACTCTTTTCTATCACAATTAGCAGACAGACATTCATTGCAACTTTTCGAGCGTGCGCGCTTCAGTACAGGTGTTGATAGACATTAATTGATAGACATTAATGGTTCACCTCCAGACCAAGAATGTTGTTATGTTATTTAGATAAAGAAAAATATAGTGTTTCATCACATTTATTGTTTAGTTCCGTCATCGCTGCATTAAATGAAATAGCGAAACGTAAATAATTCTAACATAACCTAGACTGAATGAAACTGCTGATATAAATTAAGCTAAAATGTTGAAGTAAGATGAAATGATAACTAAGCTATACTTAACAAAATCAAATAACACTAAATCAAACTGGACTATAAAGTAACTACGAACTTATAATTGATGCAGTTGAGTCTATCGGTGAATCCTTGTTTAAACAGTAATAAGAAAAAGTATAAACAGTAGAAAAAGTAATAAGTTGATAGGTTGATGTGTTTAAACCCAACTTGAAGGGATTAGAAACTTGTCATACCAAAATCCTACAAAGGCTAACACTTGTGAACTTGTGAAACATTTAATAAGTACACAACAACTACGACTTCTTCCAATACAAATATAAATAATAACTTGAGACTTTAGACATCACCAAACACAATTGTATACATTCCCTTCCTTTTCCTTCCTTTGTTTTTCACTAGCAATGATGTAGGCGAGTAAAACAAAGCCTCAGGTGCATTGGTGGTGTAATACAATAACCAGTGTGTGGAAGAATACAATCTTGATCAATGCTTATCCGATCCTGGCATTCGAGAACCTTGAATACGAGACCGTCAGTGAAACAAGTGTGTCGACCAAGCAGCTTCGAGTGAATCAAGTGGCTTAGAGTGTAATTTTGTGTAATCTCTCTCTCTCTCTCTCTCTCTCTCTCTCTCTCTCTCTCTCTCTCTCTCTCTCTCTCTCTCTCTCTCTCTGTTTGCTAGGCCCTAATCTTATCTTATCTTCATATCTGGCGGTCAGTAAAGGTTTCTCCTGGTGGGGTGGACGTGTAACCTTGAAACAGGCTATTCAGAGACCACTTCCATGCTTCAACATGACCCAAGGACACTCGGGGCATACCAATACCTTGAGGCAGGAAGCACGTGAACAAGGTAGCAAGGAGAGCATCACAGCAAACTTAAGACGATAAAAACCCAACTCTGGAATGTGATCCTATCCTCTTAATATAAACCCAAACCAGATGGTATTCTACACCCACATCGAACCCTATCCTTCCCCTGCTTGAAGGAGTCACTGAAACACGGCACGAACTCAACCTTATTTCGAAGCACCACTAACAGGAACGGGAATTCAGACTATAGAATATAAGATACCAACAGGAAAATAAACAGTATTAGTTTCATCCCTTACGAAACCCCACCACAACACCTGCGCTCGCTACATATCTACGAACACACACCCAAGTAAATATTCCAGCAATCAAGTGTAGTTATGTGTACATATGTGGCGGAAGAAATACGATTTAAACAGTGAGATGAGGCACCGATCCATCATTTGCTTCCTCCTGATGGTCGTAGGTGTAGTGCACTTACTACTGGGTGTTACTTTCCTGTATCGCCTTACCCTCACCCCAAATGTCAGCGC
>JAPQNM010000047.1:115000-117500 GCA_029783475.1 Metacarcinus magister
TTCTTCTTTCCTTGTTACTGTAATATAGAGAGTTAATAAGTAGGTGGCGGAGTGGTATAGACTGTGATTCACTATCCATTTGTTACAGGTTCGACTCTCTCTCTCACACGTGCTTGTTGGCGGGAGAAGTAGCGGTGACCTAGTGACCTTAGCTTAGGGGGGAGACTATATTATTTTAGGTTTTAGTTAAGCCTATTGAGGTTATGTAACACCCTTGTCCTACTTCTTTTTCTTTCTCTAGGTATCTATTTATCTACTGAGGTGTGTGTGTGTGTGTGTGTGTGTGTGTGTGTGTGTGTGTGTGTGTGTGTGTGGGGGTGATGTGTTGCATAAATATAGATTAGTGATGATGAGTGGTGATGAGTGAAAATTGACGAGAGAGAGAGAGAGAGAGAGAGAGAGAGAGAGAGAGAGAGAGAGAGAGAGAGAGAGAGAGAGAGAGAGAGAGAGAGAGAGAGAGAGAGAGAGAGAGAGAAAGAGAATATTCGGTGGCACTCTATTCAGATTAACCGGCACTTGGCACTATAATATCCCCTCTCTCTCTCTCTCTCTCTCTCTCTCTCTCTCTCTCTCTCTCTCTCTCTCTCTCTCTCTCTCTCTCTCTCTCTCTCCCTTTAAACCCAGGTGTTACTTCCTTCTTTCAACAACCACTCAGGATCTCTCTCTCTCTCCTCCTCCATTATTCCTCCTCTTCCTCCTCCTCCTCTCCCCCATTAGACTATCTAGCAGTAATACACAGCCTGCCTACACACATTCTATCATTGTTACCGTAGTCACATAGCAGAGCGAGGCGGGTGGAACGAGGCGAACAAGTGGCGGTGAGATAGCAGAGAGGGAAATGGCAGAGCGGACACGACAGCCGTTTAGGACAAGAGCAGAGCGGAGCAGGGTAAAGCAGGGTAGAGCAGAGAGTAGAGGGTGGAGTGTAGCAGAACAGGGTGTTGAGGACAAAATAATAGCAGGATCAGAACAAGGCTTGCTAGGGAAGGACAAGTGAGGATCGTGCGTGGGTTATGGGTCGGCACGCGTTGATAGGGTGAAGTTAGGGGTGTTAGGGGCGTGGTGGTGTTAGGAAGGGTACTGCAGGGCTGGGTGTGAGGCAGGATGGAGCTTAAGGACTTGCGAGAGGGAGGAGTAATTATGGGAGAGAGAATAGATCAGAGAATAGAGAAAGGAGGCTAAGGAGGAGGAGGATGTACAGTGAGATGTTGATATGGAGAGAGAAAAGAAAATGAAGAGGAAATATGTATGTATGTATGTATGTATGAGGGGAGAAAGGGAGGGAACAGGTGTTAAAAGTATACCATCGCGTGGGTGGAGGTAATGAGTTCTAGCGAGAGAGAAAAAAAGAAAAAAGAAAGAAAGACAAAGAATAAACGAGGTGAGGCGGTGAAGTGATGATGGGTAACATATGCTAGAAAAAAAAATAATGAGGAGGAGGTAAAGGAGAGGAAGGGAAGGAAGGGAAGAGAAAGGTAGATTGAATTTC
Source organism: Metacarcinus magister (assembly GCA_029783475.1). Lineage (NCBI taxonomy): Eukaryota > Metazoa > Arthropoda > Malacostraca > Decapoda > Cancridae > Metacarcinus > Metacarcinus magister. The sequence goes on from JAPQNM010000047.1 coordinate 116,490, forward strand.
CTTTGAGCTACTAATAAGTCCTACAAATTTATCAGGGGGGAGGTGGGGGGGGGTGAAGCGGGGCGGGGCGGGGTGAAGCGGGGCGGGGCGGGAGTGGAGGCAGCCAACAAGCGGCGCCTCCCAACAAGCAGCCCAGCAACTGCCCCGCCGCCCCGTGACCACCAAGCTGGCCCCGTGCTGCGGACGTGCTGGGGGCGGGGTATGTTTAGCGCGTGTGGGGCGGGGCACGGCGGGGCACGGCGGGGCACGGCGGGGCACGGGGCACGGCAGGGGCAAGGGGTACCAGGCTAGATATATAATTAAACCGTTTATATAATGTGACTTAAGGGGCTGTAGCCAAGAGGAGGAGGAGGAGGAGGAGGAGGAAGGGCAAGGGCAAGGGCAAGGACGTGTGGAGGTCCCTTGTCTTCCCATTCTTTCATCTCCTCTCATCTCCCTCTTAACCTAACCTCTCTTTACTCCCCTCACTCTCTCTCTCTCTCTCTCTCTCTCTCTCTCTCTCTCTCTCTCTCTCTCTCTCTCTCTCTCCCTCCCTCCCATACACTCCCCTACATCCTCTCCCCTTTCACCATATACTGTAGTCACCCCTTTGCTTGCTTATTCAGTGGGGAGAAGACCCTTAAGACTCCCTTTGTCTCCCCTCTGAAGGAAAGACTACATTTTCTCCCTCTCTGGTATCTTAAACGTTAGAAGTGTCTCCCCTCGACTTCTTTCTCTCCCCTCGGCCTCTTCCTCTCCCCTCACCTTAGAGAAAGACCCCAGACAAAGGAGAACCCTAAAAGACCCCTCCTCAGGTCCTTCCCCTTCCTACCATCCACCTCTTGCCTCCTCCTCCTCGCTTCCCCTCACTTACATCGACCGTGGTGTTGGGTTAGAGGGGACACAGTCTTTACACCTGTCGACCCTTCCCCTCAGTGATACATGTGTGAGGGTGAGGGGAGGAAGGGGAGAGGGTGAAGGGGAGAGGGGAAAGGGTGATGGGTGAGAGGTGAGGGGAGGAAGGGGAGAGGG
>JAPQNM010000047.1:120000-167500 GCA_029783475.1 Metacarcinus magister
CTCCTCCTCCTCCTCCTCCTCCTCCTCCTCCTCCTCCTCCTGCAGCATCCCCGCACTACAAGCAATCCTACCGAGCGCGCCGGCTTTCACCTGTCCTTCCTCCTCCTCCTCCTCCTCTTCCTCCTGCAGCAACACTCCCCCCTCCCCCCACAAGTAGGTTGAGATGGGTCAGACGGATCAATACAGCAGCAGGGGATGAAGGGGGGGAAGGAGGCGGAGTGTAGGGGAAACGAGGTCATAGTGTTGGGGTCATTAGGTAACTTGGGTCATGTGTGTGTGTGTGTGTGTGTGTGTGTGTGTGTGTGTGTGTGTTTGAGTTTTATCGCTCTTCTTTTATCTATATCTCTCTTGGCTGATTGTTCCTCTCTTCCTCTTCTCTTCTCTTCCCTTCTCTTCTCTCTCTTTTCTTTTCATTCTTTTCTTCTCTTGTTTGTCTATCTCTGTTAATCTGTCTATCCTCACGTCTCAACTCTCCACTTGTATACTCTTTCCGTCCATTCGTCCTCTCCTTTGTTCCTTCCGTCTACCCGTCTATATCCACCCGTCTAACATCACATCTATCTATCCGTCAGTGTGCTGTTTATGTGCCTTTGTCTGCCACCCTAACACACACCACTCACTCACTCACTCAGTCTATAGAAGAAGTGCATTAGCTCCCACCTTCCCACATCCACGTTTTTCACCAAGATCAAGAGTAGAGATCCGTGACTATGATGCAATGGAAATGGAAAAAGCCGGGTGATAGGTTGGCAAGCCTTGTTTTCGTTCGTTTACCAGTTTTTATGGAATAGTTTAGATTATGTGTAAGGGAATGAGGACAAGAACTAGGACGAGGAGTGATAGAGGGTATTAGCAGAAGGGTGGAAAGAGAGAGAGAGAGAGAGAGAGAGAGAGAGAGAGAGGGAGGGAGAGAGGTGTGCAGTGGAAAGAGGTAGAGAGAAGAGGAGGAGGAGGAGGAAAGAGAGGTTAAAGCAGAAGGGATGGAATGAAAGAAAGAGAAGGCGGAGAGAGAGAGAGAGAGAGAGAGAGAGAGAGAGAGAGAGAGAGAGAGAGAGAGAGAGAGAGAGAGAGAGAGAGAGAGAGAGAGAGAGAGAGGGGGGGGGTGGGAGACAGTTATTGCATCTTGAGATTTACAAGTAGGATTATGGGTTCAACTTAGTACTAGTGGTGATAATGATGGTGATTGTGGTGGTGATAATAGTGGTAATGGTGATAGTGATGGTGATGATGATGGTGATTTTCTTCTTCACCTTATATATTTATCCTCAAGCTCGTTATATATTTTTTTAATATTTTCTCTCTCCCCTTCTTTTCTCTTTTTGTTTTATTCTTGAAGAGGAAGAGGAGACAACGGCGTGAGACTTGCCCAACAAACAAACTATTGAACAAGCTATTGAACAAGCTAGTCGTTTGTACAATGATAATAACAATAGTTCGATTTGTCATAAGGAGATATTACAGATAGAGGAGGAGGAGGAGGAGGAGGAACACATAGGAACGCATAGGGATAGAGGAGGAGGAGGAGGAGGAGGAACACATAGGAACGCATAGGGATAGAGGAGGAGGAGGAGGAGGAATCTGTCTGTCTGTCTGTCTGTTGTGCTTGTTTTTTTTGTTTTTTTTAATATTACCAGTTTATTTACATGAAAAGGAAAGTGACCAAAGGATAGAAAAAAACTAGCATCATAAGTAATAAGGAAGATCTTGTCCACTACATCACTTTGAACCAACAACAACAACACCAACAACAACAACACCAACAACAACATAGTGGTATTAGCGGTTCATTGATATTTGATAACTCAACTTATTGCTTATCCATCAAATTAATAGACTTTCACTAGTAAGGGGGAAGGAAGGGGAAGGAGGGGATAGAGGGAAGGGGAAGAAGGGATAGAGGGAAGGGGAAGGAAGGGATAGATGGTAGGGGAAGGAAGGGGAAGAGAAGGAGGAAGGGAGGGAGGAATATCAACACAAATTATAGAGGTAAATAGTATTGCTAGTTATTACCTTCTCTATCTTGTTTTAATGATAATCTAAGTTGAATTATGGTTACCTGTATATACTTTTGAGGTGTAGTAGTAATTATAAGTAGTAGTATACATGTGTTTGTGGTCGATATAAAGGCGGGTGATAGGTTGCCAAGCCTTGTTTTTGTTTGTGTTCCAGTTTGTATTGAATAGAAGCCTTCAGTTCGGGTTAAAATAATGAAATGTGATACCGTATGCATTGAGTGACCACTTGTGTGTAAGGAGAAGGGAGGAGGAGGCTCAGGAGGAGGAGGAGGAGGAGGAGAAGAAGAGAGGAAAGGAAGAGATGCAATTTTGTTGAGTTTACGGACAAATTAGTGATCAGCAAGGCATTAAATTAATCTGGAAGGATTAGTAAACATGGATTGATTAAGAGAGGAACGAGGAGGAGGAGGAGGAGGAGGAGGAGGAGGAGGAGGAGGAGGAGGAGGAGGAGGAGGAGGAGGAAGAAGAGGAGGAGGAAGAAGGAAAAGAAGAGGGCCACTCACCATCTTCACATTCCACACACACACACCCACATACACACACACACACACACACACACACACACACACACACACACACACACACACACACACACACACACACACACACACACTTTACAATTACTTAACCCCTTACACAAGAGCACCGAGGACTCTTAAGTGTCTTGAATAATGATACATACAAACAGAGACAGAAAATTAAAGACAAAGAAAAAGAGAAGAGAGAAAGATCATAATTAACTCCATCCCTTCTTCTTCTTCCTTCTCTATGAACTTCAAAGCACCTCCTCCTCCTCCTCCTCCTCCTCCTCTTCCTCCTCCTCCTCCTCCTCCTGCTCAACAGCATGGTAAATTCTGGCACTTTTAGAAGAACACCTGCTGTTGGCACCTGGTAGACCCTAAGAGAGGAGGAGGAGGAGGAGGAGGAGGAGTGAAGGAAGAAGAGTTCGATGTACTTGCATTTATAATTGTACTAGTATCGAGAGAGTGAGAGAGAGAGAGTATAGAAAGACAAACAGAGAGACACTCACAAAACAATATACAAGACATCTTTACAAATAGCCAAAACCTGCACATAAAAGACAGATGAATAAATAAATGAATAAATAATAATGAATAAAAACCAAAATCTACACGAATAGTTTTCAAGGATTTAGGATGAGACAAGAAGGACAAAAAGAAAGAAGGAAGGCAGGCAGGCAGGCAGTGATGCAAATCGTGTACATCCACTACTACGACTACTGCCAACTTAGTAGACTAGAAGCTAACACCGGATTGGGAGAGTGTCAGGTGACGTTCAATATTATACCGCGCACGACTACATAATCAACTCCTAAATTAATCTGATTGTATAACTTGTGTAGTACTTGGCAGAGGTGAAATACATTAGTGTGACAGCTATGAGAAGGTTGTAATGCATGACTTTATCTAGGAATAGTAGTAGTAGTAGTAGTAGTAGTAACAGTAGTTCATTCAAGTGAGAAACTATTGTAATTGGATAAAGATGGTTAGCTTAGTACAATCATTAATTCTTCAAGTGATTAGATACTTCAAGTTAAGCTCTATCCAGACAGCGGTTAAGTGGTGTATAAAGTATAGTATATTATTAACTTAACAACATACAAGGAAAAGATAAAAAAAATAAAAAATTCCTAGGATAATGCAAGTACAATGATATATGAAGTAAAAAAATAAATAATAAATAAATAAATAAAAAAATAAGGAAAGGTATTGCAAGGTTATGCTATCCTATGTGCAATACCTGGATAGATACCAAGGAGTTGACACATCCTGACAGCTCTGTATCGGTATAGAATGTGTGGCTTTCACTCACACACAAAAATAGATCGAACAAAAAAGAAAGAGTGTCATGGTAAAACAGTGTTGCCAAAACCATGTAATTACTAACCTTGAGAATTGTATAACACGCTTTGTAACCATTGAATTATGAAGATGAGATGAATTATATCCTAACAGTAACGATTAATGTGGATGGATTGCACTATTTTATATTTAGAAAGGAATAAATGATTGATAGATTAAATTAGAGACGTTAAGAAGGGAAGGAAAAACAAGGATGAGGAATATCACTTATCAATAGGGATGAGATAATTTTGTGATGTTAAAAAAAAGTTAATTTCAATATGACTCACAACGGAAGAGAAGACAGTAGTGAGAGAGAACCAGAAGAAGAAAAGAATCATTACTTTCATATCTTTGATTCTCGTTATTCTTCTGTCAGTGAATTAGTGAGTCAGTGAGGATTGCTTCACCAGCTTATTATTCTCTCTACGCAAGCTGAGTCAGTGTAATATTGCGACATTATTGCTACAGGTAACACACACACACACACACACTCACACACTACACACACCCACACACCACCTCCTCCACCACCACCACGCTTGAGGTTACGTGTGTGTGTGTGTGTGTGTGTGTGTGCTAAGGTGTGTTAGGTACGAAACAATACCTAACTACCTTGTATAATAGTAGTTCTGGATGGAAATAAAGAATAAATAGCAAAAAAAATAATAAATAGATAAAAAATAATACATACATAAATTAAAACCAAGAATTAAGATTAAGATAAAACAAGAATTAGTTTCCTTGATATAAACGAAATTGCGAAGATATAAGTTTGTTTGTTTTTCATTATTATTCCGTCGTCTGGGGCAGCGTGAGGCGAGGCGAGGCGAGGCGAGGCGGGGCGGGGCGGGGCGGGGCGGGGCGGGGCGGGGCGGGGCGGGGCGGTAACCCAATAGGGGGGGGACAGGGAGAGAGGGGGGGAAAGGAGCGCCCTACGGTATTTGGTTAGGCAGGAGGAGGGTGTTGTTGGCAGGCGCAGGACTCACTCACACACACACACACACACACACGAGAGAGAGAGACAAAACTGCCTCCCAACTCTCTTTCTCTCTCCCCTCCGAAGGTACTGTCCCTTCATTATTTCCTCCTCCTCCTCCTTTTTCTCCTCTTTCTCCTCTTCTTTCAAGCAATTTCCTTAACACCCGCATTTCCTCTCCCTCCTCCTCCTCCTCCTCCTCCTCTCATCCTGCTTCTCTCTTCTTCTCTGTCACTTTCCCCAATACCCTCCTCCTCCTCCTCCTCCTCCTAGGCAACATGCGGACCGGTTTAGCTCGACAGGGTGGCTGTGGTGGGTGCGAGGCGCCGGTGGTGGTGGTGGTAGTGGTGGTAGTGGTAGTGGTGGTGGTGGTAGAGGTATTGGTGGTGGTGGTAGAGGTGGTGGTAGTGGTGGTCACCCTCCCACCCACGCAGATTACCCTAAGATCTTGGTTTTAGAGAAGGTGGAGTCAGCCCTTGAGGCCTTATGGGCTAGACAACAACAAGTAAACAGCTAATAAACAACAACACCTCACTACTAAAACTACTACTACTACTACTACTACTACTACTACTACTACTACTATCAATGAAGTAGAGTTTCAATAGACGTGAGTGGGAAATACTATATATAACGTGTATTCTTATATGTTACTGATATAACGAAAGTGTACATATTTTTTTCATTCGCTTTTGGGAACCTACGTTTAGTGGATACCTTCTCTTCTCTCTTCCTTTACTATCTCATTTATTCTTTTTTATCTACTTACTATTCATCATCATCATCATCATCATATCATCATCATCATCCAGCGATCACCTCAAAAACAGAAGCGGCATCGGCCTGAGGAACGCCAGCCAGCTAGCCAGACCCAGCACGGTCGAGGAAGGGAGGGACGGGAAGGGAGGGTCAAGGTTAGGCATCTCACAGATCACTGGGTACGGCCTTGAACACACGGTGGGTAGAGAAGGGGGGAGGGGAGGGGAGGGCTAGACACGTTTTGTAGTGACCTTCTGTAGTATGTCCTTTTTTGATTTATCGCAAAAGATCCACTGGAGTTAAGGAACTAGTTTGCACGCGGAGGGATTTCAGGTTTTTCACCGCGCAAGAGTCTACTTATTATTATCCTTCTTGCTTCGTGCTACTGACCATTCTACTAGAGTGTTTGTTACGTGTCCTGGAGGAGTGAAGCTAATGATTACTATGCTTCAAGAGATGTATTGGAGGAGGAGGAGGAGAGTGCGCAGAAGGGGGAGAAAGAGGAGGTGGTAGTGGTGGTGGTGGAGACTTAACTTTACGACTATTAAACTTTTTGTTACAATGTACTAAAGGGTCGCTGCTGCTGATGATGATAATGTGTACTGCTGCTTGCTACCTTACCGTGACAGCATTAGGGAAAAAATTTATAGTACATTCTCTCTCTCTCTCTCTCTCTCTCTCTCTCTCTCTCTCTCTCTCTCTCTCTCCTAAATGGTTACATGTAGTGTAGAACCGCACGTAGCCCTTCCTTAGGCCTACACTCACAGGCCTACCCACCCATCACCCAAACACAAGGCAATGAGATGCTTAATTTACACCCACAACAAATCTTACCACATGTCAAACACAAAAACACACACATACACATTCCTTTCTTTCCCGCCAAAAACTTCAAACCAAACCCCTTTCCTGAGTCGCCATAAAACGCGTATTTCTAGCTCGTTCGCAAAATTTATTCTAGCAAATGTATTCTCTTGGGTACGAGAAGATGCGTTTATTACCCCCTCTTAGCTAGGGGGAGCGTGGAGGGGTGTAAAGAGACGCTAGGGGACTCCACACATGTTACCGGGGGCAGCGAGCTCTATTTTGGAGGGAAAGGAGACACGAGGCTGAACGGAAAGGGAAGGGAAGGGAAGGGAAGTGAAATTATGTGTTTGTCGAGTGTAAATAATAATGTATGCTGGAGGAATATTAAGATTGAGTGCTACTTCATTATTCAACACACTACTCGGGTTATCTTAGAGTTATAACCGTGAATTCATCCGTAACAGTAGGAATGATGTACAGTAAAATGAGAGGAAGGAAGAGAGAGGAACAAGAAAACTGGAAAGGAAAAGAGACTGCAAGGGGAAGAAGTAGATGAAGAGCAAGAGACAGTGGGAAAGAGAAGATAGGAAGGAAGGAAGGAAGGAACTAGGAGCAAGGCATTATAAGCTATTTTTTATCACTAAGCTTGGCTGAATGAGATAGTTATACTTCCTCACTCCATGCATGCCTGCCTCTCCTCCTTCCTGTCTGTATTATGTCTTATATTCAACCATCCTTCACCTTGAAAAAAAAAGAAAAAAAAGCCACAACCCGTTAGATCATAACCACCGCATTTTTTCCTACATTTATCCGACATAGACCGTTTTATATTGTGATAGAATGTGTGTATGTGTATATGTGTGTGTGAGGTAACGGTGTATGGTGCATGTCTACTGTGAACTGTATGTGCATGGTGTAAATGGTATAATAGCAGCCTTTTAACTTGTCGTGGTGCTGCGCTGACAGGACAGAGCCCCTCGGGAAAACCAGGCCCCTTGTAATGCTGTCATCGGGTAATTATAACAAGGCAAGGTGTCACTCCTAATTTAGAGCCTCGGTTGACTGATGGAACGAACGCTGTCTGACGCAGGATTAGTAATTACAAACCTCGCTAACAATACTAAAATTAAATAAATAACAAGAAAATAATAAATAAATAATAAATAAAAGCATATAGAGGAGAGAACGTACTGTAATATATGACGAATCTGTACCATTATATTTTCTTACTAAATAATAGGTATACAAATTAACGAATAGCTATGATAAAAACGCCCTTTGATAAATAAATAAATAAATAAATACATTAATAAATTGATATATTATTGTATTCGTATTTTTACTTAATGTCTGAAGATTCCAAGATATTTTCGGATCGTTTTTTCAACTAAAGTCACAGATTTTTATATTATGAACTACAGTTTCATCAGAAGATTTCTAGGACAGGCGGTTGTTTTTTCCTACATCCTGTGTGTGTGTGTGTGTGTGTGTGTGTGTGTGTGTAAGGCTTCAAGAATCCCTTTCATACATAATACCGTGCTAGTTTTCATGGATTTGTGGCACTTCTGTCCTCTTACACACACACACACACACACACACACACACACACACACACACACACACACACACACACACACACACATACACACACACACACACACACAGTCTCCTCTTTGTGTGTATTCATCTCCACTTCTAATTACGCAATTCATCCACTTTTATTTTTTTTTCCTACTTTTTCTTCTTTTCAATTTACTGCAGATGTTAGGTTGCTCAAAGTCTCTCTTCTCTCTCTCTCTCTCTCTCTCTCTCTCTCTCTCTCTCTCTCTCTCTCTCTCTCTCTCTCTCTCTCTCTCTCATAGACCTTCCACTTATCTAACCAGGCATTTCCTTGCATTTCATAATAATTAAATGACTACCCTCACTCTCTCTCTCTCTCTCTCTCTCTCTCTCTCTCTCTCTCTCTCTCTCTCTCTCTCTCTATGCCATTATTCAGACTGACACTAATGGTTTTATCGTATTTTATAACCTACTGGAGAGGCGATGACGGTGGTGAGGTGAGGTGAGGGAGTGACAGCAGCGAGGGTGGCTCTGACGACAAAGGAAGGGAAGGGAGAGAGAAAGAGAGACAGAGACAGATAGAAGAGGGATGGAGGGAGTGGGAGGAAGGGTAAGAGAGGAGGGTAAGGGAGAGGAGGAACTATTGACGTCAGCTACAGGGAAACTTAAACGTGGACTTGGCTGACATCTCGAGGCACGGCCAATGTCAGCTGATACTGTGACCTTGAGCAAGGCAGCTGGTTGAACACGGTAGTAGTAAGTGTTCCTGCTCGGCCGTAGCAACAGGGTGGTTAGGCTATGTTTAAAAGCAACACACAAACACCCACTACAATGAGGAAGAAAAACAGGGGAAAACACAGAAGAAATGTGATACAGGTTTTGATTAAGCATGTTTGGGCCTATGTGTGTGTGTGTGTGTGTGTGTGTGTGTGTGTGTGTGTGTGTGTGTGTGTGTGTGTGTGTGTGGGTGTGTGTGTACGTGAGTGTGTGTGTGTGTGTGTGTACGGCAATTCAATAAGAAACACATTTTTCATATTCATAAATCGAATATATATTTAGGTTAAGTTCAGCTGCAATTATTATACTGTTTATTAGGCGTGAATACAAAGACAGTCACGTTAAGCACTCTGGCCTTTCCACGCTATATATAAAGTTAATAGATAGTTGAAAATATATGTGTGCTTACCTTATACTTATCCTTAATGCAAAGATAAAGTAGCAAGCGTCACTATAAAAAATCTAAAACCTACGCCAAATAACGGGCAAGAGGCTGTCCATCTTAGCCTATTGGCGCCAACGGTTTGTGATGTAGAAAAAAAAAAAAACTTCTAGGGTGTGCGTGCGTGAGTGAGGTGATGTTACCAAGAGCAAGGTGTGTGTGTGAAGGTTGTTTTGTCCCCTTCTCCTTCCCCTTCCCCTTCCCCTTCCCCTTCCCTTCCCTTCCCTTCCCTTCCCTTCCCTCTCCTCAGTGATGATTGTTGCCAGCAGCGTCAACGACCACCGTCAGAAATAATGATTATAAAAAAAGATCAGCTGCAGGAGGCCGGTCGAGTTGGCACATACAGGACGAGGGAGAGAAAACAGCTTGAGGTTGAAATTCGAACTTTTTTCCATTGGTCATTGGCTTAGATTATACCAAAATAGATTCAGTTTCCAGCCTAATGTGGTAAATCGTTTGGAAAAAGTCATATATACGTGTTATTAATAATTGTATACATTATGCATAACGTACGTACGAAAAAAATATATATAATAACTACGAATGATTTTGATATTTTCCAAAAGAGAAATTGTAGATATGAAAAAGTGTAGTTATATATAAAAAAATAAAAAAACGTCAGGAAACTATTGTTCTTATATTTCGATAACGATAACGATGATTATTAAGCTAGAGAGATAATCACCCATAAAATACCATGTTACCGTCACCATGAACAGATTACATACATATCAAAATAAAAAATGGTAATAATGGTTGCAAGCTGAACTGTACTTACCTTGCCGTGGGCGGGGCTGGGCGGGGCTGGGCGGGGCGGGGCGAGGCTGGTCGGGGCGGGGCAGGTGCCGGCGTCCTGTGTGGTGGTGTGGTGTGGTGCGTCGGGGCGGGCGGCGGGCGGCGGCGGGGAAGATGCCTCCGCCTTTAAGCTCTGCGTCGGGCTCCTGCCACTCGCTCACCAAGTAGAAAATCAATATAACAAATACATATAAACAGAAAAGCTTATATAAAATACGTACAAAACAGATGCATAAATAATTACATGATGGTGATAGTGATAATAATAATAACAATATTAATACTAGTACAGCATTTGGGTTATATTATTATTATGAGTCCTTTCTTCCCTCCTTCAACGATCGTCAATGAGATACCTCCACTTAACCACCATTACACATCACATCCACTATCACTAAAGAAATATGAGTAATACAAATAACAAGGGGAGAAAAAATTACCCTATTGATCTTTTTCTTTATATTAATTCAATCTTAATATAATCGACAGAATATAATTACATTTAGCATAACGTTAAAACTGACCTACCTACACGTTAAGTACTTGTTACTAGGCGAGCAGGAGTATGTTGGTTTGTTAGTTAAGTAAGGCTAGTTTCCTGCAACGGACTAGTATTGCTGATGATGATGATGTTGATGCATGACTAACGCTGACATACATACATGAATATACATACATACATACATACACAATACAAGCCACACAATCACGTTGCTACACTTGTACAATGATAGTGGGACAGGGATTGGGGCGTCACACACACACACACACACACACACACACACACACACACACACACACACACACACACAGTCAACTGCAACATACGTGGTTTAGCAGAAGACGATTTTTTACTAAAACATGACGAACAATACTACTAAAGAGAGAGAGAGAGAGAGAGAGAGAGAGAGAGAGAGAGAGAGAGAGAGAGAGAGAGAGAGAGAGAGAGAGAGAGAGAGAGAGAGAGAGGAGTATATATCTTCTTGGAGTGCCTCTAGTCTCATGATAAGTGGTTTTTCTAAGTAAACTAAAAAAATATAGAAGTAATGTGAATGAAGGAACTGTTATATTTTTACACAGCTGAATGTTTCTTTTATTCAATTATTCATTATTCATAAAACTGTAAGGACGCACTTCAGTTCAAGTCTATATTCATACTTTTTTTTTCTTTCTATCTAGTATTGTTAACCGTTGAATAGTTTTTTTTTTTTTCCTCCTCCTTTCGAATCGTTATCGTTTATCCTGGAAATGTTAATTAACGTAATAATCATTGAGACATTGTTACAATAATTACCAGCATTACGTGACTGCTACAAGGTTATAATGGCAATAGGCGACAGTTTTATTATTATTACCGGTATCACGCCGGCTGTACTTGGGCTCACAGAACTCACACAGAAATAAAGGGCGCTAAATATAATGCTGTTGGGAGAAGGCTGTGATTGGCTGTGAAGGTGTGATGTCATCGGTCCAGCCACTCACGCCGCGGTGCCGCTCCCTCGTGACCTGTTATTTAAAATGTTCACCACAATAACACGCCTTGTACTTGATTTATACGCTATTCAAGACCTACAGGAGTATTAGTGTTGATTGACGTGGTGGTATTAAGAGTGCGAGGGATAGTTGAAGATAGGATGAGATAAGAGAATCCGTGTACTAAGGGTTCATGGGGACGCGACAGCCGGGGGAGTGTGCGGGGGAGCGAGGCCACGCCTCCCTCACCTCGGCTATATAGAGGGAAAAGCCGGCAGAAACGCCACTCGCCGCTGAGTCTTTGAAGTGATTGGACGGTACGTGACAAACCTCAGCTTCTTCTCTATAGTGACTTCATATATTTGAGTGGTGGTGAACGTTGGTGACGAGTGGTGAATGGTGATGGCATTACCTGGCCTTGTCCCTGGTGTAGTGACTGCGTGCCGGCAGGAGGCTTTTGCTAATTAAAGTGGTGCTTACCATGATCCACTGTCACCAAGCCTCGCCTGGCTACTGCAACACTACAACCAAGGATATGGCCTGCCATCTAAGTGTGTGTGATTGTGGTGCTGACGTGTGTATGTTTGTATGAGTCTAAATTTTCCATCATATTGTGAATCTGACTTGTTTGCGCTCTTAGGTGTTATTTAACTAAATTGCTTTTCATAGCCGATCGCCGATCTCTAATATTTATCGGAATGTGAAGATCGATATTGGTATGGTGATGCGACCGCTTTGGTCAAGTTATAGTGATTCATTGAGCGTCACATATAGGTCAGGGCCACTGATTCTGTAGGCTTAAGTTTGGGTTGGGTCAAGATTTGTGGAGATATCGGCCTTTCACTTCAAGTTTGAATAGACAATGAAAGTGCTATCCTTAAGTGTTGAGCAGGGACTTGTGTTATCGATAGAACGATCTAATAATTCTTCATTCGGTGAATTTGTTTTAATATTAGTTTAACTACTGCAGAGTATCCTTGAAGATTTGAGACTTCCACTGCCTTGCATTTCTGGTAGCCATTGCTTGTCACTCAACTCCTGTCCACTTAACATGTCATGCATATATTGCGCCGCTTTTGGTTTCATTCTTTGACTACTTGAGGCCATCACGTGCAAGGCACACGGACAAAGCCTCTGGTCTTTTTTTTCTAACTTCAAACCATGAAACTAATAGGCAGGTCGTTCAATCGGGGTTGGTGCCAAGCCGGCCGGCCGGCTTCCACGTAGAGCTGCGCGTCCTCTCCTCGTCCCTCCATGGCGTGCGTGCCTGGTTACGATGCACCCCCACACACACGACGCCCCCTAACACGAGTTCCCGCCACCCTGTCCCCGAGTGACATTTGCAGTTTGCACACACTTGGGAGCATTGTGGGCTCCCTTTGTTCAACCCGGCACACAGGAAATTACTTTGTCCCCGTGAGTGCTTGGCAGCATAAAAAAAAAGTGATGGTGGAATGGTAAATGGTTACCACATGTGCATGTAAGCGGGGTCGTCATGGCAAGGAGCTTGTAGCGGGGTTGCCGGCTTTTGGCGCCACCCCCTCCCTCCCTCCCTCCCTCCAGTATCCTCCGCCCGCCCTTCTCTTCCTGTCCCCAGGCCTCCACATCCCTCCTGTTCACCACTGCTTTGAGACTGGGCGTGACAGCTAGCCTGTTAGACCGCTTTGGCCCCGTAATACTGACAGGCGTGGGAGACTAGCCCTGGGAGACCTCAAACTGTCACTTGTCACCGGCAGACTTATTTTTGGTATTAATTACTTCATCGAATTTAATTTCGGTTATTTTAGTTTTGGTCCCGATGTCGCGGCGTTATAAAATTTTGTAAAATGCAGTTTGTAGGAATTGGTATTTAACGCGATTTTTGTAAAGTAAGCTGATCCAGTGGCGGTGAATGGGTTCACGGCATGACTCATGGGGGCGGGTTTCATAATAAATTGCTACGTGTGGCATTGTTGCACCCGGTTATAGCTTGTTTTCACTGGTTATGAGACAATGGCAGCCTCGCCTCGTCCTGTCGGCTGAGGGTCGAGGCGGTGGCGGGCCGACCCTTCACTCGTGTTGTATTATAGCAACCGGTAGCTTTGATAGTTTTTTGGTTAAATCTTTTCAAAGTTAAGATGGATATGACTTTTGTAATTAACCAGAAGTTTGCATATTGTGATTTTCTTGGCGATGGCAGCAGTGTTGAGTCTGGGAAGATAGAAGGGTGGCGGCAGTGTGGGAAGGCATGTCTGCTTTAAGTCAACCTCCCTCAGGGTCCCTTTCCCACCGGCCTGTTCCCTCTTTTCCCTCTCCCACCACCCCACCTACGCCCCAGGACAATGAAGGGGGCAGTTACCAATAGGGAATATATTTTAACTAGGTATTACTTTGGTATTATAATTATTTGAGTTACATGAATATTGAAGTAAGAGTTGCATTAACTTTTCTTTTGAATAGTTTCGTCATAATTATAGCCAGTGATGTAACACCAAAGACTAGGAAAACTTTTGAGAAACTTATTCTCGTTGCATAATCGACCACAGGCTTAAAATTTCATCTTAAACTTACTCGATCCCTCGGCTTATCGCTCCCTCCCCCCCTACCTCCCCCCCTACCTCCCCCGTGATGACTCATTAGGTACCGCCACGGGTAGAAAGTTTAAATGAAAATCTTTGTGGGGCGTGTGCTTGCCGGCGTTACCAAGGAAGGATGAAAGCTAATAGTCAGGGTTGTCAGAGTAAACAGTGCACGCGTGAAGTTATTTTCTTAAGCCTGTACCATCCCTGACCTTAAACTTAACACGTGAGTTAGGGGGAGGAAGGCAAGCGGGAGAGGGATGAGGAACGATCGCTTGGCCTTCCTCTGCCTTTGTCATTCCATCTCTTCTTCCACGCTATGACGCTGCCGGTTTGCTGCTGCTGCATACTTAATGCTGTGAACGCAGCGGTGCGGATGGGGTGAGGGTGGATGGTTAAATTTTATCCATAGAAATGAGTTTGAATCACTGCGGCGGGACGAAATTTTGCTCACTCTTCTGTGTATATTGCACGGCCTTGCAAGCGTAACGTAGCCTGGGGTGACGCGCACTTCCTGTGGACCAGGAAAGTGAGTCATTGCGAACGCTTATTCTTTCTTTTAACATTTCTGTATTTTTCGTTGCAGCCAAGGGTCTACACAGAACACAACAATGGCCGACGCTGCAACCATTGCCAAGCTGGAGGAGGGCTTCAAGAAGGTGGACGCCGCCACCGACTGCAAGTCTCTGCTGAAGAAGTACCTCTCTAAGTCCGTGTTCGACCAGCTCAAGGCCAAGAAGACCAATCTTGGCGCCACCCTCCTTGATGTGATCCAGTCCGGTAGGTTATTGTGGCTGCTGCTACATTCTTTGAATACCTTGCTAGTTTATAACCTTTTCTACTTTCTATAAGGGTTGGTTGTAAGATAGATTTCAGCTGACAGTTAAGATAAGCTTCTTGATAAGATAATAGCTTATGATTGTAACAATGAAGGGTGATAGGAGTCTGGAAGAGCCGTTTAATAAGGGAACATTATTGTCAGGACTTGCTGCTAATCTTCAGCGTCAACATGAAGGGGAGGGTTAGTGTGTCTGCACTCAGTGCTACACATCAATGAAATTAAGAGGAGAGACTTGCCGTGTAAAATTAAATTGGTATTGGAGGAAGGCTGAGGTGGGGTGGACTTTACTGTATCTAAGCAGTTTGGCTTGGCAGGCACACCGGGTACTTCAACTTATAATAACACACACACACACACACACACACACACACACACACACACACACACACAATTGTTGCAGGAAACACCTGAGGGGCAGGGTGTTTGACATGGAGTAACCTGGTGTTTGTTTCTGCAGGTGTTGAGAACCTGGACTCTGGTGTTGGCGTGTACGCTCCCGACGCCGAGGCCTACACCCTCTTCGCCCCACTGTTCGACCCCATCATTGAGGACTACCACAAGGGTTTCAAGCAGACTGACAAGCACCCTGCCAAGAACTTCGGCGATGTCAAAGAGTTCATCAACGTGGACCCCGAGGGAAAGTTCGTGATCTCCACTCGCGTGCGATGCGGACGTTCCATGGAAGGCTACCCCTTCAACCCTTGCCTCACTGAGGCTCAGTACAAGGAGATGGAATCCAAGGTCTCCTCTACCCTGTCCAACCTCGAGGGCGAGCTCAAGGGCACCTACCACCCCCTTACTGGCATGACCAAGGATGTGCAGCAGAAGCTGATCGATGACCACTTCCTCTTCAAGGAGGGTGATCGCTTCCTGCAGGCCGCCAATGCCTGCCGTTACTGGCCCACTGGCCGTGGCATCTACCACAACAACGACAAGACCTTCCTGGTCTGGTGTAACGAAGAGGACCATCTCCGCATCATCTCCATGCAGATGGGCGGTGACCTGGGCCAGGTTTACCGTCGCCTTGTCAGCGCTGTTAACGAGATTGAGAAGCGCGTGCCCTTCTCCCACCACGACCGCCTGGGCTTCCTCACTTTCTGCCCCACCAACCTTGGCACCACCGTGCGTGCCTCCGTCCACATCAAGCTCCCCAAGCTGGCCGCCAACCGCGACAAGCTTGAGGAGGTCGCTGGCAAGTACAGCCTCCAAGTTCGCGGCACCCGCGGCGAGCACACCGAGGCTGAGGGCGGCGTGTACGACATTTCCAACAAGCGCCGCATGGGTCTTACTGAGTTCCAGGCTGTTAAGGAGATGCAGGACGGTATCATTGAGCTCATCAAGATTGAGAAGGAAATGCAGTAAAGTTCGGCTCTTCCCTTTATGGGTGAGGGCGAGCCGGTCTCTGCTGTAGGAAGAGGGCGCCCCACCCTGGACCCGGGGCCCAGGAGTGGCGCTGGTTAGGCAGTCATCAGCCAAGCAGCAAACCAACCTAACAAGCTGGTGAAGCCAACAGTTAGACCCCGCAAACATTCCACGCTGGCGGGGCTTGTAGCCGGGCCGGGCGTGGTGGCCTTGTACATACCATCTCAAAGACGCGCCCTGCCCACGCTACATCATTCAACTGTTATCACATTAACATTATAACAGTAAACCTTAAAAATCCTCAAATGTCTTGTTTCCTTCCTCCAGCAACATTAGGAGATTGGTATTTCTTAGTGATGTCATGAAGAAATTGACATTGAATGCATTGGATATTATCACTGTATTGGACTCTAAGAAGAGCCACAAGTCGCAACAGCAATTTATTTATGAAAGGTTTAGACCTGCAATTCAGTGAACACTAATAATGCCTAAAAACAATGAAATGGAAACCATCTCAATAGTAGCAATAATAATGATCAATAAATATAATGAGAACCAAAACCAATGCAAAATAAACTAGATAATAGTAGTAATTGAAACGATAATCTGGTAAAGCTTATAAACAAAATATCGAACTTATATTAATAATGCCACCTAACACGTCTCGCCGCAACCTATCCTATACCAAAGAAAAAAGTCACTCCCTTCATATGGCCCCACCGTCGCAAGCATTGACCCCCAGTGACATGCCAACACCATCACAAACATCAATACACTGCCTCTCAAAGCCCAACATTCTGAACTCTACGACATCTCCATAACAGGCCGCAAAGAAAGTCCTAAACCAATATATTACTTGAACAATTGTTTATCATTTCACGGTCAACTCTTCACAACCTACTAAACACAATCCTAGAAACAAATAAATATTAACATACCGTATAGGAAGGCGAGCAGTATAAAAAAAAAAAAGTTACATCACGGCAGCTCCCAACACAAATGTATTTCGCCAGCCTCGCCGACAGAAAACTGAAAACAAATTACGCTCGAGAATCGCACCATAGAGGAACCAATAAATGATTTCAAATTTCCAATACTAATAAGAACTGCCACGCCTCTACTAAAAAAAAAAATGAAATTATTATGCTAAAGATACAATCGCGCTTAATTTTCTAATATGCAACCGTGCTTGAAAGCATATGAGTAATCTGGGAATTAAATCCTAGATCCCTACTGTTGTCTAGTGAATCTGATAGGGTAAAACCAGTTGACCACAAAACTTGGCCTGATAACTTTCTTAAATGAACTTGGTAGTATCTAGAAACTACCTTGAGGGTGGCCATGACTAGTTTGTACCTGCTAGTGTCCCTACTTACCCTCTTCTCTTGCACATGTTTATATACAGAGGTTGTTTAGACTTCTCTCAACTTGAAGGTTAAGAATGCATTGATTCTATATATTTCGGAGTCCATTTATTGATCCAGTGAAAACGAAAGTGTATTTTCATTACGTTCCTATAGACGAGCCACTTGTTATATGCCAGCTAGCAGTATGCAGTCTTCATTACAGTTCATGAAATGTAATCTAGGTACCTTACTGCAAGCTGACACAAACTGACATTCAAGAGGGCGGGGAGTGCGAGGCAGTGGCTGCATGTCTGAGTTGGAAGGAATTATTAATGTCACTGCCACGATCCATTGCCAGGCAACGCAAGATTCGGCTCCTAAGAAATGCTGAAACTACAACAAATGACCAACACAAGTACAACATAACCAATTTGCCTAAACTCTGCCAAGGGGGGCATAGCAGGATCGGTTTGCTAGTACGATTCGTAAGATAGTTGTGTGGTTTAGATTATACACTGTGTGTGTGTGTGTGTGTGTGTGACGCCAGAGTTTGGAATGGACTGAAGGAAGCTACGATTAATGACAAAAAATGTACATCAACTGAAGGAAAAACTGGATAAATAAAGATACGGAGACAGGACCAGACGAGTGTAGCTCAGGTCCTGTATACTACAACTAGGTAAATGCAATAGGAAGGAAGGGGTGAGCGTCTGTCTGTGTTCCCTGCAATGATCATCACACAGAGAGCGGCAAGGTTGGCTAGTCTGGGTCGATGATTGAAGTTGTGTGTGTGGCTGTGGCGTCTGAACACACACACACACACAAACACACACAGACATACGTACACACACATTACTGCGTAGTATACAGTCACCTCCACAAGGGTAAAATATAACACCTGCGATAGCCATCTTTTATAGCCAGGGTACACGACTACACTGTGTTATGTGTGTTGCTGGCGGGGCTGCATCACACATCAGTACGTGGATTTTTTTTTTTACCCTCTTCTTTTATCCCCATTTTCAGACAGTCATGACGGATGTTAAGGTTAATGGGAAACATGACATGATGTATTTTGAGAGGTGTTCCTTCATACTCCATCACGACACACATAAAGACTATAATAGTAAAGTATGGCTAGCTAGTTAGTTTGTTGATGCAAAAAGGAGCAAGCGCCAGACATCTAAGGTCATATGGCGCAAAGTTAGTATGGCTATAAATCAGCCTTCTAAGTGACCTGATGACGCTGAAACTGTATAATAGTGAAGCTATGAGTAGAATCAAGGGAGCAAGCTAGTAAGTCTGGTAAGTAGTGTGTTGGTGGAAGGTCAAATACACTTACTTTTCATGGATAACCAAAGGAGACGCACCGATCGATTTTTTCTTTTATATTGGAATGTCGTTGTCAAGGCAAGACGCCGCATTCAACACCCCGTCAGAGGAACCATTCGATTATTAATATTATTGATTAAATGGCCATTAAGCGATGAAGATGGAAAGGAAATGAACAATAACCTGATCTATGAAACGGAATTATAATATCGGATGTGATCATTAAACATATTCTTACTCCTGCTACATCTACTATATATTTTACGTGGTAATATTCTACACTTAGTTGACAATAGTTTCAAAAATACCAGTCTGCCTGATTTAAAAAAAAATAATCCCACGAACTAGGTAGAAATAGACCATATAGTCCTGCCAGGGTTAACGAAAGAGCCCTGTTCCTCTCAGCAAGCTGCCGTGAGCCTGGATGGAACTCGCAATCTTTAGCGGGTGTGCTTTCATAAGAACATAAGAACATAAGAAATGAGGAGACTGCAAGAGGCCAGTTAATGACCTACACGAGGCAGTTCCTTGTCCCCCACCCTTGGAATAATCCAATATTTATCCATCCCACCTGTCATCTTTATCCATACTCTGATCCAACCGTCTTTTAAAGCTATCTATTGACTCACCACTTACTAAGTGTCTACCCAGCCTATTCCAATCGTTCACCACTCTGTTAGTGGACCAATATCTACCTATGTCTGTCCTGAAACTAAATTTTTCCACGTGTCCTATCCTGACTATTAATTTCTAAAACCTGATCAATGTTTCCCTTATTAATTCCTTTTACCCATTTGAAAACCTCAATCATATCCCCTCTTGCCCTCCTCTCTAGGGAGTGGAGATTAAGACGTTTTAATCTATTTTTGTAGGGTAAATTTCTCAGCCCCTGAATCATCTTGGTCATTCTTCTCTGGACTTCCTCCAAGGATCCTATATCCTTCCTATAATAAGGGGACCAAAATTGAGCTGCATAATCTAGGTGGAGTCTAACTAGCGCTAAATATAACCTCAGAATGACCTCAGAATTCCAATTTGTCACACACCTACTAAAAAATCCCAGTATCTTGTTGGCCCTATTTCTAGCTATAATACACTGTTCCCTGGGGCGCAAGTCACTGCTTATTTGAACTCCCAAGTCCCTCACACTATATGACCTTCCTAATGTGTAGTCTACAGGCCTATTACCTTTATCTACACTCACACTGCTACACTTGATAACATTAAACTGCATCATCCAGATGCAGTTTAATATCAACAAGTGCAGCACTATGAGCGTAGTATATATATATATATATATATATATATATATATATATATATATATATATATATATATATATATACACACGTGATATGCAACACCACTGGTGCCCTAAGTATTATAATTATTAATCGGAAACACAATCAGATTACATTGCCTGGCGTCGGCTGAGTGTGTGTGTGTGTGTCTAGGGATGTGCACCTATATATACCGGCATTAGAAGCCCTTCGGTATACTGGTATTTTTATCGATTTTTGTCGATTCGTCAGCCTGGAAGCCCATCAGCCCACCATAACACAACACACTCGCCTTCATTTCTATCCTTGTAGGTCGTCATGTCCTAACACGCTATAATTAACACTCTTGGATGTAAACAAATAATTACGGTGTTTTTTCCTCATTTGTTCGTTGTATTTTCCGTTTTTCTTTGTGTTATGGTTTATTTAGGCTTTACTTTCGGTTTGAATAATTTTTATATATTCTATTCTATGGTTTATATTGGTTTAATTTCATTATTATTGCTTTATTCTATTATTCGATTTCATGATTGATCTTAGAAATAAACATTTTTCATGAAATAATACGAATCAAATATAATAAATGTTTATGTAGGGAACTGATAGGCATTTCAAACGATTTTTTAAAGTATATATAATTGCTTTCCTGTGTATAATAAAAATCTCAATTTTGGTTTTGTATATACGTGACCCAGCAGTCAACGCAGTAGCAGTGGTGTCCACCCAGGATAGAGTGGCCCCGGCGGAGGCACGCATGCGCGAGATCACTAGCTGGGTGGACACTTCACACTGCTACACCGCCACTTAACGGTATACCTGTTGAAACTTGTTGTTATTTATTAAGATTATTTACGCTTAATAGATAATGTTTTCTTTATATCCAACCACTATTAATGGTGAAGAATAACGTGTTACTGTTCCTCCATCCCTCAAAATGATATGTAGAGGAACAGGGAAGGTTTAAAACGAAGAAATATCACCAGGTTGGAGGTCCTATTATTATATTTTTCCCTCCACGTATATTTATTTATATTACTTGTTACTGAGGTTACGAGAAGACGTGCTTACCCAAGGATGTATATAATGACTCGTCCCACAAAAGTACTGTTAAGCACTGTGTGTTGATGCTACTCTATCTACAACCATGCAAACCATACTTATTGTGTCTGCGTCAATACCTCTACCCAATAAAATGTTAATATTTCCTCCCCCTGTATGACTGTCCTACTACTACTACTATCATCACCACCATTACTACTACTACTATCACCACTACTACTACTAATAATAATAATATTAATTACAAAACTACTAGAAACCCCTGCTGCTGCTACTACTACTACTGTACTACAAAATAATAATATTGGTAATAATAGCCCCAAGGACAAGTAATACACACATTGCACACATCACACTTGTATTATAATATATAAAAGAATACAGTAAATACATCCTGACTAGTGAAATACATCAAGGAGCCTCTGAATATGCAATGTGGTGACCTCGGGGAGGGCGGGGACTGCCTTGGCCCAGCCGCCCACTGGCCTTATATACACCTTGCTGCAAGGTTATGACGAGCAAGGTCAGTGACTGCAAACCAAACATCATGGTGGTGTAGGCAGGCGGGTGCAAGGCTCAGTGGGCGTGAGGGTGACACAGGACACCTTCCATCCTCCTTCAGGCAAGTCCTGTCTCTGTGACCTTCCAAGCTCGACAAAGTCATCTCTGATACACTGCAGCAGGCCACCGGGACATCATATGCCGCAACACTGCTTATTGTACTATGAATAGGTCACTGCTCTTGTAGCATTGACTCAGGACCTTACCCAGCCTCAGGAGAGTCATCCTGATGCCCTGGGACCCTGCTGCTCCCACATTCAAGACAAACATTACTTTACACAGCCAAATTTTAATGCTTCTTGTTTCCGATCCATCTATGCAATGGTGACGAAATGCATGAATAAACACAAATCACAAACGTCTGCCAAGCTTGTGGAGGCCTCAGCAGTGAGCAGTAGCCACCACCCAGGCAATGGGAAATTTTCTACATGGTACATATATCATCATATATGTAATAAAAACTGAAATGTGTAAATTCATAATGACGGAAATAAAAATTTTCTGCATTTAGAAAACCAATTCGCATGTAACAAAAATATATAATTCTATGGTTACAATAATTTTTTACTGAGTTTAGAGAAAAAAAGGGGGAATTATTGCATTTAAATTAAAAAGTATATTTACAAATATTTCCGAAGGTAGAATTCACATAATAATGATTGCTGGCATCACTAACATAATGCTATACAAGCAAATAAATCGTCAAAAAAATATTTGTACCCTACAAGAAAATAAAAAATATTTAAACTAGATCACAACGCAACTACAGTACCAGAACACGCACACACACGCACGTCACTTCAACAATCCCAGTGACTTAAACATTAAAAGCTACGCAGAGACCAATCAAAGCGCTGAGCAAAGTATTCGATGGTTGACCGTATCGCCATCACAAGGTAAGTTTAGCCACACTGTGCAGGCTCACACAGCAGCTTCTCAGTGAAGTACAAATATCAATAGATTGGAAACGTTCGTATTTGATAAATTTAAGCCTATCAGAATTTAGCAGCAAACTGTAAAAATGTCCTTAAGAGATGTGTGTTTGACATGCAAAGGTAAAGATTAGTGAATGGAAACGAATGACATTTTGGTGTGAAGTTCTACTAATCGGTGTCAAAGAACAATGGTCCAATATGGTGGGTTAAGGTAGTATGACTAGTACCCTATTGGTTGTTCTACTGGCATGTCTCCTATCACATCACTTCCAATGGATAGGAAAACATACCTTTCAATCCAAGGAAACATGGGCTTCCAATTATAGAATGATACAATATGAAATGTATATATTCTTTCTTTCAAGTTGTAATAAAGCTTTTTTGGAGTAAAAAGAATCCCATATCTGTTAAAAATATTCAGCCTGACTATTAATTGACTCAAGGGCATTGTCTTGATGCTGTGGACACTTTCCTTGACCATTTGAGCAAATCAGAGGTTTTACATGTTGCCTGAAGCTTCACCCAACACTAGGTTCGGGTGTCTTGGCTCAGTGGGGGACTACTTGCCAACACACAGTCACCCAACATACCATCACGGGTGCCTAGAGTTTAACTTTCCCAACGTCTAAACAGTTATGTTCCACTTTTCCGTAAAACACTTGAAACAATGTTCAGAATAAAGCATATGAGAGCCTACAGGGCATGTTAAGAGAACTGGCTTCAAGAAAAACTTACTCTGAAACCGTTTCATTAACATCACTATTAATGCATTCAAAAAGATGTGAGAAACAATAGGTAGCCCAATCAAACCATACATGTTGATACACCCAAACTTACAACTAAAACCCACTATGGCATTACAAGCCGTCTATAGTCTTATGGATCATCCCAATATGCATTAACCTCCACATTACTAACAATGAAAAGTTACATGAAAATGTTCGCAATAAAAATGACAGATTAGGCGACAAACCCCAAAAAGAAATCTGAATGAGTTTACAGAATACTTCTCAAATCAGTAGCATCCGTTGCAATACTATCTTGGATCTAAAAACACAAACAGAAATACACTGGTTTGGCTCATCCTTCAAGTGAACCTCAATGATGCAGGTGGCTGAAGACAAGACAAGTCTCCTGACACACCATAACTTACACCTACTTATGACACAGCAACCCTTCGGTGCCACATTGTCTTCACGAAAGTCCTAATTTTAGTCTCCTTTTAAAGCTACAATAAAAAAGAACTACAGGCTTAGTATCACACACGACTAATGGAAAAATAGCTATACACTAAAGACTCATCCAAGCTCGGTGGAAAGTGCATTAGTTATTTTTTTTCTTGAGCTCTTGTTATGGTTACATTAAAATACCTCTTCCCTTGCTCTGCCCCTTCCAAGGTCCTCCCAAGAAACACACTGGCCTATAAATAACACAGATGGTTGGTTTGCAGTGTACTTTGTAATATCCAGTCCTGCGTATTGGTTACTAAGGCAATACAGTGAGTGAGTTATAAAAAACACATCACACATTAAAAAGACCTTTCGACCCAAAAAAATGCTACGGGAAAAATAGGGTGGTCAGGAAGCCTCATGGAAAAATACCACACTCTGACAAACTTTGCAAGCTACATTAAGTACAGCTATACTCCCTCCACTACATCAATTATTACTAAACACCGGATCAAAAGAAAAATGGCATCAAATAGGGGATGAGTGAAAGACTGCCATTACCAATCCTCCGCCTGTACTGCACAAAAGTTGAAAAGAAGCAACGTGGTCAGAGAAAACCATAGGTGAAAGTTGAGGAAATTCTGCATCGCCAACACATGGCTGCGAGTACACTGATGACTACTGTGCAGGGAATCCAGGAGGAGGAAGGAACGGGTCATCTTTCAGGTCTAGAATACACAAAAGGGGACAGGTGCTGACAAGATTCTACCTGTGGGGTGATCAAGATTTGCATCCCACGGTCCTGTGAGGAAACTACTGCTGTACATCGGAAAAAAATCATCCTTAAGGGTACCCCATCTAAGGCTGAAAATTGCAGGTCTCATTTGTCCTCCTACAGCTCTAAAAACTCAGCTAGGGACCTAAAGTCTTGAAAGTTAAGGCACATCAAGAGCTGCAGGCATTAGGAGGATGAAGAAATACACACATAAGAAAACACTCATTTACACCTATGTTAAAAATAAACACACATGTACATGTTGCATCCTCTGTAGTGTCTGCATAACTGGGTTAACTAACTCACTAAGTCTTAATGCAGGGCTGAACCAGAGTACTTTATCGATATACGTATACCAATCATTTCCAAAACAGTAGCTGGATATATCTCAGCCAATACGTATATATTCTCTTCATGTGTGTTGGTATATTTACCGTATAACTTGACTTAGTGTTCAAGGGCAATCTGTTCCACAAAACTTGACTCTTGGGACTAATGTGTCACCTTTGATGAATAATACTTTTGTTGTCTTGAATAACTTGCATGAGGTTTCATTATCATCCATTCTGGCTCCACTTTGCCTTTGAGCCTTGCTATGTTGAGGAGTTTGTAACTACCAACTTTCTGACAATGAAACTCCAGTGTCATGACATGAGACCACAAGCCACCTCCAGCCCGGCCAAGTACTCTGTTCCATGTTACTCTGAGAGTCAATAATGAGGGTGAAGGAACACTTGAGCTGAGCACAGTATACATTTGGAATGCAACATGGCAACAAGCCAGTGATCTGCGTGTGTGCACAACTGGCCAATCCCACAGTGAAGATGAGTGACCAAACGGAACACTACAACACTGTCTTCATCAAAATTTAACTTTGTTAAAATAGGTGCCATTACATCTATTTTCTAGTGTAGTCGGATTAGAAATCCTTTAAAGACATTGACTATAACAAAGTTCCTGCATTAATTGCACATTAAGAATCTTAAACAATATATATTCTTCCTATATTAACTGAATATTTTCTGTTTGTAATGCTTTGGAGCTTGTGGTACACTCTGTTGAAGAGAATGGGGCATCACACTAGTCATCATCACTCCCCATTATTAATTAAGGCTATACAGGTGAGAGGACAAGATTGTCGGCTACACTAAAGGTAAAAATCACACTACATGGCATCTAACAACTACACACTACACTCAAACACTAAAACCTTGCTCACAGTACAAAGAACCAGCTGCCCTTTGGTTAGAATGGCGGGAACACCCTCGGGCCTCACTAGGGTGGTGTGGAGGCCGACCAATGGTGACTTGACTGTTGTCTGGCTGGGGTTTAAGTGCACTTCATACTGGTACAATGACACTCTATACTTCCTGTCTTCAAAACGTTAAATCAAACAATGAAAACAGTAAGACTCCCAATAATTGCCCTTCAGATTCAAGACAGTTTAACACAACTGTAAGTCTGATTTAACTGTACTTTACACTCAAAACAGGAATCAGAGCTTAGGTCACAAGAAACAAATTAAAAAATAACTTTAAAGCATCATTGACCCATCATTAAAGATCCAGCTTATTGAGGAAAGCTTCTGATGGGTTTTTTTCCATGCAATAAGGAATTTCTCTTTTGAGCAAATGGAGAGACAATTATATCTATTTTTACAAATTAACTTGGATTTACTGAGTGACATATAAAAGACGTTATAGTTACTTTGCTTAAAATTTGTTGTTCACAAGATAATTGGTGACTGGTAGTGATGTTATGACCACAAATTGGATGTTGTTTGACAGTGTTAAATGTTCGTCATGAAGGTACAACTTGAGGGAGTCTTACTATTCACACTAATGAACATAAATCATAAACTCTGAACATGACTGAAAATTCTAGTGGAGACATGAAACCAAACATCCTTATTGCACCATTATTAAGTTGCCATGACTAAAACTTGAACCTCATTACAACTCATGCTCATCAATACTGAAAACATAGTTCTTAAGACTCATATTACAATAACAGTCTTGTCTTAAAAAGTTATTCAACATCAAAACACTGAATAAGCATATTTTCTTTCACTCGGGGTGGAAAACGAATTGCAGTCCACATGTTAGCATCAAAACCAAGATTGTTGGAGAACCCTTACTTACTCATAATGATTAAAACATCACCTGTATTGCACATTCCATCAAATAATTCCAATAAACAAAACTATTTAAGGGATGTTTGAAAAGGTTAGCAATTATTTTTTTAAAGTCAAATAATTTTACGAGATCTATTTGCCAGGATCAAAGGAGGGAAACGGGTTACATGAGGAGTTACCTTAATCAATCTTCTCTTTCTTTTCCCTAACTCGATTGCCTTGATGTCATCTATCATCAACACCAAGAGCTGTTTTGAATTTGTAAATTAGGATATCCCAATCCATTCTTGGCTACAAAACAGGCAACACAAACCTGTACAACACACAATGCTGGGTGTATTTCAACACAAATTCCTTTATCAGTACCTCGGTAAGTATATTGAAACATTAATTAATTCACTTATGATGGTCCTACAAACCCAATGGTCTTGTCTACTAAAGGTTTTCTTGTGAGTATCAATAGGAGGAGTGTGGTAAGACTGATGTTAGGTTATGTGAGGTACTTCAACAGGATTCTAAAAACTCAAACTCATCACCACAGAGAAGGGATTAAAGTCACTCTGATTTGGGTTTGACCGTACCATCAAATCTTACCAAACGAATGACCCCAGATTCCCTTTCCCTCACCTCGTCCTTGGCAACAGTACAATGACTTTAATTAAACTTGACATGAAAAAGAAAGTTCATTCAAGTAACTAGTGTGCATGTTTACCTATCAACCATATGTATTACAAACCTGCATTATTCTGATTCATTACACCTAAGCCACATCTACACATACATTTCCCTGCAGTGTTGGTCAGTGTACAAAAGTGCATAGCACAAGACTAGAAAATGACCCAGATATGTGGTTAGTTTTCAGAGGAACTTCTGTCGTATACAAGACTAGAACATGCCGGGGTCTTGTTGGTTTTACTTATACATTCTCTAGGTAAAAGCTACGTAGGTACATCTTGAAGTGTTCAGACTAGACACAAGACTCACTTGTGCATCAATAGGAATCCAATGATTAAATAGTAAGTGTTACAAGTGTTACAAGCATCGACACTATGTATAGGATGCATACTTGTAGTTGTTACAGTAATGTTACTTAAAAACTACAGTCCATCTTCATGACATGCATTGCTACAAAATGTCAAAGTTATAGATGTATAAATAATAACTTATGTAATAAAATTCTGCTCTGACTAGTTAAATACAAATATAATTATAATGATTATAATAAATAATAATAATAATAATAAGTAATGATAATAAATATTAATTCCATTGCTCTACCTACTAGCTGTGTAAATAAGTACATACCCAGGATGGTAACAAGGACTAGTAATCCCATGTGTCTACCAAACCGACATTTCTCGTTGTTGTTCCATCCTCACACATTAGGGGATGATTTATTAGTCTTACGTTAAGACTTTTATGGAACAAACATATACACTACATACTATTACCTAAGCAGCAGCCATCAAAATTTGCCTTTCAGCTTCATTAGTAAAATCAGAAAAGGAAAAAGAAAAAAAGAAAAGAAAAATAAAAATAAAAATAAATTAAATAAAACTGAATCACAATGAAATTTCACATGAATTAGCCATAAACTTAGACTCTTTTAAATGCATCATGATTTATATAAGTATACAGGAAACCTTGGCTACACTATAGTGTATTATATAGTTTTTTTCAATAATGTTAAAGTTTAAATGCCCTTCTTTGGTATACACAGTCATCCAACCTATTGGTACTCCCTTTATAACCTGTATATAAACTGTAAATGTGACTGTAGCTACATGAATCTGTAAGCGTTTGTTTGTCTTCACTTCAGTAATAAAGGGACATATGCTGTAACTGGTCATAGATGCGTGCGTTTAACTCCCGTCACCTTTGTACTGCTTTCCGATATTTCCCATATACTAATGTTAGGTTGTTAGGTTGTCTGTCAAGTTAGGAAGCATTTCTTTTCCCTTTACAACTGTATATGAAAGCTGGTTTTATACATGTATTTGGTAAGTCAAAATCTTATTATACATCTAAGAACTTGAATAATCTTGATACACTGATGGTCACTTAAGTACGAATGGATGAAAATTATATCTTCATCCATATTTGAGAGAATGAAAACACATGTTCCCACTTTTTGGTGCTTTGCGTAAACATTTCTTATTCCTCCCTTACCACTATGCACCGGATGTATATATTTTAGAAGGGAGGAATCAGTTATATAATTATGTTTATCCTGGTATTGACTGAGTCCTGAATTTAATCTAACTAAGCATGACTCTGTATCACCGGTATAGGAGTAATACCACATCATGTATATAGCAAAGGCTTCCTGTAATTGTTTTCTATAGATCAAATAAATAAATAAATATATCAAGATGAAGCTGAATAAAATCATAATCCACAACAACATCTACGAAAAATAAAAATAATAAAACTACATGACTACAAACCCCAAAACTAGAGTAATAACCGGTAAAATAAATCAACAAAATAATATAAAACCAACATAAATCAATCATAAAAATTTCTTAAGTAAAACTAAAATCAAAAATATTCTACAAATACGAATACGAATACGAATCACATTAGAAGAATACCGCTACAAAGGGTTCATTAAATCACCCTTTCCATTATCTACCACTATCAAGGTCTGTTACAAGGTCTGTTATAAGGTCTGTTACAAGGTCTGTTATAAGGTCTCCTCGGTTACACTGAGCATTGGCAAGTTGACACACGTCCGCTCACACATGATTGGGGCACGTGGAAGAGAATGGGTTGTAAAAATCATGCAATTACGTGTTTGGCTTGCAATGTTGCATTTGGGACTAGACTATTTATTGCAGCTCTGACAACCTGCATGTATAAACACACACACACATACATACATACATACAGACGTACATACAAACACACACACACATTTGCACATACTAGTTAGGTAAATTGTTATTTCTTTTTTACTCTTGACTAGACACTACAAGGTACCAAATCTACAATCAAATAATGCCAAAGATAATAATGACCTATAATACAAAGACTCAAATCTCTATATTTCCTGTAATGATATGAGCAAAGAGACAAGGCTTCTCACAAATTTAGTTGCATATATAAAAGTCATTAGTATCAATTAATTCTAGAATTGAACATTTTAAGGCATTGCAAATATTGTCAGTTGGTGCACAAATCCTCTGAAATCCAACAATAAGGGTTTGCCTCAAGTTAATGGTTTAGGCACTAAATAAGTTATCCCAGTACAAAACTACTTCACTCCAGAAAATACATCAACAGTTAAAAGAGCTCGATAGAGGACTTCTGTATATGCTTTGTTTCCTCTACGTGAAGCATGTATAATGTTTCCCTGTTTCCCTTTGTCCAGTTCCGTGATGCTACCGGTATGGTTGGTGGTGTTGCAGTCTAACGGCACGACACACCTCTCTCAATTTGGCGGAAGAGCCGTCCGTCCCCATCACCAACACTACATTTCTCATTATCATTATCATTGTCAATGGAAAATATACTCTGAGACCCAGCAGTGAAGGGACTATATACTAACACCTACAGTGCTGCCTTACTTCAATCCAATCACACCTACTTATCACCAATTCAAGGCTGTTACCTAACTGTCACTGGAAGAACTGTATAGCATTCCAATTTGATGACTATGAATTCTCTTAACAGTTCTGCTAAGCAATCACCTCACAAATCTTAACGGGTAGCTAGAAATTCATAAATTTAGATATCTAGAATATGAAATCCATAAATCAGAAATCTTCTGCCATTTTATATCACAATATATTCTTTTTTTCCTGTTTATCATAATATTATCTGATTATGATATGCAAATTAAATTATAGATAGAATTTGGAGGATCTCCTTCAAATTGTATATATGGATATTACAAAATTTTACTGTGATATGTGAATGATTTTAGAAACCATGATATGTCAGTAAAATCTGTAAGATCTGAAGACTATCTCCAGTACCAACACACCACCAAAACGCTGCTCCATCAAGGGAACAACCAATGCCTCAACTTATAGAGAACCAACACCTCACTGACCGTTCTCTGCCTCCATGTGGGAGTCATCATCATCCTCCTCTTCCTCCTCCTCCGTGTCCTCAGCAATGACCAGGCCCTCGTTGTGGTCAGAGGAGGAGTCTTCTCTATCACCTCCTCCATCGTCCTCTTCCTCCTCCTCACGGTCTTTCTCCTCCTCGCCACTGAGCCCATTGAGGCCCGGCATCCTCCCTCCATCATCACCACCACCACACTTGCCTTCCTCTCCAGAATCAGGTCTGTTCCCAGCCATCTGTGGCAGCAACCCAGCCTCCTGTGCCTCCACCTCGCCTGCATGATGTTTCCTGCAGCAGGTATTTAAAGTTCTATTACACCTGCACATGTAACGACTTTAAATGGTTGTTAGGTGATGTAAATACACTTAGGCGGGGTTCCCACCAGGCCATCACCGTCAGCCGTCATCCCGTCAATGACGTCACAAACACGACGGCCTTAGTGGCAGCCTTTCTCAACACAAAGATGCATATATTTAAAAGTTCATTCTTATATGTCTTATCCCTTATCCAGGTTTACCAAACATCACTCACAGTGAGAAACATACTGTGGGAAGGATGAAAACTGTTATTTTAAAAGAACATGGTAGATAGTGAAGTACTGAGGAGATTCAGAGTGTGTGGTCTTCATGGTTCTCAGGCTCAGGCCAACACGTAGCCTCTCTGTGGTACAAATAGTCACATACAGTCAGGATAAATACACTACTGCAGCAGGAAGTGAAGTGAGAGATTATATACGTGTGCCTTACCGAGTGTGTGTTTTGAGGTTATCCTTGCGTCCAAAGGCAGCCGAGCACCATGGGCAAGGGAAGCGGCGTGGGTTGAGGTGCTGCTTCATGTGACGCCTGAAGTTTGCTATGTGCTTGATGGTGGCGCCACACAACTGACATGTCAAACTCTGCCGTACAGGGAGAAAAAATTACAGTACTTATTATACTGTGTTTACGACCTTGTTACTTATTCCACTTTGGTTGACTTACCTTAATTGTTTTTTTGTTTTTTTAAAGTAAGTGATTAGTACATAGAGATCTAAGTGATATGATAATTAACTTTACTTGATGGATTTGAGAAATAACACCTCATAAAGCATAATAAAATGGTCTGTGTGAAATAAAATGTGGGTTCTCGTGTGTATGCGTGTGTGTGTGTGTGGTGTGTGTGTGTGTGTGTTGAAATTGCTGCGGAAGATTCATTCAAACATCAATAAATATAATATTCATACACTCCTTATAGATGTGAATCAAATTTGTGTTGCAGGAAACAAGTCTTCAACAAGTTCAGAATCACCTAACACAAGTAGCATCTAGAATAACAGTCTCCCTATATCTTTGACTCACTCGGGCATCCCTGCTTGTTGGTGAGGGTGCCTGCTGCTGCTGCTGTGGCTGTTGCTGCTGTTGATCCTGTACTGTGGTGGGATGAGAGGGGAGAAAGCCCTCTCCTCTGTGCCCCCAATACTCAGCATGTGACGGTAGCTGGCCAGTAAAGGGTTGGAGAGGTCTGCTGCTCCTGAAGGTGGTAGTTCATCTGAGTTGTCATACATAGGCAGCAAGGGAGCATCACCCCCTTCACCCCCTCCTCCAGGTACCATGCTGTCCACCTCCACCTCGGTCTTGATGTGCTCTTTCGGGATCTGGAAAAAAAATAAAGAAATAAAGAAAATTAAATAAAAAATGTATCTTGTCTATGTAATGTTAGAAAAAGACATACTGGCATCCCCATCACCACCACCACCACTTCCTATACAACATAAATAATACAATACAATATAATACACTATACATAAAGCCTCACCTTGACATCCTTCATTCCATCCTGACTGTTGGAGGACAGACTGTTGACTGGTGCCGGTCCTTTAGGTTTCCGGGCTTCCTGGGCGTCCAAGTTCTTTTTACGTGAGGAGGCAGATCCCCCTCGAGAACCTCCCTCCTTGGAAGAAGCATCTCCGGCCTCTCTCTTGCCGGAGGATGCCTTGGTTGGGGTGGAGGAGTAAGGAGTTCGGGGGATGACAATGGACTGAGCAACAGACTGAGTGAGAGATTGAGCAGCAGGGACAGAATCGAGACCCTCCAGACATGAGCGTAATTTTGACTCTGATAAGGGTATGTCCCAGCCAGTTTTAGGTGGTGTTTCCTCCCCATCCAGCATGTGGTCTGGCATGTCCGGACAACCTGTATCCATGAGCTGAGCAAAGCCATCCTTGGTACCACTGCATTTGTTGATGGCGTGACCATAACTGTTTGCTGGTGAGAGGAGGGAGGCAAAGTTGGTGTCTTGACCCTTGACTTCACCATTACTGTTGGAGGAGAGGCGAGGTGCTTTCTTTGGGCGGGGTGGGTGTGGTGGTGGGGAGGCTGGGGAGGGCGGGGAGCTAGGCCTCTTGTCTCCCACTAAGGGGTGTTGTTGGTCCCGCTGTGATACATCTCCCAGACCTTTGATGCGGAGACTCTCGGCTATCTTGATGAGGCCGGTCAGCTCACTGTTGGCTACACTCACCTGGGAGACACACACACACACACGCACACACATAAACATTAACAATACAAAGAATAAAACACATATACCTTTAACACTGATTCTATACTGACTATATATCCACAAAAAAACATAATATTTGACCATATATTCTAAAATCCACAAACACGAACTAGATATTTTCTGAATGTATTCCAACTCTCTCTCTCTTTTCTCTCTCCATTAGAAGGGTATTGGCTAAGGGACAAAAAAATACACACAAAAAAAGTCCAATCTGTCTGCAGGTAAACAGTAGACACACTTACCTCCCCTCGGTAGATAAACTCGAGCAGGGCCTCAAGCTCGGCCTGCTTGACATCCCTGAGGTAGATGAGCGGGTGTTGGGTAGGCAAGCGGGTGAAGAGTTGGTGGAAGTATGGAGAGCATGCAGCCAGTACCAGGCGATGGGCGGGGTAGCTGCCACCATCACAGAGTAGTGTCACATCCACAAGCTGATCCTGTTACAACCACAACAACCACAACCACTTAGAACTTAGAACACACATTAGCAACAAATTAGACACAAAGGGGGTCCCACTGACTACCCCCTCCAAGTTTCAGCTCGATCCGACCACATTTAGATAGGCGTAGCCCGTGAACATGATAGAAACCCGGCGTTGCGAGAAAAGAAGAAGAAGAAAAGAAGAAGAAAAGAAGAAGAAGAAGAAGAAGAAAAGAAGAAGAAGAAGAAGAAGAAGAAGAAGAAGAAGAAGAAGAAGAAAGGGGGTTCCACTGAGTACCCCCTCCAAATTTCAGCTCGACCCGACCACATTTAGATAGGTTTTATTGCTAACATATAAACAGACAGACAGACACACACACACACACACACACACACACAGAATTTCACGTTTATATATTAGATACTTATCATTCACCTGTCATAATTTTTCATGCACATTGGATCTAATTCTGTTATAACACTGAGGAACACCAAACACTTACCTGAACCCTAAGCTGCGTAAAAACTTCTGCTAAGTTGGAGCGGTGGTTGTTCCACGTGAGGAGGAACTGGTCCACCCCCATGACTAGATCTGTGGTAGACAAAGGCAACACATCCTTAGCAATGTTTCAACACACCACCTTGGTGAGTTAGTTCTGCTCCCAAAAAACTTTTGGCTTAAATGGTTCACTCTCAAGAGGATCATGCTTTTTTTGCCATAAGTATTGGACCCCCAGCCTGGGGGGTTCAATACTTTTGACTAGTACTGTACATCTAACCTAACCTGCAAGTTGTCAGTCAGAGAGGAGGGAATACAATTCTTCACAAATGGTATTAACTTCACCAATTATTCCTCTCTCCATATTGCGTGTATGTGTGTTGCATTGTAAGGTGAGGGTAATACTTCAACTTAATAATATAATGCTTCACATACTAGATTGAACCTTACATTTATATTGTCTATCACATCGCCGAGGGTAAAGGGGGAAAAGGTAGGGTAAAATTTTACATCTTCACCAGAATGCACCTGGATATAAATAACACACTTTTCGTATAGAATTGGATCCATTTCGAATGATTTTGACATTCAATTCCGTCGCAAATTCATATATACTGTAATAAGATATTCTTATCACCCCCAACAAGCTTGGGGACTTGTGGGAATGCGGGGTTCTTTGGTGGGCATGACGAAATACAATGATTTACGCTATAAACAAGGTGCCAAAATCACTAACATAACCTAACAATGACCAATTAACGAACGCACAATGCACTGACGGTCACAAAGCTTGGCGTGTGGCTACGAAAAACAAAATTAGCGTCTGCACCTTGCCCAACCCCCGATTTTTGGTCATAGAAAACATTTGATATCTTCTAATTTAACATAACATAACAAAACCTAAATTAACCAAACCTTAACCTATATTGACAAATAACATTCTTGTTCAAACCAAACTAAACTTTACCTTATTCCCGAAGAGAAGGTCTCACAGAAAACATTGAAACATCTCATAACTAAGAATTTGCGACGGAAATGTAAATAAGAAAACCTTCTCAGAATGCATCTGATAATGTAAAAATACTCTCTAGATCATTCTAGTGAAGATGTAAAATAATATCAATAAAGGTAGAAATAGGGTAGTATAAGGGGAGTATAAGGTAGGAAAACGTAGTAATAGTAATAGCAGATTCCACTTCAGCACGAGCTACATAAAACTACACAATATACCTTCTTATCCTTATCTTAGTTTAATTTAACACAACGCAGAGGAAAAAATGGTGATAAAGTAGTAATAGGGTAGTGTAAGGGGAGTATAAGGTAGGAAAACGTAGTAATAGTAATAGCAGATTCCACCTCAACGCGAGCTACATAAAACTACACAATATACCTTCTTATCCTTATCTTAGTTAAATTTAAGTCATCTCCTCCTTATCTCCTTCTCCTGTTGTCTACTCACCGTTCATTGACGAGAATTTGGAGGAAAATAAACGGTATATAATTCACATTTTAAGTTATTTAGTCTCTTCACCACCAAGTTTTGTTGTGGTTTTTGTGGTTATGTGAAAAGGAGAAATATTCTAGACGCTTTACAAATAACAAAATGCGCATCGTGGCAAGTCCATTTAAAGGTTCATATTGAGTGTGCGTGTAGTGTGTATGTGCGTGTGATTGTCTATGTGTGCGTGTGGGTGGTGTTAGGAAGGTGGTTCATATCCTTCATACAGTGGTGTTGAGAGGACTGTTATGACCACGGGATAAACAGTTCCAAATGTGTCTATTAAAACCTGTCCACCTTGTACTCGGAGCCTAGCCTGCGTGAGTATAATTAAAGTTATAGGTGTAGTGTATTTAACCTGCCACCACCTACACCTATAATTGTGTTAAATGTGAATGGGTGTGTGGAGAAAGTTGGGCGGCGGGTGTGTGAGGGTGTGCGTGGCGCCGCCCGCATTCCGCGCACCACGCCCGTCCCTGCCACCCACTCACCTACTCGCCCCACTCACCCACCAGCCCGCCCACCCATTTCTTTGTCCCTGCTCCACACCCTCCACCCACACGCCTGTTCCAACGCTGCCCACAGCCCACAGTCTAATACAAGTAGTGAGTGGTAGGAAGGTTCACCCACCACCACCATCACCACCTCACGCCCACCAGCCCGCCCACCCATTCATTGTCCCTGCTCCATTCACACGCCTGTTCCAACCCCTATCACACCGACCACACACCCACACCCTCATACAAGTAGTGAGTACAGTGAAGCTTCAACCACCACCACCACCACCTCACGCCCATCACTCGTAGCTCGCCTCTCTAAGGTAACGACTGCATACTGTAAACTGTAACTGTAAGAAACTGTCACTGTAACGATCCTCCACATGGTGTCAATAGTCATGTGGTAGTGATGGATGGTTCAGTTTTATATTGACACTCAGTGAAGCATGTGGAAGGAAAGGAAGGGTAGGGAAGGGAAGGGAAGGGAAGGGTAGGGTAGGAAATGTAGGGGAAGAGAAGGGTAGGGAATGGAAGGAAGATCAGAGGTTATATTGATACAAATGTGGTAAAGTCATGATAGTATAAAGATTCGTTTCTTTAACCACGCTCTATTTTGGACAAAACAATTTTTTTCTGATAGATTTTGATGTGTTTTGAATGAATCTGATGTTTGTTTGTTATGTCATGCAGCTCATTTTTGTCATGACTCCTTGAAGCTCGCTGACACTACATATATCTCACTTCTTTAAAGACTAACACAAGGGTAGAGAGACAGTGTTCGGCTACTTATTTTTATCCCTGTATATACTTGCTTACCATTGCTTACCATTAGTGATAGTTAAGAGGCAAAGAAGTCAATGCCTCTTCTCTATCTTACAGTCTCGATATACTTGTCAAAGGAGTTCTGAAAGGAGTTGGAGTAACATTGACCATACTGTGTCTGAAAGAACCATTTCACTTGTTAACACTTACAAGAATTACCAAGAAAAGTAATCACCAGCCATGGGAAAGTGTAAATATAATGCGATTTATCATTTCAATAGTTTTCATGGATTACTGATTGAAGTGTTGTCAGTAGTGTGTAAAGTACATACAGTAATAACATCAACTTAAGGTCGAGAAACAATGTTGGACCCAAATTAAGTATGTAACATATCTACTTACTATAAGGAATATGATTTATTCCTGATTAACACAGTGGTATTTATACTATGTTGTTTTTACTCTAGTGGGATTTCAATAACGTGAGAGGAATTCACATGGTATTATTATTATTATTATTATTATTATTATTAGTAGTAGTAGTAGTAGTAGTAGTAGTAGTAGTAGTAGTGGTGGTTATTGTTGCACTATAAATATTGTTATTATTATTATACAGTAAACCTTAAGAAACTTTGATATTTTGAGGCTAATATGTTCTGCCACCTCAGACTTACTACCTTGAGTCATGTTCTGCTACACTAATGACATCTATGTAGGTAAACATAAGAACATAATAATATAAGGTAGCTAGGTTCTGTGAGGGTGTGGTGGGGCAGGCAGAGGTGTGTGATTCTACCCATTACTATT
Organism: Metacarcinus magister; assembly: GCA_029783475.1. NCBI lineage: Eukaryota > Metazoa > Arthropoda > Malacostraca > Decapoda > Cancridae > Metacarcinus > Metacarcinus magister. The sequence continues at coordinate 157,909 of JAPQNM010000047.1, forward strand.
TAATTTATATATGAAAGGTATTTTTTTTATTTTTATCAATTTATTTCGCTCAATATGGATGGTGTAATAAGAGACATGAAAGCAAGGGTTGTGATCTTTTTATTTATTTATTTTTATATACATTAAAATGGTACTAGCTAAGGGACAACAAAAATACGTTAAAAAAAAAAAATCCCACTTATGGATGGAGTGAAAGTATATGTAAATGGTAGTAAATGTGTGTTGAATATAATTGTGTTTTCCAATAATAGTATTACATATTGTGGAAGATAAGAAGGGATTATTAAAGCTTATACTAGATGTGTTTGATACCGTGTGCAAAAAGATAGAAGTAAACGAGTCAAGTGATAGTGTTCGAGAGAAATATAAGTGGAGTGGTTGATTTTGATTGCTAATACGTATAAGATGAGAGTTAAAAGTATGAAAATGTGGAATTACACTGATTTGAGAAAGAATGTAGAGGTACGTGAATTTAAGTATCTTGGTTGAGTGCTGTGCAAACATGGAAGTATACGTATAGAAGGCAAGACGAGAGAAAGAGCCGTGCAAGGGAGGAAAGTAATAGGATCCCTAAAGCGTGTAATGAAAAACAAGACGGAAAGTAATAATGTAAAAAAAATAATTGCACAGTACTAACAATCACATATGCAAATGATATCTGGCAAAGTTAAAAAATCACAGCAATTTCAGGTGTTCATCTCCCGTCACATCGGCCTTTGAGTCTGTGGTAGAAATTAATCTGTTACCCCGGGACACAGGGCCATTGTGACAACCAGCCATGGTTGTCACAATGGCATCATGTCGTAAAGACTGAAACATATTTTTCACATGAATTTATCCCACTCCTTATATTAGCAAGACATAACTATCTATCTATCTATATACATGGCTTATATCCTAATTAAAAGGTGGTAGTGAAGACATGGCATTTAGGGTTTAGGGAGACTTTACTTTACCTTCCCCTTCTGTGCCCTGTCTTTTCATAAGGGAATATAGAGGATCACCTTCCCAGACCTCTCTTTCCGTCCCTTTTTGTCACCCTTTACAACCCGCTGGGAATATGTTGGTGGTAGTATTCATGTAGCCTCCACCACAGGGCAAGAAATAATATACTTAATGTTATATCTTCAAGAGTATTGTACCGCTGCTACGAGCCATGACACCATCTAACACCAGACTATTACCATTTCTCGTCATTCCAGTAAATTGATGTCCTTTAACCTGTGGTGCCGGTAGACTTAGTGAAGGTGTTAGTTGGTCTGCCTCCGCCTGTTAGTAGCAGGTTAGATTTTTTAAGTGACGCCACGTTTCTTGTTGAGAGGCTGATGCTGCTCGTGGAAGCTCCTCGTAAATACCACTCACCATCAATACAAACAGACCATCACCATTGCCATACAAAATCACCTTATATATGTTCATTATTAGACTTAGGACGGTTTATGGGTTAGTGATCCCACCTCTAACTTCAGTATCACACCACTGAGAGAAGAGAAAAAAATAATTAAAGCCCAATGATACCGTATTGTATTTTTCTATGAACTTTTTCCGTCAATTTTTGTCATTTACTTACCTTTATCCAAGCTAGTTTTGTTGGTTTATTAGGATGTAGCTGGATTACAGGTAGTTATTAGTCATCAATCAATTAGGGTGAACGAGTAACTTGTAGGCTGTTATATATTTATTGAAAACGTAAAAAAATATAAAAAAAAAGAGAGGAAAAAGGTTGGGTGGCAGGTGTTAGAGGTATTTAAACACAAGGATAGGTTAGGTTAGGTTAGGTATTTATACATAGGTTAGGTTAGGTTAGGTTAAGTATATACAGGTTAGGTTTGGTATTTACACACACAAGTCCCTCTAAATACTGTAATCTTGTCTTCACCATGCGCTTATCACTAAACATATGATAGTGAAGATATACAACATGAATTATTATAAAGATATCATGGTTTTGTCACCTTATACACAACAGAACCTAATAGAGATGTATATAAAGATTAATTTCACTCAATAAATCACTCGGAAATAGAGAGAGAAAAAAAAAATGATTACAATGATATACAATGACAGGTAAATTACTCAGGAAAAGAAAGAATAATAATAAAAAAAAAAAAAATTATAATGATTACAATGATATAGTGACAGGCTAGAATGTGGTACCATATTATTAGTTCTATTCCAATGATTATCACACTCAAGCTGTTGCCTCAAGCTGAAGTATATAGACTGTATCATGCCTACCACACCTTGATATCTTGTCAGTCACCCAGTCAGTCAGTTAGTCAAGAAGAAAGAAAGGAAGGAAATTGGGAAGGGAGGAAATCAGTCAGTCAATGAAGGAGGGAAGTCAATCAATCAATCAGTCAGTCAGTCAGTCAGTCAGTCAGTCAGTCAGTCAATCAGTCAGTCAGTCAGTCAGTCAATCAGTCAGTCAGTCGGGGAAAATTAAAGCAGAAACACCTAACATTCTATCAGCCTCTGAATGACAATGCCTCAGTGACCATATTAGCTTATAACAACTAACTTCTAAGGTTTTCCCAGTGTTAGGTATCATTTAGTCCCACGCCTTGCCTCGCCTCGCCACCTCATCCTGTGAATCACCAACACAAATACACATAGATAGTTTTATAACACAAAACATACTCTTAAATAATGAAATTACAAAATCTCCACAGCAAGTAAGACACATGTAGTACACAATATTAATAGTTTTGATATAAAATAATACATTGCACATATAAACAGACCTGTATTGTTTTCTCTATGCATGTTTGATATAAGGAACTTCATATTGTTTTCTCTTTGCATGTATGGTATAAGGAATAGTTTGAAATGGTGATATGTTTTGATGATTTCAGACTATATAATCTTTCGTAATACTGTATATAATAGATAAAGGAGAGGGTGGTGATTATATTAATTGAGGTACCAGCTATGTAGAGTCTATCTTGTTAATACAGGATGTGTGTGTGTGTGTGTGTGTGTGTGTGTGTGTGTGTGTGTGTGTGTGTGTGTGTGTGTGTGTGTGTGTGTGTGTGTGTGTGTGATTTGGGTTCATTATCGTGGGAAAGGAAATAGTTTAGTTAAGTATTACAAGAAGAAATTGTTTTATAGCAATGAATTTTAAGATACTGAGGAAAATGAATATCAAACTATTATCTATGAACTTTTATAATATATTTTTTAGTGAATTCCACCACAAAATTAATTTAAACTAGTTGATAATGTAGGATATTTATATATTGTATAAGACCATAGCATGTAGTGTATTATAAACAGGCATTCATTAGTTGTAAAAAGACCAGAATATTAATTTAAATTGAACTCTATTTAATATGATTCTCGAGCGATGATACATAGTAGTAATAGCAGTAATAGTAATAGTAGTAATAATAGTAATAGATGATGATGATGTTGTCGTCCACATCTAATCATTTACTCATCATAAACCAAGTACGCATAGTATGGTAATGTATTATTGATTTGTCTTAGTGAAAGCTGCAATACGCCACACTCACTCTCGCTCCCTCTGAGTACTACCTATACATCCCAAGGGTAAAACAATATAGGGGAGACTTACTCATAGTTATACGCAGAAACTTATTCACAGCTGTACGCGTTTATTCATAGTTGTACGCCTGCCTCATCCTCATCTTGTGGCATTAACTCGTGTGTGCTGATTAGCTTTTACATCTCGAGAGGAAAATTCGCTGTTATAATAATAGTAATAATGATAATGATTTTATTTCACCCAAAGGCATAGGAGATACAAACAGGTAAAGTGAGTTATGAGACGAAGGATTAACAAAGCTATAAACAGGATTCTTATTTATTTATTCATTTATTTATTTATTTACTGTTTTTTGTTTGTATAAAAGTCTGGTGATGAGAGAAATAGAGTAAGGTTGTGAGAGGACAGAGGAGAGGGACTAGGTGAAAATATTAAAAAGATCTAAACATAGTCGGTATATAATTTTTAGAAATAGACCCAAGAATACGTAGAATGAAGCAAACAAAAATTACCTCGGAAATTTAGGTCTGTGAAGAGAGACTGCTAACTAGAGACAGTACACCTTAGCAATCCCACATTCAGTAAACAAGGATGATCAAAAAAATAATTATAACTTAGGTCAAGCAAAGAAAATCAGCTGCCTTGCCTTACCTTAATGATAGTCAGGATTTACAGCATGAATTATTATATTGATATTGTTGTTTTGTCACCTTTCACACAGCAGAAGGTAATAGGGATGTATGTAAAGGTTAATTAAACTCAATACATCAATTATATACACGTGGTAATAAGACAAATGAAGGCAATTATCACTCAAAAATTGCATACTTACCCACAGTAGCAAGATCATTACTGTACTGCACGTAAACCCTATAATAATATTAATAATGATTTACGGTTAATTAGATTTGGCGATAAGCTCACTTGAAAGATTACATTAACAGAATAATAGTTTAGTAAAGAAAGAAGAAAAAAGAAGAAGAAAAACACTAAGTTAAAGAGACAGAATCCACAAACACTGGTGCAGACTAATATTGTGTGTGGACGTGTGTGGATGTGAGTGTATGTGTGTGTGTGGGTGTGTGTGAATGTGGAAAGAGTGAGAGAGGAGTACAGTTATGCAGGTGTTAGGAGTGTTGCGTGGCAGGTGGTTTGTGGTTGTGGTGTGTGGTAGTGTGGTAGTGGTAGTGGGGAGGAGATGAGAAGAAAGGTGGAGAAGAATGATAGACTGATTGTGGAAGAAAGGTATTTATTTATTGATTTACTCTAATTTATTTATTTTATTGTTTATTTATAAATTTTTTATTCATTAATTTAATTTTTTATTATTATTATTATTTTGATTTAGGAAGGAAGAATCTTAGTGAAGGAGGTGGAGGTTGTTGAAATTGGAGCCATATTTATTTTTACTCTTTGCTGGTTTATTTATATATATCATTATGTTTGAGTAACCTATATATATATATTTTATATATATATATTTTTGTCTCCTTATTTATTTACTTATTTATGTAAGATTAAATAAGAACTAGCAGGATTAGTTATATACAATCCTTCTGCTTATTCGATTTTTTGGGGTTTATCAGTGTCTGTGAAAGGAGATAAAAAAAAAAATCTGATTAACTCTACATAATACCTCACTAAAAAACAAAATCCATTACACACATTGAGGATATTACAGCTATGAAAAAAACACTAATATTCATAAAAGTACAGATTTATACAAATTGAAAGGATAGTGTGATATTTTTAAAGATTATTATACCATCAATGAGGTGTGTGTGTGTGGAATAAGAAAACAAATTAACTGAATAGATATGACAAGAGAGAGAGAGAGAGAGAGAGAGAGAGAGAGAGAGAGAGAGAGAGAGAGAGAGAGAGAGACGAGATAATAGAGAGGAGATAAGGAAGGGAAGAGAACCAGTGAAGATGGGTGAGAAATGGGATGGTGTTAAGAGGAATTGAAGATGCAACAAGAGGTAGAGATACAAGGGAACCCAAACAGCAATATACCCTAGGGTCCCGGCGAAGGTTGTTTGATATAACTACTCTACACTAACTAATTGATGAACAAAGATGAAAGTTACTGTTAGGCAGATGAGATTATGGACGGATGTGACCCAAAAAGATAGTGATATATAAAAAGAAGTTAGTGGAAGTGATATAAAAATGGAATAATGGAATAAGAAAGATAAATAGAGATATAGTAATTGAATGAGGAAATTATATATAGTGAAGCAATTGATAGATGTGGACGGATGTAACCCAAAAAGATAATGATTTGTAAAAAGAAAGAAATTGAAGTGATATAAAAATGGAATAATAGAATAGGAAGGATAGATAGATATAGTGAATGAATGAGAAAAGGATATAGAGTGAAGGAATTAACATATATTTTATCATTATGGGTAAAGAAAATGAATTAAGCTAAGTATAATGAGTAAAAACATTAGTGTGGTGAATGAATGTCAGAATGAAGGAAGGAAGGAAAGGGAAATAAATTCAGAAGCATAATAATGAGTTAGAAATATGATAAAAAGAAGAAAAGAAGAAATAGTTTGGGGGGAACCCGTAAGCTAGTAAAAAAAATTGAAGACAGACTTAACTATTTTCTTCACTTTGATGTACTTTGATGTGATAAAATAGCGTTGAATACTCCTTGTCTTCAAACCAATGCAATATATCAACGCCTTAATGGTATATGACACTTGGGAATCATTCTTCTTGCTTGATATGAGGTAGCTATCGATCTATCATTGTGTGTGTGTGTGTGTGTGTGTGTGTGTTTTATATGTTTTTTTTATTATTATTATTATTCTCACTGCATTGCCTGCCACACATGTTTCCATTCAACACCAGTAATAAGATGAGAAAACATTGTATGACGTGGTATATATGCAAAATACAAGCAATAAATTATGTTAGTGGACTTAAGTATATATTTTTAGCGTAGTAATAGTAGTAGTAGTAGTAGTAGTAACCTAGATTTGAATAGTGGTCTAATTATATGCATTATTTCGTTTATATATCAGCAAACTAGTCATCATTTAATAGTTTATGTTTAAGTTGTGTATTTATTCACACACACACACACACACACACACACACACACACACACACACACACACACACCTCACTCACTCACTCAACCCTTCATAAATTGCATGTTAAAACAGTGCCTATCATTTATTATTATTACTATTACTACTACTACTATTACTATTACTATTACTATTATTATTACTATTACTACTATTGTTATTTTTTCGGCCGTTAGAGAGAGTATACATTTCATCAGCGTAGTAGTGGTGGTGGTGGTGGTGATGGTGGTGGTGGTGGTGGTGGTGATGGTGATGTGGCTAGCGGTGGCGATGACGATAACCACACCGCAGTCAGTCACCGCAGTCACCACCACACACCAACCACACATCAACCTAACCTACCTACCACTCCACCCCACTCCACTCCACTCCACTCCACTCCACTCCACTCCACTCCACTCCACTACCACTCCACTACCACTACCACTACCACTACCACTCCACTACCACTCCCACTCCACTACCACTCCACTACCACTCTACCACCACTCCACTCTACCACTCCACACCACTGCTACTCCACTCCACCCAACGTCAGCAGGACTCTCTCTCTCTCTCTCTCTCTCTCTCTCTCTCTCTCTCTCTCTCTCTCTCTCTCTCTCTCTCTCTCTCTCTCTCTCTCTCTCTCTCTCTCTCTCTTTCTTCCCTTATCCACTATCACTCCCAGTACAGATAAAGCCTTTTGTTAGGTTATGTTCTCCTGTTGTGGACTTTCCTTCCTTCTCTTCCCTTTCCTTCCCTTCCCTTCCCTTCCCTTCCCTTCCCTTCCTAACAGTAATAAATGAATGCATGAGTTAGGAAAGTTATGTTGTGTTGCGTTGTGTTATAGTAAAGTAATGCGTTAAGTTTTAAATTTACGTATTAGTTAGATTTTGGTTTGCGTTTGCGTTTTTTTTTTTCTTTCTTTTCTTTATTATTGCAAGTGATGGGTTTGTTTGTGTACGTGCGTGTGCGTGTGTGCGTGTGTGTGTGACTAACTGAAGTGAAAGTTATTGAAGTTAATGGTGAGTCTATATCTATTATTTTTATAGCGCCCCTTCCTCCCCCCTTCTCTCCCCTCTCACCACCACCATCACCACCCACTTACCTCCCCATACCCTCCTTTCCTTCCCATTACTTAGTTTTTTCCTTTTTTCCCGTTTGTGTGTGTGTATGTGTGTAGGTGTGTAGGTGGACACACTTGGTTTGGCTCATCACTGGTTGTTGTGTTAGTCTCTCTCTCTCTCTCTCTCTCTCTCTCTCTCTCTCTCTCTCTCTCTCTCTCTCTCTCTCTCTCTCTCTCTCTCTCTCTCTCTCTCTCTCACACACATGAGTCAATCCCTCCCTCACCACCATCGCCCTTCTCCTCCCCTCTCCTTCCCTCCTCTCTCCCCATTGTTATATTCCACCCTCATGGTTCCCTCCTCCCCCTCCCTCCCCTTTCCCCTTAGGTCCGATATTCTTCCCTCTCCTCCTCCTCCTTCTCTCCCCCCCCCCACCTCGCGTCTCTACCACAGTCACCACATTTTGTAGCCAGCTGCCTGTGGCTAACCACCACCACCACCACAGTTACCACCACCCCTTCCCTCCCTCCTCTCTCCTTCCCCTTCCCGACCCTCTCCTCACCCCAACCACCACCACCACCACCACCACCAGTCTTCCTTCCTCGCTCTCTCTCTCTCACTCACTCACTCACTCACTCACTCACTCACATTTATCATATATACATACATACATACATACATACATTCATTCATTCATTCATAGGACAAAGGAATAAATACTCACAAACTGTATGTACACTAGGAAAATAATGTGTGTGTGTGTGTGTGTGTGTGTGTACTGTAGTAAGTGATGTACGTAATTGTATTAAACTGTAGTGTATGTACTATGTTCTTTTTAAAGGGCGAGTTTTAAAGGAAGTGTATGTAACACACACACACACACACACACACACACACACACACACACACACACACACTTAACGCTGCAGTTGATCAAGGAAAAAAGTGTACTCGTAATGTTATGATAATAGATGTATAATGATGTTTGTCAGTTGTTCGTCATTATCATTATTATTATTATTATTATTATTATTATTATTATTATTATTATTATTATTGTTGTTGTTGTTGTTGTTGTTATTGAGGTTGTAAATAGACACGCACACATGTACACAACACTCATATATTCACAATGCACATTCGGGCAGTCAACAAACAAACGTACACATCACATACAAATGTAACACACACACACGCACGCACACACACACACACACACACACACACACACACACACACACACACACACACACACACAAGCGTTTTGGTAACCACACCACCAGTCTGCATATTACAACAAAAGTATACATTACAAAACAAGTCTACAGCATATGTACAGTACACACACACACACACACACACACACACACACACACACACACACACACACACACACTCCTTATTGTATTAGCAAGATTTCCTCTCTCCTGTTAAATGCGTGTAATCATCATCATCATCATTATCATTAGTAGTTGCAGTGCTAATTATGATGTTATTTGTGGTAGAAACTCCTCCTCCTCCTCCTCCTCCTCCTCCTCCTCCTCCTCCTTCTCCTCCTTCTCCACCACCACCCACCCGCCTCTTCTTCCTTTTCTAATTATTATCATTATTTATATTCTTTCCTTCTCATCACGTTCATTATAACACATAAAAGTTTATAACATATTCTTACGTGATATTATACTCGATATTAATTACCTTTGGATTTTTATTATTATTTCCTTATTTATTTATTTATTTATTTATTTATTCATCTATTGATTATATTTACGTGATGCGTTTACCACCACCACCACCACCACCACCTCCTCCTCCTCCACCACCACTACCACCACCACCACCACCATCATCTCAGCTCAGCTCATTGACACATATCACCACCACCGTCAACACGTCGCCCTCACCACCATTAAACACCACCATCACCACCACTACTACTA
>JAPQNM010000047.1:170000-190000 GCA_029783475.1 Metacarcinus magister
CACCTTTGTTAATATTATACTTTATCAACGGGTGTATGTAAGCCTAGTTTTGGTGTCCTTTTCGCATTAGGTTATTTAGATTATGTTTAAGTTTTTTTTTATTTTATTGGGACAGCGGGAAAAATGGGTTTGTTTTATTTATTTATGTATCTTGTTTATATTTATTATCTTATCTACATTCTTTCGTAATGTTTGATCCGTAGTAACAGGTAACGTAATGTACTTTCTTTTTTTATTTATACCTTTTTTTTTCCCCCTCCCTCCACTAATGTGTATGTTATTCCCGTTATTAGCACATATTAATTACTCTTCAGTCTCCTCTATGTTAATTACCTTGCATTAACACTAGTAATAGCACTTTATAACCCATGCTTACCCCCCCACCCCCACCCCCACCCCCCACACCACAGCCCACCATACCACTTTTCCGTTCAAGGCAGCGGTCGTTATAATTTTTTTTTTTTTTCCTTTTTTTCCCCTTTTCTTTTTTTTAATATCCCTGGGTGGAAGACAGCCCTTGGTGGAGGCGCCGTCAGAGGGTGGATGACGCCCCTGGGTGGAGTAGGCGTGAGGAGGAGGAGGTGATGGTGGCGGTGGTGGTACTTTCTCAAATGTAATGCTACTTCTGCTGCGTCATGTATAATAATAATTGTAATGATCATTTTGTTTCATCAGCAGACATACGGAAGTTATATACCAACAAAGAGATGAACAATAGTAATAATAATAATACAATGGTAACCTTAAGTATTAAAAGTAATATCGTAATTATTCTCCGCCTCGCATTATTTTATTACCTCTTCTGCGCACTTGTAATCAATAGTTATTTTTCCCCGTCAGATGGAGTAAGTCGTGTTATAAGTTATGGTTAAACTTTCTAATATGATTCCCCTGCTGTCACCTGTTGCTTTCCATGTCTACACTCACTTGTTTCATTGTGAGGTTAAGTTTTACACAGGTAACCAGAGACCAGGCGAGGCGAGGTAGTCTGGTCACCGGTCACGCCCTTGGGATGTTCTAGACTTACGGTGATAATGACGCCGTACGTGTTTCTCCTGCAGGAAGTACGTGATGAGTGAGGAGGAGTTCCTGCTGAAGTGGAACAACCACCAAACTAACTTTGTGGATGTGTTCAACGAGCTGCTTCAAGATGAGGCGTTTGTGGACGTGACATTGGTGTGCGGGGGGGAGGCAGTACCCGGTCACAAGATGGTTCTGGCCGCTTGCTCCCCGCTCCTACACCGCATCCTCAAGGACAACCCATGCCGCCACCCCTTGGTCATCCTCGGAGACGTGCCTGCTGGGGACATGCGCGCCATTATGCACTTTATATACCAAGGCGAGGTGAGCGTCTCCCAGTCCGAGTTAGCGAGCTTCCTCAAGACCGCTGACAACCTCCAAATCAAAGGTCTAGCGGAGAACAGGGATAGCGGGAAGGAGGACAGGAAGAGAAAAGACAAGGACGGGGAGAAGTTAGAAGGTCGACCTAATAATAAGAGGCAGCGGACCTCTGAAGGGAGACTAGACAACACAAACACTACCGCCGCTCCTGCTACTTCACCTGTTTCATCTCGCGCACACAAGTCACTCAGCGATTCTCATTCTTCTAGTCACAAAGGTCGGGGGGGTGGAAAAGGAGCCACCGGGGATGAGCACCACCAACAAGGCGTAAGGAGTAGCAGCACAGGTGGTAGAAGCAGTGGTAGTAACAGCACTAACCACCACCACAACCACCACCCAACCTCCAAGCACCACACCCCCTCATCCAAACACTCAAGTTCAAAGGCATCCCAAGACATTCCTTCTAAAGTATCCTCGTCCACTAAGCATCGAGGGGAGGAAGGCGTCAGCACCTCCCATCACCACCACCATCACCACCATCACCGCCACAACTCCGAGAACAATGTGGAAGACAGAATAATGGCAAAAGTAGAGATGGATGACCTTGTGAGTATAACTATCTTAGAGAATTAACGATGGAAATGTAATGATTCACACATACATAAACTAAAAAAAAAAAAATACGCCAAACAACGGGCAAGAGGCAGTCCATTGGCGCCAACGGTTTGTGATGTGTAAAATACATAAAGTAGTATATTAATATATGATGAAGTGTTTGATTTGGGTAAGTAGTTAAAACACTTCATTCCGCAGACTGTCAAGACTGAGCCACTCGACTATCCTGGAGAGGTGGCTTGGAGTGAAGGATCAGGAGGCCTAGGGCGGGAGGCGGGTATGGAAGACGCCCACAGTCTGCTACCCGTGCCTGGTGGTCTGGAGGGCGTGGCTGCTGCTATTGTCTCCTCCCCAAACCTTCCCATCATTGAATTTGGTAAGTGATAAGAAATACGTTGGAAATCCTTGTCTCTGTTTCTGTATCAAGGGTTTAAGTGTTATTTTGTATTAACGTAAGTACAGCATACATTCAAATAGTTATCCCTGTAAATTATGAAACAAGTTAGATAAACAGAAAATAATTTATTGCTTATGTCATTTAACTGTCATTATCCCCTCATTTAGGTAGTAACACATAACATAACCTTTATTCATACAGTATGTAAGACTGTTTATACCCAGATAGCCATAAAATTGGGATTGTTTTCCAAAGAGATGGAAAATCTTGCAGGCGATGACAGCCGGAATGATGATGGGAGCCGAGGGGACCTGTCCACTGCCTCTGATGATGTCAATGTCAACAATGCCGCGGTGAGTACCAGTTTAGGGCTCTTCCTTGCCTCTAGGGGTGCCTCCTTCCACTTCCACCCTCAGGAGATTATGTTATCTATGACCTTGAACCATTTCGTTTGTCTGCTGTTCCTTACTGCATGTTCCCTTCCTTCCCCCCAGCGTGCATCCAGACACACCCTCCCTCCTTACCTTCATCCTACAGACTGAGCCATTGCTGCCTCTCACTCTGTGGCTCATGGCTAAAACCACAACCATAGACACCTTCACATGTTACTACTTTACTAATCTGGTTGATGTGCTTGCATGGACGTAGTTTTGCATCTAGGTCTGGCTCTTAATATAGCATTATTTTGGCTGGTAACTTGTAACTTGTTAACTTATTCTGACGTGCTGGTAGGTTGACCATCTCTTTGGTAAAGCTTTTAGCAACACTGAACACTCTATAGTTGTCTTTCTACGTTATGTTATATGTTATATGTATTGTTTTTTATGCTATATTATTATGATATGTTAATGTTATACACTGTGTTGGCTGAGGAGTCTCCTGGGGCCTTGGGGAGGGTATTGTAGGCAGCTACCACAACATGACTCTGAGTGAAAACAAGTGACTCAGAAACAGTATAACTTGAGGAAATTCTCAGTCTTGAATTGCCTCAGAAAGTTGTGGTATCACCTACCATTCTCTCTGCCAGGGTACCCAGGTGGAAGATAGACACACCCAGGGTAGCGCCAGTGTTCCCGGGGCTGTGGTTCGCTCCACCCTGGGTCATCCACCCCTCCAGATGCAGAAACAACCCCTCCACCTCCACCACCCACACCACAACCAGCTTGACTCTCCACCACATTCCAAGATGATGTCTGGTGGTGGGGCACAGTCATTCCCAGGACTCCACACAGTCCCACTTCCAATTCCAAGCTGCACCCTCCCACCCTCCCATGGTCTGGCCTCTCCCAACCCACCACCCTCCTCCTCCGGCCTCCCCTTGCTCACCACCATCACCAGCAGTGGCGGCAGCAGCAGCGGCACCAACAATAACAACAACGTCCACAAGTGTCAGCAGTGTTCCTTCCTGACGTCCAATCCGTACACGTTCACCCGGCACCTCCGCATCCACCTGGGCACCAAGGAGTTCCGTTGTCGCCTGTGTGGGTTTGCAACCTCACGCAAAGACTCTCTCATCCGCCACTTCCGCATGAAGCACCTCACCGGGGAGATGTCTGTCTACCACGACCTTGACTCTCGAGACATTGAGGAGTTGGCGATGGCGAGAGTCCTTCCTGAAGGGCTCCAGATATTTGCTGGGAAACTGTAGTACAACTCTCACACTACAACACCTTCCTCTATCATGGAGGTGTCTTGGTGATTAGCTTTATTTTGTACATGTTTCTTTCAACTTAGTAGTTTTGTTCTACTTGAGTTTGAGGAGTTAGTAATACTTAGAAGTGTAGACCTTTTGTACATATCATTTCTGATCCTTTATCTGCATTCTAGGTGTGACTTTGGACTCTTCCAACACACTAGAGTGCTTGGCATTGTGTGTTTCTCAGGAATCTTCCTGAAGAGTCAAAATTTATGGTTTAATGAAAAACCATCTACCTTGTGTACATATAATTTAGAATCTCATGGATAAATGAAGTTAGTTATGCATATCATCCTCTCAGTTATTGACCCAATGTATTTATGGTTGAACTCAATGCTATAGTATCACACACACTCCTTCAATGTGTTTATTTTGAAATATTCATCTTGTTAATATTGATTTCATATATTTCATCAAGGAGAATCAAATCATAACAATCTCATGGAATATTTCTATCCAATCAACAAAATATCACATAACAGTATTACATCTTTGTGGTTTCATCATTGCCAAAGTTGTTTTTCCTTCTCGTAGGATTACAGGTGAAGGTGAAGGCTTGAAGCTCCAAGAAGTTTATATTAGTAACTTATAACACACAATTACCTGCCTTCACATCAAACATCCTGATCCTGGTTGTCTGTTGTGAAGATTTACACTCAGCTCAACCACAGTGTTTATGTCTCTTTGGAAATAACTTAGCTTTTATTTCTTTCACTCTTAATAATATCCTGTGTCAAACTTAACCATATCAGTATTAACCTCACTGTATTATTCAATCTATACCTCTCACTGAACATAAAATTCCTGGAGCTTCTGTTGAAATGAAAAGCATAAATATTGACTTGGCCACTGGAAGGAAAAACACCTGTAGATGCATTAGACATATGATGCAGTGTGACAGTATGCAAACACGCCCTCTGTAGTAAGGTCTTGAGTGGTGTTTGTGAAGAAGATTTATTACATAGTAGGATATGGCTACGTTGAGGAGGGTATTATGGGACCACAGACCTCTTCTTCCTGCATTCTAGTGACTGTCCCTGTTTGAGGTTGACAGATAACTAAATACATTACCTCACTCAATAATGATGAGCTCGCATTATATCTGTAATGACATTCTAGCCAAGGTTTTATAAGTGTTTGTGCAGTGTAGTGTTTGTGGTGTTTGTATAGAGACAGTTTTGGATATAATAGCTTTAAGAGTTTATAAAAGGATATCTACAAACTTTTATAGTGAAAAGGAATTATTTAATGGTTTTGATAATACTATATTGAAATACTACTTCACAGCAACACTGCTTTGGTGGACTGTGGATGCAGAGATTACAAGCAAAACTTTTCATTTATTTATCAGCTCACAAACAGTATTGAGCAATTGAGGGATTTGTGATATTTTAAAGATGTCTTGAATGCATTTAAAACTATGCTTAGAAACTTGTAAACATTATGTGTCACTATTTTTGTACATTAGAGAAAGTAGTTTTTAATAATATGTGAATGTGTGGCTGTGTTGAAATGCATTGGAAATAATAACTAATGAAACATGAAGTACTTGAGTGTTTTATTGTTTGACTTACTTACAGGAGGTTCAGTCTAACATCTGAGAGGTCAACAAGCTTCAGTTACTTGTGTTGAGAAGTTGGAAAGTCAAGATATTTCATCATTATGTCCTGGAGCTTCTTAAACAGACTGGCAATCACACACACACACACACACACACACACACACACACACACACACACACACACACACACACACACACACTAACTTAATCTCGCTCACTCACTCACTCTTTCAATCATTCACTAATTCACTCACTCCTTCACTCATTTATTCATTAATTTATTCACTCACTCACTTTTAATTACACAACTTTATTTATTTATTATTATTATTATTATTTTTATACCAGACCCTTTGAGTTATAGTTCTAGGTAGGCTTGGAAGAACAGCCTTAACAATGGTACCAATATATATATATATATATATATATATATATATATATATATATATATATATATATATATATATATATATATATATATATATATATACATACATAATGAAAACAGCAACTAAATTTCAATGAATAAGTTATGGTGGAAGAAAGACTAATCCACTATATATAAAGTGGAAGTATCTAAACTACTGTTACTACCCCACTCCACCACCACCTCCACCACCACCACCACCACTACCACTACCACCCCATCCCACCACCACCACTACCCCATCCCACCACCACCCGACACCACCACCACCACCACCACCCCATCCCACCACCACCACCACCACCACCACCACCATTATCATCCATCACTGTCATTCATTCACTATCTTCCTATCTTTCTTTTCTTTTGTTCCCTGAGGCTCTGGGGGGGGAGGGTCACTATTCCTCATGGCATTAGTGATGAAGAGAGCCACACACACACCACACACACACACACACACACACACACACACACACACACACACACACACACACACATAAAAAAGAGAAGAATCATCACAATCTTGATCACTATAAGTATAATTGAGGACAAAAAACACAAAAATATGCATAGCTTGATAATTATCATAGTCAATTATGTATATAAGTCAATATTTCACTTTTATTTTGATGTATTTTCCATCAATTCCATCACTTTCCAAACCCTTTTCTCACTAAGACGAGTAGAGGATTCAAACTTAAGAAAAGAAAAGAGGATGTTGTTTAGTGAAGTGAAGACCCAGAGGCAAGGAAGCACACAGTATTCACAGCCTCACTATGAACCTTGTCACTTCACTTCACTTCACTTCACATCACTTCACATCACTTCACTTCACTTCACTTCACTTCACTTCACTCACTTCACTTCACTTCACTTCACTTCACTTCATTTAACTTAACCTAACTTAACTTAACTGGGAGATGATGTTGGGTGATTTCTAAAGCTGGTTAGGAATACAAATATAGACTTATGGAACTCTTAAGTGTATAGATAATTTAATTAACTCAAGCATGTCTCTACTAGCATTACATTTTGCTTTCTTTATTATTTTTATTATTATTATTATTATTATTATTTTTAACCCCCTTGCTTTCTTACCTTTTCTTACACTATATAATTAACTAATAGTGTTATCAGTATATTACACTAATAATGTGGAGCTTTTTCTTTGCTTAATTATGTGGGTGTATATATGTATGTATGGTTTTTTTGTTTGTTTTTTATGTAATGTAATGTAAAAAAAAAATAATGTTTTTTCATTTGAATTTATATATCATTAGCTGTTCATGTTTTGGATAAGTGATAAGAGAAAATATAAGGTGTTTTTTTTAATGGGAAAAATTTGTTATCTATGAAACTATTGTCTCATTCTGCTTTTAGGAATGTTGAATGTTGAATATTATGAGTTGATTTGTGCTGTGAAGGGTCAATTATTCTGCATAGGCCTACAAAGAACGTTTATGATAGAGAGAGAGAGATACTCAAAAATATCTGTGTTTAGATGTTTGTGTTTATATTTGTGTAAGGCAAACATACACAAAATGGATAAATACCAGATAACTATAGTTTTATATTTAATTTCTAGTGCATGTTACATTATATAATTATGTTGTTTTTACTCCAACTTGAATAATGATTTGTGGAATGATAACCAAAACTCAAACTTAATTCTTCCTCAGGAGCTGGAGGAAGGAGAGGAAGAGAACGCAACCTCAGGGTCTCCAGGCAAGTTCCGAGGTGGACGCAAGGCTTGCTGCTTCTGTGGCAAGACCTTCTGTGACAACTACACACTGCGGCGTCACATGGTCACCCACCTCACCCGGGAGCGACAGTTTGAGTGCCCCATGTGCAGTGCCGCATACTCCCGCAAGGACCACCTCATGGCCCACATAAGGAGGAAACACCCCATTGCTGATGATGTTGACAAGATAGACATCAGCACTGGGCAGGCGGGGTAGAGGGTAGAGGGTGGAGGGTGGAGGGTGGAGGGTTGGGTTCACACTCCAGGAGACTGGAATACTCTCAGGGGTGTGTGTCTGTGTGAGTGATGGTCGTGGTTGTCCAAACTCAGTTGATCCTGAGCACACTCCCTTTGCCATTCCAAGCTGTTCAGGAGTTGCCGCTGTGATGTACAGACACGGTGGTACATAGTCATTATTCTGTTGAGATGCTCACTTATAAGATGTATATTTGGGATTTGTTGAGCTATTTTATTGTGATGATTCCAACTTTTGTTGTAAAATTACTTGTTAGGTTTAGGGTAGTCATTATGCAGTCTGATTTGTTTGTTATTTTCTTTGTTTTCCTTTTCCTGAAGTGGGGAAGTAATACATCAAAACATGTAATATAGTTTTCAATATCAATGTTTTCTTAACTAATGGTGTCGTATGGCTCCATGTTGCCATATGTTCAGTGTTGACAGTGCTGGACTTCTTTCATCCTAAGGATGACTTTGTAATGATGAGCACACAAGGTCCTACACAGGCCTTGTGTGGCTCCCTTTGTGTTGTGTCCTGTGTGGGACGGTAGTGTCAGGGGAGGAGGACAGGGTCCAGAGGTAGTCATGCACATACATTTATCTTACCTTCTTTATAGGAAGGACGCAGCAGTATTTATATTGAACACAAAGCTTGTATGCATATTAGCTGAGGACAACTAACCAATCGAGTCTGCCAAGTTTGTCCTGCTCTGCTCACTCTTAACTTTGATGTAGATGGTATACAGGTCCTCCTTGTGTCCTCCTCACTCTGTCATCACTGTCCAACCCAGGCACAAGTAAGCTGAAACTTATGTGACCAACTTGAGCCTATCCTGACCTTTAAAGTCTGCATTTAGTATATAAAATTGAGGGAGTAGCAAGGTGTTAGCCATTGTGGGCTTGTGCTCACTAGGTGTGTGGGCTGTTAGGTTAGTGGTCTGATATCTATATACCTTATATACATGCAGTCTGAGAGAGGTGAGGCATTCTTGCCTTACAAAAGTGTTGTTGGTACGGTCTGAAGCTGACTCAACGCGTGTGTCATGAATGGGCGGCGTGAGAGGGCAGTATCCTCCCAGTCATGTTTTGGTGTGTGTCTCTGTGCCTTCTAACTAACCTTGGACAAGCGCGATCAAATGTGCCGGTTTATGCACAGCTTGGCTATACTTGAGCTCCTTCAACACACTCTGCTGACACAACAATCCTCTTTGCCTTGCCAAGTTCACCTCTTAGAGTGAGTGGGAAATCAGTGACATATTTATATTTTTAACACAAATTTTTGGTGGAACAAGGCCCCATTTTGGTACCTCTTGGCTGTAGTGTTTTATAAAGGTGTGTTTTATCAGGAGTAGTTTGGTATTGGTAAACAAAAAAACAAATTATAAGGCCATAGTTTTCAATCCAGTTGTTAATAAGATAAGCTGAAGGTGGTGTGTGAGTTTGTGTTTTTTGGGGTACAATATTTTAAGAGGTGAACTGTTATGTTGATGCCATAGTACATTGCTTAGTTATAAGAGTGGCATGAATTGAATACCTTGTGAGGCGTGCACAAGTAACACACTCAGTGCTGATTGGTGGCTGTGGGCTGGAGCCGAGTCATGCCAATCCGCAACATGCCAAATATCAAAATACCGGAAATTGTGATGATCCGAAAGGTTGTTTATGCATTTCATGTTATCCATCGTACCTAAGGATCTTCAGTAGGACTCTATTTTACCCACATTGGATCAGTTCACGGATCCTCAATGTTCTATTATTTTGAGGTTTGTGAGTAAGAAATTTTCATCACTGTTGGAAGGGATTGGTGGTACAAGTGTATTTAATATTTGATCATTTTTCATCATTTTATAACTTAAAAACCATTTAGAATAATGTCTCCATATTCATGTCCTGTTCTTCTTCTTCTTCTTCTCTTTCATGGTCGTGTTTTGATTTTGTTCTTAATCCTAATAACCTGTTCTTGTGTGAAACTTTATTATTATTATTATTATTATTATTATTATTATAATTTTTTTTTTTTTTTTTTTTTTTTTTTATGGAGGCTAAGATGGACAGCCTCTTGCCCGTTATTGGTGCATGTTTATATTCTTTACAGTGACGCCTCCATACATACATACTGTTGTCTTTCATAGGGTTGTTCTGTTGAATTTGGATCAGGAGATTCGGTCTTTTTCTCGTAGACTTTTTCCTTTTCTTTTTGCATCATTATTATATTACGAGGATTCTCTTTGTTGATTATTACTTGTGACAAAACATACTGCAGTGGTGGAAGGTTTCCTCACAAGTTGGTAGCAGTGTTTTTAGTTTGGTCACTGTGTTTTAGCAGCTGCAGGAATCACATCAAAACAGGAAGAGTAAAAATTACTCATCATATTTATAAAATCACATATATTTAAGTTTCAAATCTTGTTAAATGCATCGTATGAGATTTATTTATTTTCTTTCATTCATTCTTTATTTATTTTCATGTTAATTCTATCTATCTATGTACCTGGTTTATATCCAAATTAAAAGGGGGTAACCAACACAAAGCATTTAGGGTTCAGGGAGACACTACTATCACCCATTCCTTTCTGCGCCTCTAACCCATTTTTAAGAATTATTTTGATAGTTGTTCGTGCAAGATGTGTGTATCCTGCAGCTGCTGAAGGTGTGTGTGTGTGCTGGGTAGTGGTGGTGGTGGTGGTGGAGGATTGAGGGTGCTCTTGGGTCATACGTATTGTTCTCCTCAGCTCAAAAACATATTTTCCTAGCACATATATACACACTTGGAATAAGGTTACACGGTAGTTTAGTTTAGGGCAAAAAAAAAAAATAGTGGATGGAACATTTCATCAAAAGAGGATCCAAAGATTTTTGTTTTCATCACTTTTTTCACTTTTTTTCACTTCACTTTTTTTTTTTCAACTTGGATGTATAACTTAGTTTGCAATGTGTGTAACTTACGTTGGGGCAAAACAAACAAACAGTATTGGTAGTGGTGAGGAATGAATGAATGAATGAATGCTGTTTGATACACCAACCAATCATCTTATCAGTATTTTGTATTCAAAGTAATTTAAAAAGCCACTAGTTATATATACGTACATGGGAAAAAAATAAGAAAAGGAATGAAGTGGATAGACATAAGGTTTTGATTAATAGTTTTGCTGACATTTGGGTTTTGAATGATTGCATGGATGGTAGTTATTATATAATTTATGTTAATGATATGGTAATCTTCTTTCTCTATTTGACTTTATTTTGTCACCTCACTGCTTGCTAGACACCATAGATATTCAGTTACCTTTTGAACACACACACACACACACACACACACACGCAAATGGGTGAATGAATGGAAAAATGAGACGAATGTGGAAGCTGAAGAGGAATATTTATTGTATAGCATTCTCTCTCTTTCTTTGTCTTATTTTGTCACCTCCCTTCCTTCCCTTTCTTAGGACTTAGCTCTGCAGTTTTCCCTTCCTGTAATAACTCGCTGCCTAAGTTGAAAGTCCAGACCCTTCCTGGAGAGCTCAAATATTAACCACTTTATTTATTTTGACTTGAATGAAAAAAGACATTATGCCATAGGAAAACTGAGCCAACCAGTATATTAATATTATTATTATTATTATTATTATTATTATTGTGTATCTATATTGTATGTTTAATATCTGAATGGAAGAAGTTTATTTTTCTTTCTGAATTTCTACATTCGCCTTTTGAAACTACTGAAAGACATTGTGATCATATGTACAGTTTAGTTTTTTTCTCTCATTAATTTATTTGTATGTTTAAACCGTACCGGCCGTGAAGGATTGTTAATTTTGCACCAACACTGGCTGACTCGCTAACCTGCGCTGAGACCCATAGTAAAAAAAATAAGCATAAAAAATAAAGGTTAAATTTGATGTTTTTTCGTTTGGGAAGGATGTTGTTTCTCATTAGTAAATTAATAAGTTCATGCATAAAAGGGATAATGTAAAGTTTATTGATTTCTAAATAGGTAATCATGGTGGGAGTTGTGGTTTTGTGTAAAGACTTAATGTTTAATGATTTACTTGTTCCTGGGATGAAGTAAGGAAGCGAGGCAGTCAGTGTGAAGGTCGCCGCTCATCTGGACACAGCCAGTATCCTACAGTACAATTTAGTTCTGCCATATTGTGTGACGTATAGGATTTATTTCATTACGACAAAAGGAAGTAAGGTTTTCATGAGGTACGCGCTCCACTCCCCTCTGTGGCATGCTTGGGACAGAACCAGAGCCACAGCACAGCGTATAGTACCACGTAGAATGCCAAGGCTTCAAGGTGATCTTTCTCTGTATCCGAGTGTTCATTCATTGCTTCGTTGATGTAGTGATCCAGATGACATCGTGTGTGACGTAACCCCCCGAGGGACCAATGTTTTCTGTGCCTGCTGGTGACAGGATGACGTCATTGTCGTTAGTCACTCCTTCACTTCACTTTTCTGAAACACCATTGTAAAGACCTGTTGTGTAGTGGGATCAGGTTGTTGGGTTCATCACGGTTTCATTTATCTCCTCGACTTTGATTTTCTCATGTGAGGATATGTATTCGACTTTTAAATTGTATATGCAGACGTACATAATTTTGAATGCCTTAAGACCCTAGTGTTTTAGTGTCATAAATGGATAGACTGATAACGTGCTGTTGATCTCAACGCTTTCGACAATGGCGGATTCGGTGCTGTGTCCACTTTCTCTTTTTGGTCTCCCTCGGTTATCTTTTAATGCGTCTTAATGAAATATTTATGAAGTGTACAGATGTCGTGATACATCACTATATTTATGATTTGTACAGAAGTGACTTTGCTACACCTTATTCAAGGGGTGATATAGATATATAGATATATATTATATATATTGAGGTGATTTCCCTTTGGTGAAGACCTGCTGCTTTTTTTTATTATGCATCTACATTGCAAACACCAAACACCTGCCTTGAGTAGGAGAACGTTTGTCACGCTGGCAAGCTTTTTTCCCTGTAATTTAAAACGGTGATTGTGATTCTTAGTGCCAGAGGAGGAAGTACAGGGCAGACAAGGGAGAGTATTGCTGCAGCGGATTGACACCATTAAAGGAGTTCACCTTAACGATAGTTGTATTTTTCCTTGTTATTTAAAATGAGTGACCCGAGTCCTCAAGTTCTTTTGTACTGACCAGACTCCGGACTCTGTAGTTTAAGCTTTCTATGTAATAAAACTTTCAACAACACAGACAAGATCAAGGATATTATTCTATAACCCTTGTCACTTTTGCAACGTGAAATTGATGACCTTCATCCTTGGTGGAGTGCATTGAGTGTGTCAGAAGAGCCATGGTAAAACAGACATTATCTTGTCTTAATTCAATACATTTCCTTCCTTTCTTTTTTTTTTCGTATTTTTGTTGTCCCTTAGCCAGTACTCTTCATGTAAAAAAAAAATATAAACACACACAACACCAAACTCTATATATATACGTGATATGCAACACCACTGGTGGCGTAAGCATTATAATTATTAATCGGAAACACATCAGATTGCATTGCCTGGCGTCAGCTGAGTGTGTGTGTGTGTCTAGGGATGTGCACCTATCCGGTATACCGACATACCAGTATTTTTGGGGTGG
This sequence comes from Metacarcinus magister, assembly GCA_029783475.1. Classification (NCBI taxonomy): domain Eukaryota; kingdom Metazoa; phylum Arthropoda; class Malacostraca; order Decapoda; family Cancridae; genus Metacarcinus; species Metacarcinus magister. Next base: position 183,633 of record JAPQNM010000047.1, read on the forward strand.
TATTACCAGTATTACAGGCATTAGAAGCCCTTCGGTATACCGGTACTTTTGTGGATTTGTCAGCCTGTCAGCCCATCAACCCACTAAAACACACTCACAACACAACACACTTACCTTCATCTCTATCCTTGTAGGTCGTCATATCCTAACACTTGTTTTACTGTACCTAACACCCTATAATTAACACTCTTGGATGAAAACACATAATTGCGGTGTTTTTTTCTCATTTTTTCGTTATTTTTTTCTTTTTTCTTTGTTTTATGGTTTATTTAGGCTTTACTTTCTGTTTGAATAGTTTTTATATGTTCTATTCTATGGTTTATATTGGTTTAATTTCAATATTATTGCTTTATTCTTGTTTTCGATTTTATGATTGATCTTAGAAATAAACATTTTTCATAAAATAAATACGAATCAAATATAACAAATATTTATGTAGAAAACAGATAGGCATTTCAGACGATTTTTTAAAGTATATATAACTGCTTTCCTGTGTATAATAAAAATCTCAATTTTGGTTTAATATATACGTGATCCAGCAGTCAACCCACGGCCGCCATCTTAGTCTACCTGTTAAAACCTGTTCATGTTATTTATTAAGGTTATTTACGCTTAATAGGTAATGTTTTCTTTATATCCCTCCACTATTAATGGTGAAGAATAATGTGTTACTGCTCCTCCATCCCTCAAAATGACATGGAGAGGAACAGGGAAGGTTTAAAACGAAGAAATATCACCCAGTTAAGTCCTGTCTGGCTGCTAGCGGTCACAGAAGAAGATTTATTATGATTATTACTATTATTGAACTACAAATTAATATTACACAAAATGTAGATAAAAAGAAAGAGAAAAAAAAAGCTTTAAAAATTATCATAAATATGTAACGCACGGATGTATATTATAAATTCCATTTAATATGATTTAGACTAGCAACCCAAGTCCAAGTCCACCTTCATAATTTAGTTAAGAGACACATATTACACCCATGATATGCAGGCATGAATTATACTTTGTGAGACACGAGCCTGCAAGTGGTGTGACATGAATGCAATGATCGTCATCTTTGAGAGTATTGAGTGAAAAGGAGTGAGTGTGTTATTGAGTGGGAACTAATGGTGTTGTTCCTTGCTGGTGTATAAGTGTGAGCCTGTAAACGGTGAGACATGAATGCAATAGTGTGGTGTAGTTCCCTGGTATAAGTGTGAGTCACCACCGCCAGAGTACCGGAGTCTGGGATCGCAGAGGCGGGCCATCCAGTCCTCTGCCAGGTCCCGTGCGTGTAAGGTCGCCAGCCACAGGTGGTGAGCTGACACGTGTTCAGTTGCAACTCAACTCTCGTGTTATTCAAATAAGAACAAATCCGTTTTAGAAAGTGTCCTGTTCTTTCTTTACTTTGCTAGTGATATAACACGGTAATACACACAGAAAACACCCCCGTGGTATTAAGATGACATTAAGAATCTGAGAGTAAAGAAGAGGAAAGGCTATGTGAACTTGGGGAATGACATAGTGCTTCGTTAGTGAGATATACCCACACCTTGACAGACAGACTCAAGTATTCTTACCCTGAACAGTGACTGGACACCTTCACTGTTTACCCTTCAGTGAAAGTGTCGGCCGTAGGGGGTGCTGCGGCCTGTCTCAAGAGTGTCGCTTCCTGCAAGTCTGTATTTGGTGAATCAGTGTCATTATCCGCCTAGTCATGATAGCGTAGTGACCACCGGGAAGTAGTGATCGTACACGGGTCGTACTTCCGCCATGGTGCCTGTGTGGCGGGTGTGTTGGGTGACGGTGGTGGTGGTGGTGGTGACGGTGTGTGGGACGGCGACGACGCGACGTGAAGAGGTGAACCTTGGTGGGCCGGAGGAGCTGCGGGACACCCTGCCGCTGCCCGTCCCCGTCAGGGTAGGTGTGTGTGTGTGTGTGTGTATTTACCTAGTTGGGCCTACTCGTGTGGTCCTGTCTCCGTATCTATATTTGTCTAGTTTTTTCTTCAGTTAATGTACATTCTTTGCCATTATTGTGTGTGTGTGTGTGTGTGTGTGTGTGAACGACCTAATAAATCATGGTGAGAAGAAAGCACTTCACGTTTGGGTAAAAAATATATTGCACTCCAATGCTCTTATTTCTATTTGTTTATTTGTTTGCTGTGTGTTGTAGTGGCATTGATTCTTCATGTGCAGCTGACTATTAATTCAAAATGTTTGCATGAATTGATTTACTTTCATTATCTATCTATCTATCTATCTATCTATCTATATATATATATATATATATATATATATATATATATATATATATATATATATATATCATGCAGAATGGTGCTGAGTGAGTGCACCAATCACTACATCTGACGGGATAATAAATCTATAGCCTGACACATGACCCTGAGGTGAGTGACACCTTTGTCACTATTATTAGGCGTAAGTAAAAGTGTTAGAGCAGCACGGGGCGGCGTGTGTGTGTTTACGTCTGCTCGCCCGTGCCACAGACAGCCAGTCACACAGCCTGCTTGGCGCGCGGTGGGGCACATTAATGACTGGTGCAGCTTGGTAGAGGGTGTCTCGCTGTCCCGAACCCTGCTTGTCACTCCCCTTCACCTCCCTTGGCGCTGCTTGTTAGTGTGCCAAAACAACACTTGCTAGAGTACTCATAAACATGACCTCAGCAGTTTTTTTCCTTTTCATGCAACGTCATGCCCGCTGGTACTTACCAATGCAATAAGCACACGTACGTGGTCATGGTTTAATGAAATGTCACCTTACAGGACGTAAGAATGTTTAATAATACTTTCATTTTTATACAACTGTCTTATATATTAATACGTCATAGTTCCTTTCACTTGGTTATGTCCTCTCTCTTCCTTCTCTCTTTGCCATCACTTTCTCTCACCTTTCCTCTTTTCGTCTCATCCTTCCTGCTCTCTCTCTCTCTCTCTCTCTCTCTCTCTCTCTCTCTCTCTCTCTCTCGAGAGAGAGAGAGAGAGAGAGAGAGAGAGAGAGAGAGAGAGAGAGGAGAGAGAGAGAGAGAGAGAGAGAGAGAGAGAGAGAGAGAGAGAGAGAGAGAGGATAATGAGATAGTCAATCAGCAGACAGTTTAAAAACACATTCTGTACATGAAGTAAGGGAGTGAAGTGTTCAGCAAGGGAGCCAAGGTGAGGTGACTGGGATAGATTATTCGACATGAGTCCAAGAGTGTACGTGTACCTATGTGCGTGGCATTCATAGTAATTAATCTGTGTGCATGGGGGAGGCAAGAATGATGACTGTTCCGCCGCGCTCACCCTTTGAGGTAGCGAGGTAGCGAGAAACAATACTGTCAGGAACCACGAGTTACAGCTTTTCTCCTTGCCTTGACAGATGGGAAGATTTATTCAGTAGCACGTTAGATTATTATACTATTATTTACACTATAGTTGATGACTTTTACTATTAGCTTCACTTTGTTTACATGCTACAGTACATTCATTTCCTGCCGTGGCACGCCTGGCATGCGGCCCGCTCAGAAGTGGGCCACCCGCGCACATGTACTGTTGCCAGCCGACCCTCCTTACTCCATGTGTTCGGCGTAGGTCTGCAGCGGCGGCGTACAGGGTAGCAGGCAGCTGGTTTGTTTTAGAACATCGCGCCTCGTGCAACTGTGCCCAGACATAGTGCGTCGTCTTGAGTGTCATGTTTATCGCGTGACAGTTTCTTATTGAGCTAAACTTCTAGCTCGCGGTCGTTGCTCCATTTACGCTTAAGGACGATAACCCCTTTGGATGGTGGGGCTGCCCGGCGTGTACTATAGAAAAAGAGAAGTTGCGTAACGTGGGCTATCTGTTACTGGGATCACGGATTAGAATACATCTTAAGTGTACTAGATTAATGTGACGCACTAGACACTCACTCACTGCATAGGAATGGTTACAACACTTTCTTTTTTTTCTTGCTGTTTTTGTTTATAATTGCCAGATGTAGTAAACGCGTAGAATATATGAATAAATAAACCGTATGTAATAGTGTCCATGTGTGCTGGTGTTAGGTAACGAAGCAAACATTATTTTTATAGCCTATCATATCGTCTCGCCGCTGAGTGTGTTCTTAGTTAATATGCACAAGCAAACGCATTCCTTTACTACCTTCACATAACTAGATCCAAAAGGTCATCATCATCATCACCATCATCATCATCATCATCATCATCATCAACAGCAACAGCAGCAGCATCACAAGTAGCTATCTAGTAACCGATACCCAACCACAAGATAAAAACCCTTTCAAAAAATAATATACTCGCTCGTCAGTTGTTTGAGTTCGCTCCGCTGTCTTTATTTTCCCTGTATACTTATAACCTTTTTAGGGAGTCCCTGGAATCAAGATACTTCAGAATGTACTACTATTTATTACTGTATTAATATCTTCTTTATACTCTTATGGTCTTAGGACGTGAGGGTGGAAGGGAAGCACCACTCATTATTCAGTCCTTTGTCAAGCTGCTCCGAGTCCCTTCTACCTTACCTCCTCAACCTTTGTGACGTCAAGTGGTGTCTCAGTTGATGTTATTTGACCTCACACTGAAAGGGAGGATCGGGAACACGAGCTAAGGAATTTAGTAGAATAGAATAGACGGGTCAAACTATATAATAACAGACACATACAGATGGGGAGATAGGTTAAATAAGCACAATTCCTTTGCTTTGTCTAGACGTCTCGTGTTTATGTTACGTCACGTTGAGCTGGCGAGTCAGGAAATACCCAAAATGCTTTGCGTGGTTACAATGTTGATGGGATGGGATAGGATGGGAAGACCGAGGCGAGTGGGGGGAGAAGTGGAGGATTCGGCGAGGTTGGGATTATTTAAACGATTACTAAGGAGCCGAAATGTGTTTATGTGTATGTGTGTGAAGGGTAGGGAAGGGAGTAGAGGATTCGGCGAGGTTAGGATTATTTAAACGGTTACTGAGGAGCCGGTATGTGTTTATGTGTATGTGTAATAGTGTTTGTGTTTGAATATTTGTATTTAATTATGTTCAGTTTATACGTGGAGGAAGTGGTGATATAACTAATCGTATTTGTATGTGTTGGAAGTTATGATAGTAAATTGCTATTGATGTAAGCGAGCGTGGAATTTATTATTATTATTATCTTTTTTTTTCTTGTGGAGGGAGAACAAGACTTAAAAGGGAGTGGGAAGAGGAGGTATCAGGGTGTGTGGTATGTTCTGGTGGAGTGAGTTTTCAGATGGACAAACTATGCTACTAACCTCATCATCATATTCTTTTTCATAATTCCCCTGACCTTTTCATCTCTTTTTGTAAACCTCTTTTACCCTCTTTTTGTAAATCTAATATATAAACATGGATATTTTCTTAGTATGAGACGCCTAAGGGAATGGTAATTTTTTATAAGGTATAGGGTATAAGGAGCTTAGGTTAGGTATGGGTAGAGATGGGTATGTTTATTCCTCCTTAGTTACGCCAGTGTGATCTGCGTAACAGCGTAATAGTAGTAGCGTGGCCCTAGGCGAGGGTGGAGAGGCAGTGTTTTAGAGAATGCCAGTATAGCCTTCTTACTTCCATTATCATAGCTGTGTTGATTTTTCCCTCCTCCTCTTTCTCCTCCTCCATCATCATCATCATCATCATCATCATCATCATCATCATATTATTATTATTATTATTATTACTATTCCTAAACGTCTTACTTTCACATATTTGATAGTAAAGAAAAAGAAAGAAGAAAAAAAGTCACCGGCTTGTGTACTTTCAAATATCCTATTATTCTCTCTCTCTCTCTCTCTCTCTCTCTCTCTCTCTCTCTCTCTCTCTCTCTCTCTCTCTCTCTCTCTCTCTCTCTCTCTCTCTCTCTCTCTCTCTCTCTTTCTAATATATATCATGTGTTTGTGATGCAGTGACCTATTTTTTATGAAGATCTGCCCGCGCTATTGTGGAATACTAAAGAGAGAGAGAGAGAGAGAGAGAGAGAGAGAGAGAGAGAGAGAGAGAGAGAGAGAGAGAGAGAGAGAGAGAGAGAGAGAGAGAGAGAGAGAGAGAGAGAGAGAGTTTAGACATATTTTTCCCTCGTCGCCAACAAAGAGAGCATCAGGAGAACTTGGAGTCTTAACAGGGATAGAGAAAGCAGGGTTAGGGTGTGGAGGTGAGGCAGGGTATGAGGCAGGGTGAGAGGCAGGGTAAGGCAGGGTGAAACAGGGTGAGGTTTGCCCTTGCTGCTCCACCCTACCTACCCAAGGCTCTGAAAGTGATAAATATATGCGTTTGGCTTCATAAATATGCTAAGAAGGTGATTTAGGTATTTAAGTATTTATGTGTGTATGTTTGTATGTATGTATGTGGGGTGTATATGTGTGTGTATGTAGGGTATGTG
>JAPQNM010000047.1:200000-207500 GCA_029783475.1 Metacarcinus magister
GGGGAGATCAATATATGTATATAGAGAAATAAAAAAAACATTAATTTAAGTACAATAATAATATGACTACCATAGAGATAAGAATGTTCATGATTTTTGTTTTGTTTAGATTTTTTTTTTGTATTATGTATATTGTGTAGATGCTGCTGCTCCTCTTGTTGTGTTAGTAAGGCGTCAAGGAAGGAGGAGAGCCGCTGAGTGTAAGTGTTTCCTTCAGGGGAAAAACACCACTGGTTTTATAAAAGTCACCGCTGAAAACACCGGAAAATATACGTTTTTCTTTCTTTATTTCTCTCGTCTTAACCCTTTAGTGTAGCTTTAGGATTATTAAATGTTTCATAAGCGTTTTCCACGAGGTGTTATTCTTGTTAAATATTGCGTCGAGGAAGGAAGATAAATTTCAAAACAGCGTATCAATTACAACCAATTATTTCAGGTATAGAAGAGAAGAAAAAACTATTTATATCACCATTGTGTAAAAAGTGTTTATTTATTTAGTATTAACTTTATTTATACTACGTAGATGGATCAATTATCATCCCTACCTAGTATTAATATATTTGGCGTCTAGCATTGACCGGTCCTCTCTCTGCCTGCCTTGGTGAGCTCCCCGTCGCGTGCCTTGCCTTGCCTTGCCTTGCCGTGCTATGCTAGGCTAGGCTAGGCTGGGCTGGGATGGGCTGGGCACCTGTTGCGACGGGTAGCTGCAGCACGCATAAGGAAGGCTCAGGGCAACAGTGTCAAGGCGAGAACAACCTGTAGTGATCACAAGTTAAGAGTCAAGACCACCATCACCACCACCACTACCACGGCTCACTTCATGCTGGGTTACTTTTTATTTTATTTTTTATTCTTTTCGTTTGATATTAGATTTATTCAGTATTTTTTTATACTTTTTGTTTTTCCTTTTTTTTATTATTTACGCTTCATACTAGATTAATGCAGTATTTATTATTCTTTTTAGTTTTTCCTTTTTCTTTCTTATTATTATTTTCGCTTCGTACTAGTAGATTCATTGAGTATTTATTCTTTATTCTTCTTTTCTTTTTCTTTTAATATTAGATTAATTTAGTATCCTATGTAATATTATAGGATATAGAGAGAGTCCTGGCTTTTCCCATCTATTTTTTTTCTCTGGATATTGTTAAGGTTATATTTTTATTTTATTTTCTGATTTCTTCCTTGGACATGAATTAATCAATACTTCTTTTTAATTTAGTCTATAGCATCAAGCACACTTATGGTAGAGAGACACTTGAGTACATAAACGTATCTTATATCATATCTAACTGTATACAATTATAAGTTTAAAGTCATAAGAATATCAAATTTAAATAAAGGTCATTCTATTTCTTAACAGGATATTAAGTGGATGAAATTTAAACACCTGTAAGTAAGTACATTAAACATCATTGTCCACCGTCGTGATCGTGGTGGAGGTGACAGGAAGTTCTCATCCTGTAACAAACGCGCGGCGGCCTCAGAGGATGGCTGGGCTGGCCTGGTCGATCCTGCTCAGGTAAATGCCACACCTCACCTTACGGAAGGACTATCACTCTCATATCACACCAGCTCGTAGATTCTTTCCTTAGTAATACACACATGATAGTTTAGCTAATAGAATAACTTTGAGTGTATGAGATAAAGGGTGATAATGTGCGTGTGTATGGCGGAGAATCATCTATCTTTTGAACAGCGGAACGTGATAATTAGGATTGACATGGGCGGGAGGCGGGCGGCAGCGAGACCCACAACCAACGCTGACAACTCGTTCACTATACTGAGCCCACAGCCAGTTTCTCTCCAGCGCGTGTTGAGGTTGGATGTCTTTTGTGTGAGTGTTGTGAAAAGTCTCCCTTACATCATGATGTTATACAGCCTAACGTGAAGAAATAAATATTAGGAAATTTGTGGCTTTGTGGTGTGTGACGTAAGCGAGGTGGGGCGCTAAGAGCAATAGTAAACAAGGGATACACCTGTTAATTCTCTCTAGCATTCGCAGGTTACCAGGATATAGGAATGTTCAGTGAGTCAGATGAAAGAATGGAGAAAACACATAGAGTATAGGAAATCTAATAGAGGAGACCAGGCTAGCATAGACAGGCTGGCACTTGAACCAGGCAGCGGCATTGGCGAGGCTAGCTGTTGAGTGGCCTGTGTGGTGTGGTGAGCCTGCCAGTGGTGTGGTATAGATAGCCAAGTGTCAAGAAAAGAGGAAGAGGATCATGCACTTCAGTTATACTAAATAGGCAGTGTTAGATCCATTGTCAACCTTGTATAGAGGAAGAAAGGTGAGGCAGAAGCATTGATAACCAAAAAGTGTTCAAGAATCGTTGTGTTCCCTTGGAAATAAGGATTCTTGAACGAGGCAGAGCAACGACTTTTACGTGCCCCTTAGCAAGGAGCACGTGAACACCGTGGCTGGCAGGGAAGAGTGCACTACCAGCGACGAACACCTGCCCTCAACACCCACCGAAACGAGTACAACCACATCACCACCAAGCAAGATGAGGTGCGCTTGGATTCTCTCCCTCCGAGCTATGGCCGCGGGGCTCTCTCTCACCATGGCTGTCCTCTTCTTCCACCCTAGTGAGTCACCTGTCTGTGTTCCCTTCCCCACACCTTAATGATGATTCAGTGTGTTGCTTATTGATCGTACTCACACTGATAGCCCGATAACTTTAAAGCTGAACCCAAGAATGATATAGTCATTTTAATATTGATGTGGTTTGTGCTTTTATAATCGACCTTGATTGATTTGTGTTGTGTTGGTGGTGGTGTAGGTTTTTTTTTTTACTTTATTTGTCAATACTGTGGTGTTGTTTTTGTTTGTGTGTATGTGTTAGTATGTATGTATGTATGCCACTGTGTGTGTGCTTTTGTGTGTGTGTGCGTGGAAGTTCTTTGTGGTATATTGTCGTTGTTTTTGTTGTTGTTGTTTCATTGTACACAGTGTTGGGTGAAGGTTAGGTTGTTGCATTGCACTGTGTTGCTTCCTACAGACAGGTGCGCTGCAATGACAAAGCAATCAATCTCTCATTCATTATTTTGACCTGTAGGACTCTCTCTCTCTCTCTCTCTCTCTCTCTCTCTCTCTCTCTCTCTCTCTCTCTCTCTCTCTCTCTCTCTCTCTCTCTCTCAGCATTTGCAGGGCTGTGGAAGAATGTAAAATGAGACCTTCACGCGATGTAATTCTGAAAGTCCGTGACTAAGAAGTGACGTCATCTCTCTCTCTCTCTCTCTCTCTCTCTCTCTCTCTCTCTCTCTCTCTCTCTCTCTCTCTCTCTCTCTCTCTCTCTCTCTCTCTCTCTCTCTCTCTCTCTTCTCTACTACTTCTACTACTTAATTCAACAGCAATACCGTAAGAGATGTAGTTTAAGCATTATCACCCTTTCTTCCTCTTCCTTCTTCCTCTTCCTCTTCCTCTTCCTCTTCCTTTTCCCTCTTCTCCTCCTCCCACACTTTCCTATGTATGATATTACGTCATCGTCACTTGTGCATGACTCACACCAGATGTATCGTGGCTGAACTTCACTTTTATTATCTATCACCAACCTAGTAACCGCAAAAACTTTCCCTCTGTCATATTTCGTCTCAGATGTAAACAAAATTATCAATGTGTATGTGGTTCTGTCTCCGTACTTGTATGTGTGTGTGTGTGTGTGTGTGTGTGTGTGTGTGTGTGTGTTTGTGTGTGTGTGTGTGTGGGTAGGTGTGGGCGTTGGTGTGGGTGTAAAAGGCACACCCAGAAAGTGAGTTTAAAAGTAAGGTTCTAATTTATATGAATTGAGTGTGTCGCTAACGTAGTAAAACAAAAGAAGAAGCTTTATTTTGTTTATTATTATTATTATTATTATTATTATTATTATTATTATTATTATTATTATTATTTCCCACTATTCACTCCACAGCCTGTCAGATTAAATTCTCCTTTGTTCCAATATTTCTTTTACCGTATATATGTTTATTTATTTATAAATTTTAGTTATATTACGTAATACTTTTGTTTAGGACGTGTGGCAACAAGGAACTCAGTGTGTGTGTGTGTGTGTGTGTGTAACAATGCAGCCACCGAGCATGAACAGAGAACGGATGACGGTCATTAAGAATATTATCATAATTAACGCGGTGACTATGATAATGGTGAGTGTGGTGAGGCGAGAAGACAATGGATGCACGCCTGAAGGATTATAATGAATCTTGGATAGTGAGCTGACGAAGTACATGTTGATAGTGAAGATGAGGAAGAGGTAGTGAGACTTTATACATTCACCTGCTGAAGAATAATGGTAAGAGTGACTGATTTTAAGCTGACAGCTGTAAAGTGGTTTCTTAGGATAATGTGTTAGAGAGACAGTTGAATTTTGTTCGTTTTTTCATACTTGTGATTTCTTATTTACATCCGCTTCCGTTCCTCACTGACCTTGAATACATACTAACTGTGATAGTGAGGTGATAGTGTTCTGTTTTCTTGTGGATTCTGTATATTAGACTAGACTCTCCTTCAATATCCCTGTGTAAAAGGCGGGAATATGACCACGTGGCAACACACACACACACACACACACACACATGGAAGTACGTATGTGTTAATGGTGGTTGTAATAGTGGTGGTGCAAGGGTTAGATGTGTGGTGATAGTAGTAGTAGTAGTAGTAGTAGTAGTAGTAGTAGTAGTAGTAGTAGTAGTAATAGTAGTAAGTCACCATATTACTATTTCAAATCACTCCGTTTTTATCAATAATATTTATACTTTAATTAGGATTAACTTGAAATGAATGATACGATCTGATTCAGTAGTCTTTCTTCATTTATTATATTAATTCATTGCATAGCGCCTCAGTAGTTCAGTGGTTAGCACGTTTGACTATGAATCCGCTGGCCCGAGTTCGATCCCGGACGAAGGCAGTCGGCGCACAGCTCACCCAGCTGTTCATCCTTCCAAACGGATTGGTAGATAAATAGGTACCTAGGGAAACTTGGGGAAGGTAAACTGTGGAAAGTCAGATGTCCGGTGTAACTCTCTTTTTTCTCTCTCTTTTCCTTTTTCCTTTTAACATCTGAGACACTGCATCGCCTTCCTAGAATATCTCGCCGGTTTGAAGACACTCAGCATTATGGATCTGATCCTAACTTCTGATAACTCTTGCTCCCTCTTTTAAGCTTTTACGTAAAATTTCTTTGGTGTCCTTGGAAGGCATTCTTACCTTCGTATTTATTAGAGTTTCATCCCATCCACTTTGTCTGTCCGTAACCAAAGGCGTCTCTAACTGGTATGGAGGCTCTTGGACAGGCAGCGATTCTTTAATATTCCTTACAGAAACTTATCCTCGTGTGGTGAATGCATTAGGAAACTTATTGTCTAGTATCTTAACACATTTTCTAGTCATGCATGAAAGTTAGGAAGCAACGCAGTTTGTGGTTCAGAATCCCACGAAGAGAATGAGACTCGTAGCATACCATTACTTTCCATTAAGTTTCCATTAGCCTTCACCTCCAGGATCACGCCCTACTAACCTCCAGGCAGACCAGTGCCAAGTCTCATTTTCCGGTTCGTTGAAAAAAATCTCCCCGCCAGGAAGTGGAAACATCTTTGTGACTGGATTTCCCTCCTGTCTTGCATACTTATCACTCTTTTACTTGTGAACAAAATTTATACACACCGTTAAAGTGGAATTAAGACTATATTTTACTATTTATATATCTCTTATTAATTCCGCAATCATTTAATTCATACTATTGTCCTGATATTTTTTTGTTCTATATTACTTATACAATAAACATGTATGGAGGCCTTATATATCCAGCTAAAAGGGATTCAACTCTTTATTTTACTATTTATATTTATCTTATTAACTCTGCAATCATTTAATTCATGCTATTGTCCTGATAATTTTTTTTTTCTCTATTACTCAATTACGTAGCGTTAAAAGGGATTCAATTCTTTATTTTCCTATTTATATTTATCTTATTAACTCCGCAGTCATTGAATCTATGTTATTGTGATGTTCATTTGTTGTTCTTTATCGCTATTACAGTGAACACTTCTGAGCCGTTCAGCTGCATTCTGTCTACATACAGCTGCATCCTAACACACCTTCCCTGTATACGCCTGTCTAGCTGTTTACATTCCCCACCTTTTGTTTGGTATTCCATCATATACAGATAAAAAATATATATAATTCGAATTTCTTTAATGGTGGTCATTATAACATTGAACCAAATTGTTCTTTTTTCTTTCTTTTTCTCTTTTTCTCATTTCTTCACCTGGATATTGCATCAGATTACAAATAAAAAAAACATAAATAATTATAGCATCTTTAAGGGTGTACTAAGTCAATATGCTCTAGTTAGAACACTGAACCAATTCTCTCTTTTTTTTTTACTCTCTTTTTCTCTCTTTCTCTTTTTATTTTTCCCCTAAGGCTGGTTTCCCTCCCGCTTTCTGATTTTATTTTTCCCCTAACGTTGGTTTTCCCTCCCTCAGGCCTGCACAGTTTCCTGGTAAGCAGCACTGACCCGAACAATCCCTTCCAGCATGTACGAAACTTTCACCTTTGGACCAGGTAAGCAAAATCACGTGTTTGTACAGTACCTTACCTAACCTAACCTTACCTTACCTTACCTTACCTTACCTAACCTTACCTAACCTAACCTAACGTAACCTGTACTAACTTTGTCACACGTTTGTTATATTATCATCAATGTGTTTAGGAATATTTTTTTTACACTAAACTTGTATCTTCCATTTTTATACTTGAAGCGATATGTTTTAGTGAATACAAACACCTAAAAACACATACGTAGCAATTTATACAAAGATACTATGTGAGGGTTGTGATTTTGTGCTCGAGAAAGTGTTGTAGTTAGACTGTGTGTGTGTGTGTCGCGCGGATAAGTGCTAGGTTTCGATCGTTACAGGAACCGCCGAGCCTCAAGGTTGCAATAATTATTAAACTCGTAAACTCTCTGCGGGGCGAGGACGTAGCAAGCAAGGCGTATTGAGGCAGCCAGCCAGAGGGAGAGGGAGAGGGAAGGAGGAGGAGGAGGAGGTAGTGAAGTGCGTTTCAGACAGGCTTATTGGATTTACTGGACGTGTGTTGCTGTTGGAATTTCATCACTATCAATAATCGGCCATAAACAAGATTGACTGCGCATAACAATTCTACGAGAGAGAGAGAGAGAGAGAGAGAGAGAGAGAGAGAGAGGAGAGAGAGAGAGAGAGAGAGAGAGAGAGAGAGAGAGAGCATTGGCAAAGGCAAGGGCAGTCTCAACCACGCTAGATACACTGATTTATAAGTTTCATTGCCAATATTTTGCTCATAAGAATTCACGGTTTTGCCATTTATAGGTGTGTGTGTAATTCACTGTACAGTCTGCTGCTGGTCTCTCGAGACAGCCGGCCGTCCCCCTATGGAAAGAGCTCAGAGCTCATACTGACCAATCTTTGGGTTAGACCGAGACCATTTGGCTTCATCATTATCGTCTACAATTCACCATT
>JAPQNM010000047.1:210000-280000 GCA_029783475.1 Metacarcinus magister
GGCTTCGTAGGCAAGACACTGAATGGAACTCTGCCCAGGATAACAGGTAGGTTGATAATGATGATAATAATATATACTTTATTTTGTCTTTTGTGTAATATAGAAAAGAAACTTGCTTTGGATTAGGCTCTTACTTCTTTTACGTGTAGGTTGGTTACCACGTGTAGTTATGAGAGAAATATAGCGAGAGAAAGAGTAGGAGGAGGAGGAGAAAGAAGAAGTATGTTACTGTCAAAAATGGTAATTATTGAAATGGAAAGATAATCAGCTTTAGAAAAAATTAATTACCAATAAAAAGTTGTAGTATACTATAATATTATTAGTTCTATCTTCTTTATGAGCAGTCCAATGCAGGATTAAACGTTGCTATGTGGTGGCAGGTAAGAGTAAAGGGGATAGAACTGGGTAGTAGTGAGAGTGGAGGAAGGAAGGGAGAGGGAGTGTGTGATCAACCTTTCCAATGAACTCAGGAAAGGGTTCACCAAGTCTAACCCAAAGTATATAGAATTTATGTAGGTAATTTAGCAACCCTTTACGACATTATAATAGAAAAACACATAGGAAAAATATAGATAATAATGACAAGTTGATAATATTGTGATAATTCATATGCCATTATTCAAAACAATTTACATATATATATATATATATATATATATATATATATATATATATATATATATATATATATATATATATATATATACACGTAGAGATCTCTATTCCGAAATGCGAAAATTTCCGAAATCTGAAAAGTGTCTGGTCCCAAGATTTTCGTTTGAGAGATTGTGAACCTGTACTTATAATCTAACACATGAATGAATATTATCTGATAGTATTAGTTACCACCATCATCATCATCATCATCATTATCCAGGGTCAACATGCCTTATATTCTCAGGCCTGCTGTGTCAAAAGTCTAAACCATTATTGCCCTCCCTCAAATCTAAGCCCTTACCACCCTCTTTCAAGTCTAAATCCTTACTGCCTACCCTCAAGTCTAAACCCTTACTACCCTTCCTCACGTCTAAACCCTTCCTGCCCTCCCTCCCTCAGGTCTTGATCCAGCTGGCCTTAGTTTCCACCGTGTTGAGGATGATGAACGCCTCCACCACTCCGACGCTGACTTCGTTGACGTGATTCACACCCACGGCTGCTACACCTTCTTGAAAATGTGGGAGGTGAGTGCCAAGCTGATGAATAAAAGTGGAAGGTTATACTCACCGATAAACCTTAGGAATCAAAATAAATAAGAATGACAATTAAACTTAACACATCCTTACTATAGATAAGTGTAGCAGGAAGTAATATGATGCAGGATGAATAATTAGCGAATCATTATTGATGTTTAAAATGTTACTTCGCTTCATTTCAGGATTGTTTTGGCATTGATGAATAATAACAAAACTTTAATGGATGTTTTAAATGTTACTTTACCTTCATTCCAGGACTGTTTTGGCATTGATGAGAACCTTGGGGATGCAGACTTCTGGCCTAATGGAGGCGAGCATCAGCCAGCTTGCAAAGAAGGAGGAGATGGAGTCACGTCTGTTAAAGGTTGCTAAATAATCTGCCATTGATCTGTTGACTCTTCCCTCGAGGTGTCAATATATTTGGTGTTATATAGGGCTACATGATTTGATTCCTATCTTGTGGGTAGCTATATACAGTTTACAGGAGACAAATTTAGGTTGATGATTGAATTTTGTTGTCCCTTAACCAGTACCCATTTGATGAAAAGTTTGACACTTTCTAATCTTTCTCTCTCACCCTCTGTGTGTACTTCCAGATGGCAGCAGTTGTGATCATGGTATGGCTTACGTCCTCTACATTGAGAGTATCAAGTATATGCCATCGTCCACACACTTCTTGGCCCGTCAATGCACATCATGGAAGTATTTCAACAACAGATCCTGCCCCTGCGGCCACCCGGTGCAGTACATGGGATTCAACGCAGATTCAAGGTGAGGTTGTCTGAGTTGGTTTATATTGTTATGATTTGTTTTCTGAGTTGATATATATTATAATTATTTTTTTACATATAGATTATACTTTGATATTGTTTACCTCTATGTGTTGTGGTCTCTCACTTATGTTGGGTATATGTGAAGTGGCTATTACAATGACCAGTTTTTTTTTATCTATATGTATCTCATATTATTACATTCACAAAATAGTGTAAATATTATGGTCTTTATTGGAGAACTGGCTGAAAAAATATATCATTTATTGCCACAGGAAAGTAATTTTGAAGTCACATAATCATCAAAAAACAAATTTATTCACTCAAGTTTTTATTTTTATTATGAAAACTTGACTTTTTTATAGAAGATAATTGTATTGTTATTTGTATGAAGTATATGATTTTTTTATATGAGGATTGAGTCACACGTTCTATAGGATGATTATTGTATTGTTATTTCTAGGAAGTGCATGATATACTATATTTATATAAGTATTGAGTCACGCATTCATGGATCATTGATTTCCTTTCTTTGTTCAGGATTCACGGCATCTTCTACTTGAATACCAGCAGGACGGCGCCTTATGGTTTGTTAGACTCAGACTGTTCCGCTGGAGCCTTCTCCCTTGTCCAGATCATTGGTAAGTGTTCAAATACAACTATAATAACCATCACTCACGTTGGAATTGAGGTTTTATTCACATATATATAAAGTTTTTAAAAAAATGAACAGAGGGAGTTAAAATAAAGATAGAAGAACATAGGAAGTCCATTGTACCCAAGAAACAAATTAAAGTCTGTGTTTTCTTCCAGGTTTGATGATGTTGTCTATCCTGCTGGTGTTGTTGTTACTCCTGGTGGGTCTGGTGCTGATTCAACAGTACTTTGGGCTGCCTATCTTGGCCAGGGTACGAGCAAGACTCTACATGGAGGACTTTGGTCTGGCATGGGCTGGGCAAAAGTCCATCTACTCATATTCTCAACTCTGACAAAGCAGTGGATACTTGAACTGCCTCAGCTTGAGTTCACCAGTAGCAGCTTGGGACTGTGATATAATGAAGAATGAGTCCAGTCACAGTTTTGTTTGTGATGCCTTTGTCAAGCCAGCATATCAGCTTTGCTCAGGATGCAGCAGCACGTGGTGATTGCTGAAGCCTCTGGCCTGTTGTGGCTGTATGTTGCATTGGCTCCCACTCACTGTTGTGGATTTGTTCATCAATCTGGAGGTGAAGTGAAAAAACATTTGAACATTGACTTACTTATTATGGTTCTTGTAGTACTTGTGTTCAAGCATCTAGTGAATGATAATTAACTTAATTCTTATCTTCAAAGTGAATTTAGAGGAAACTAGTCTTGTCACAATTTATTCAGGTAAATTTTCTACTTAAATAATTTATTTGTCTTCTTTCTAATATACACTTTCATGTATGAAAGCATGTACATGGACGGTAACATTAAAAGAAAGACAAATAAATAGCAGATTTCTTGTTTATTGGAAGTAGAAACTATTCATGGAGGAATTCCTTGTCCTCTCACCTCATATGTTTTAGTTCAACGACATTAAATAATCCCCCCGTGCTAGGTAGCTATTACACTATATAGCTCTGATAGGGTTAACGAGAGAGTGCTGCCCCTCTCACCAAGAAGCTGCCGTGACCCAGTATTGAACTCACAACCTTAGGTCAAGAGCCGAGTACTGCACCACAGAGCCACCCGGCTCGGCACCATCTGTTTTAGTTGCCTTTAAGGATGCACAAGGAATGATGTGACATATTATAAAATCCTTACGTCCCATAAAAAAAAGTCATTAATATTATGGGTTTTGATCACTTTAGATTAGGTGTGTGAACAAACAGTCACAAAGTGAAGCATCCTTTTTTTTACAAACCACCCGACACAAAGCAATGTTAGTGGCTTA
The DNA here is from genome assembly GCA_029783475.1 of Metacarcinus magister. Taxonomy (NCBI): domain Eukaryota; kingdom Metazoa; phylum Arthropoda; class Malacostraca; order Decapoda; family Cancridae; genus Metacarcinus; species Metacarcinus magister. The sequence continues at coordinate 213,882 of JAPQNM010000047.1, forward strand.
GCAGACAAACACTGTAACATTTACTCAATCAGTTGCACCAATGTCAATTTACTGAGTTTGTAAGTGAATCTGCCATCTATTCATTGTTTCCTAAAGATGTAGAGTTGTCCATGATGTTATAGTATATGCTTGTTAATTGTTATATTGCTTCTTGATAGAGTATGTGATAATCATGCAAGCTTTCATATATTGTATATGTTAACAGCTGAAGTATAAGTTATTTATTTCAATTGAATTGAAGCTTGAGTTAATAATTTTATTTTATTTGTCATGAATCATTTTAACATATGATCCATTTCTTTTATTATTGATTTAAACAAAAATTATGTATAAGCCTGTGCACCAAAGAGTTTTGAATCCCTTTTCTTTATGTTATTACAAGCAGTTGCAGTCCATGTCTAGTTGTGACGTGGGAGAGTTGCCTTAAAGTAAGTAGTGAATGGTGTGGAGTTAGTATTGATGTGGTATTGGAAGGTTGATGAAGCAAGTGTACACAGTGACAGTAATACAATCATCAATATAACTATCCACCAAGTAGCCCGTCACTATATTTCCCGTGTTAATAATAATAATAATAATAATAATATATACTTTATTTAGTCGTTTTGTGTAATACAGAAAAGAAACTTGCTTTGGATTGGACTCTTACTTCTCATGTCTTGTAATAAATATTTAAGTTCTCAGTAAGTCTTTATATAATTAGTCTGCATTTAGTAGTGTTATTAAAAAGAGGAAGATACTGTAATATACTTTGTTGCACAGTTTCTTCATTGATATGTACATACACTGATACATATATACATAGTACACTTGGATCATTATTTTATAGTATGTATTATCACAGTCACTTACTTAATTTAAAGTTTAGTAGCAAAGCACAAAAAGTATATAACAGTGATGGTCTTAGTATGAACTGTTTGAAGGCCTTTTGAATTAATAAAATAAATAAAATAAAATAGAATAAATAAAATTAATAAAATTCCATTAAACAATACAACAAAGAAAGAATAAAATCTGTAACAATATTTCCTGATAAGAATATGAATCAGTTAGTTGACATGATGATTTTTCAGACCCGTAAATATTGCAGTGTTAACTAATAAAACCTTGAGACAGATAATTTGCATAAGGATATTTTAGAATCAGGTGCCATGATTTATTAAGCCATTCTGTTTACATGTGGTAGTGATCAAGACTCACTTTTACCTTCACTTAATCATACTTCACACAACATAATTTCCTTCCTACAACAAATACACATCCTTCATTTGATATAATCTTTTGACTATAACTAATTGCTCTTTCCCTCCCCTTACCATCACCTCTACTATACTCTCTACCTTTTAGATTAACATAGCGCCATATCACCTTACATGTCTGGCGCTTACTCCTTTTTGCATTAACTAACTAACTAACTAATCATACTTCAACAATAAAACTACTGACTTCAATGTTGTAATCCAAGAAATTTCAATTTAATTCTACATTCTATCTATACCAAAGATTTTTCACTTCACCCAAAACCCTTCTACAGTTTCCTCACGAATTAAAATACTATTGTAATAACTAATAATAACATGAAAATTAACACATATGCACAAAGCTACAGTTATGAAGAGAGGTAATGAAATAATGGAGATATTGGTCCGTATTTACTTATATACATACATCACTGCTTGGTAATTATTATATCATTAATTTGTGTTGTGAGTTTGATGTTTAGGACTTAAAACAATACGTGAACCTATACATGCAAGCTAATGAATTGTAGATCATATATAACCTTGTACTGTGTGATATGTATACTGTACATGGCGAAGAATTAATATATATATAATTATGTATTACTTGTGTATATCAATTGACCATCGTATATGTTAGGTAAGTTAGTGTGTGTGTGTGTGTGTGTGTGTGTGTGTGTGTGTGTGTGTGTGTGAATATAAAATAGAATACATTTATTTTTTTTTAGAATAGAATACAGTGTGTGTGTGTGTGTGTGTTTACCTATATGATAGCTCATTTTCCACTTTTCTTAATATATCTATGTATGTACTGTACCGAAGAGAAAAAAATAGTACTCACATGATATAATAATTTCTTACTTTAGATAAAAATACGAGTGAGTTAATGCGAATATACGTAATAAATATGTACTACCCCCCTCCCCTCTTAACATATAATACCCAATGCCATATAATAATCACTAACTATAGGCAAAATGCGAGTGAGTTAATACGAATATACGTAATGAATATATACCTTTTCTCCCAATACATATAATACCAAACGTCATTCATTTGTTTGATCTAAATCACCGCCAGTTTCCTTAAGTTAGTGAAGGGAGGAACACGCACACACCCAGCACTCCGTAAAGATTAATTTCCTTAACCACTCAATATCTCCTTACCTTTATAATGCACTGCAAATTCAACCTCAGAAACTTGTTAAGATCTGAACAAGTATCTGAGGTTAAATTTGTAATGCATATGGGGATTATATGGAGATAAGGTTAACCTACTAATTTTGAAGCACGGACTATTTTGCTTTAACAAGTTTTACGGAAGTTGATATATATATTGCATGATATTCTGCAACCTTAATTCTATCTGACATGTAAGTATTAACCTCGGGAGAAGACGCTAATGTTATCTAAATATTAACTAGGTAAGGAGATAGCGAGTGGTTAAACGAAACGAATCTGTACCGAACTCTTATTACTTCTGCAGGTAAGGAATTCTCGTCGTTGCGCTGGGTGATAGATAATTATAATCCCTTTACTGCAGAGATAAAGGTTAGAAGTCATGGTTGAGGAAAGCTTGTTTAGTTAATGGTTTTGATATTTGGTGCTTACCCTTAACCCATTACCTATTATCTACCGATGTGTCAAGGGATAAAGGATGGAAGAGTATGACGCTGCGCAATATTGGGTCTGGTTTGTTAGATTAGGTTAGCTTAAGTTAGATCAGTGTAGCGTCATTTTTATTGTTGTATTGTTTTCAAAGTCACTATTCTTCAGTTGTTTCTTATATAGTTTGGATATAGATTACGTAAGTTCTTCATTTTTTTTCATTATTTTCTTATTCATTTACTGTCCACGTAAATATGTCAGATAATGTATACAAAATATTCTGGTAAAAGTAAACAGGCGAATGGAACACAGTGGAAAATATACTAAATACTTTATTTATATTCATAATATAACAAGGTATGGGATGAGAGAGAGAGAGAGAGAGAGAGAGAGAGAGAGAGAGAGAGAGAGAGAGAGAGAGAGAGAGAGAGAGAGAGAGAGAGAGAGCTGCTGCAAATAACATATATACTTCCTTCTATAGATAATCATTGCTATCATCGGTTGGCACATCACTAGATATACAATACAAACATTGAGCCCGTATATACAAGAGTGTGCTGCCGTAATAATTCAAAGTGAGAGCAGCAGGTACAGAAATATAAGTGTGTATTGGTGCTTTGTGGTAATGTATGGGTGTGAGGTTATGTAATGGGTGTGTCTTTGTCATATAGATTTAATAATATACATTTGATAAGCAGAATGTAGATCATGTTGGTTTTGGTAGCCTAGTTTTGACGCCATGATGGATAGATGTATAGATGCTTGTGTTCGAATCGTGAGTATTTATTCATCTATTTATTTATTTATTTATTTATTATATTACTTTATTTCAAGAAAGGTAAGAGTGACGTCTTTATTTTCTCTTTTAATGTGTCTATATTCGTTGTATGATTTTTTTTTTTTATTTCGCTTCATAATATTAAAGATCTTGTGGAATCTTTGATACTGGACATCCTCCATTATTATCATTACTGCTATCATTATCATTATCATTATTATTATTACTATTATTATTATTATAACTTCGCGTTCCTCCCCCTTTCTCTATTTACTCCTGTGTGTGCCGAGTTGCAGTCTGGTAAATAGTTTGATGCATCCAGCCGCTGTTATATAGCCTACTCAAGCAGGCAGCTTTGATATGAAGGCAGACAAGCGTGCTGGGTGCGTAAGGGTGCGTAATAAGGGTATGTTGTACTGTCTGGTGGTGTGGTATTATGACCAGTGTAGGAGGGGCGAAGAAGATCGTAATTTGTATATAGTTTCCTATGTGCACAAGACAAGAATGAAGTCTCATGAGGATATATACAACGTGTTACACTTTACTTTGAAGTAATCCTTATTACATGATAGTGTGTGTGTGTGTGTGTGTGTGTGTGTGTGTGTGTGGAAGAGAGAGAGGTTTAGGATGATGTTGTGGTTTATGCCATCCTGGAGGCACACAGGTAGTCTTGGAAGCATGAACCATCGCGGGTCATGAACAGACACTTGCCTTTGCACTCCTTGAGGGGCATCTTGATAGCCAGTCGACTCCCGTGCAGGGCCGTCCTGGAAGACTTGTCGTCGTCATCGTCGTCGTCATCGTCAGTGTTCTTGGCCGATGGGTGTTGTACCATTGCCAGTGAGGACATCATCATGATTTGATGTTCCCTGGACTTGAGGGAAGGCAGGGACGCTGAGGCCAACACCTTTTCGCTGGAAGATTTGGTCAGTGCGGGTGCTGGGACGGTCACTGTCACGTAAGCTCGGCTAGATATCTTAGGCTTGGGTACTCGGGCAGCGGCAGCTGGAACAAAGGGTAACATCTTCTCAACGGAAGCAAAGCCTGCAGGGGCAGCAAGCTTAGGGGCAGGGGCAGGGGCAGGGACTGCTAGTAGAACAGGGGCAGCCAACTTAAGGAGAGGGGCAGGGGCTGCTAGTAGAACAGGGGCTGCTGGTGGAACAGGGGCAGCCAACTTAGGGGCAGGGGCAGGGGCAGGGGCTGCTGGTAGAACAGGGGCTGCTGGTGGAACAGGGGCAGCCAACATAGGGGCAGGGGCAGGGGCTGCTGGTAGAACAGGGGCTGCTGGTGGAACAGGGGCAGCCAACTTAGGGGCAGGGGCAGGGGCAGGTGCTGCTGGTAGAACAGGGGCTGCTGGTGGAACAGGGGCAGCCAACTTAGGGGCAGGGGCAGGAGCTGCTGGTAGAGCAAGGCCAGCCAACTTAGGGGCAGGGGCAGGGGCTGTAGGGGCTGCTGGTGCGGCAGGGGCAGCCAACTTAGGGGCAGGGGCAGGGGCTGCTGGTGCGGCAGGGGCAGCAAACTTAGGGGCAGGGGCTGCTGGTGCGGCAGGGGCAGCAAACTTAGGGGCAGGGGCTGCTGGTGCGGCAGGGGCAGCAAACTTAGGGGCAGGGGCTGCTGGTGCGGCAGGGGCAGCAAACTTAGGGGCAGGGGCTGCTGGTGCGACAGGGGAAGGAGCAGGGGCAGGGACTGCTGGTGCGGCAGGGGCAGCAAACTTAGGGGCAGGAGCAGGGAGTACAGGGGAGGGTGCAGCAGCCAGTGTTGGTGTAGGTGCGTGGTGTTTGTGTGTAGGTGCAGACACACCCGCCCTTCCCACCACCACAGTCTTGAATGTGGCGTCATCGTCGTCGTCGTCGTCGTCGTCGTCCCCGGATGAGTGTTGTCGTGAGGCTTGGAGTGAGGCAGCCTTGGGGCCAGCAGGCAGGGTGGGCAGGGAGGCAGCGGGGCTAAACGCTTCACCGGAATCATGGCCCGGGGGGGACACTGGACCACCGGGGGCAGGGGCACCCATTCTAGGAGCAGGGCCTGGTGGAGCAGGGGCAACGAGTGTGGCAGGGGCTGCTGGTGGAGCAGGGGCAAGTAGGGCAGGGACAGGGGCTGCCATTCTAGGGGCAGGGGCAGGGACAACTGGTGCAGGGGCAGGGGCTGCTGGAGTAGGGGCAACCGGTGTGGCAGGGGCAACTGGGGCAGAGGCAGCAGGGGCAGGGGCTGCCATTCTAGGGGCCGGGACTGATGGAGCTGGGGCAGCAGGGGCAGTGGCTGCTGGAGCAGGAGCAACAGGGGCAGGGGCTGCCATTCTTAGGGCAGGGGCTGCTGAAGCAGGGGCAACCGGTGTGACAGGGACTGCTGGTGGAGCAGGAGCTGCCATTGTAGGGGCAGGGGCAGGGGCTGCTGGAGCAGGGGCAACCGGTGTGGCAGGGGCTGCTGGTGGAGCAGGGGCAACTGGGGCAGCAGGGGCAGGGGCTGCCATTCTAGGGGCAGGGGCTGCTGGAGCAGGGGCAACCGGTGTGGCAGGGGCTGCTGGTGGAGCAGGGGCAACTGGGGCAGCAGGGGCAGGGGCTGCCATTCTAGGAGCAGGGGCTGCTGGAGCAGGGGCAACCGGTGTGGCAGGGGCTGCTGGTGGAACAGGGGCAACTGGGGCAGCAGGGCCAGGGGCTGCCATTCTAGGGGCAGGGGCAGGGGCTGCTGGAGCAGGGGCAACCGGTGTGGCAGGGGCTGCTGGTGGAGCAGGGGCAACTGGGGCAGCAGGGCCAGGGGCTGCCATTCTAGGGGCAGGGGCAGGGGCTGCTGGAGCAGGGGCAACCGGTGTGGCAGGGGCTGCTGGTGGAGCAGGGGCAACTGGGGCAGCAGGGCCAGGGGCTGCCATTCTAGGGGCAGGGGCAGGGGCAACCGGTGTGGCAGGGGCTGCTGGTGGAGCAGGGACAACTGGGGCAGCAGGGCCAGGGGCTGCCATTCTAGGGGCAGGGGCTGCTGGAGCAGGGGCAACCGGTGTGGCAGGGACTGCTGGTGGAGCAGGGGCAACTGGGGCAGCAGGGGCAGTGGCTGCCATTCTAGGGGCAGGGGCAGGGGCTGGTGGTGAGGCTACAAGTGAAACTGGGGGTAGTGGAGCACCATGGGCGGGGAGGGGTGGTAGGGGTAGGGAAGCAGCCAGTCTAGGTGCAGGGGCAGGGACAGCTAGAGCGGCAGGGGTCATTGGAACTGCCAGGGGTGCCTTCAGGGGGGTGACGGCTTGCAGGGGTGCTGGTACGAGTGGGAGGCCTGGGCTTGACAGGGACAGGCCTGCTGGGCCTGGCGGGGGGGCGGCGTGGTGGTGCCCGAGGTCCTGTAGGTTCTGGTCTGAAGGCGTGTCGTCGTCGTCACTGTCTCTGCGTACTCTGGTACCCTGCGTACCCTGGGCGGGGTGGGCGCGGGGTGCTGCCTCGCTAACACACGCCACCACCACCAACACCGTCGCCACCACCCATAACACCGACTGTCTCATGGCTCACCTGCGGGGGAAAGATGCATGGGTGAAGGACTCTCTCGGTGTGTGTGTGTGTGTGTGTGTGTGTGTGTGTGTGTGTGTGTGTGTGTGTGTTTATAAAGATAGAAATATAGATAGATAGATAGACATATAGATAGATGGATACGTACTGTACATAAGAACATGCATATATATATATATATATATATATATATATATATATATATATATATATATATATATATATATATATTTAGATAGATAAATACATACATTACAATGTGTTTTATTAGAATAGTGTGTGTGTGTGTGTAATTCATCATAGTCTGGAGGATCACATGCTGGATTCGTGATGTGTGTGTGTGTGTGTGTGTGTGTGTGTGTGTGTGTGTGTGTGTGTGTGTGTGTGTGTGTGTACATATTAGTAATGTTTCCATGTACACATCACAAGCTGTATAAACACACACACATAAGCAAAGTGAATCCAAGATAGGCTCCTGTACTTACCAAGTCGAAGTTTGAGTAATCGTCTAAGATAATATTGTCTGGTCAGTGACAGTGACAGTGGCAGGTAGCAAACAGTACGAGCGGCTGAGTGCTGGGTGGAGGTGAGGTGACGGAGGGTGAGGTGAGCCCCTGCTGCTGGTCGTGTGCTCGGGAGCGATCAGAGCACTGGACTGACTAACACAACTCACCATCCAGTCCTCATCGCCTCCTCTCAAGGATACTCACACCACTACACACACACACACACACACACACACACACACACACACACACACACACACACACACTAGTGCCCAGAGCCTGCGGGACGGCAAGTTTTTCTTTTTTTTTCTTCTGAGGGAGGGCAAGCTAGGAAAGTGCCCTTCTTATCCATTATTGGCTGAATTTTGTACATAAGTGTGAACATCGCGCAAAACTAGTAATTTTAACCCTTATGACATGCTATACGAGGGTTGAAACGTGTTACCTACCATGTCGTGGGCGAGATAGACAGACCAATCACCGCTTAGGTAGACAACATTATTTCAGACTCATAACCACATTTAACCGAGCTGCAGGGGCGTCAAACCAGATAGTTTAGTGAAATATATGCGGTAGTCTCCACTGGGCGCCCTTCAAAGAGACGTTCCGTGTATATAGTTTAGGTAGGAACCGGGGCTGGGAGACGGGGAGGAAACCCTTTGCCTATGATAAACATATTCCAGCAGGGAGACGCGTGGAGGCTGTTATTGCACGTGTAAGGTAATGTTGAGGCTGCAAACCAGTCATACCGAAATACCTGCCATAACCTTGAGGTACTTACACTCACAAGAAACTAATCCTCCTGGGCTAAAGTAATTTATTCATGCTTGAAACGGATGTCTTGAACGATAAGTTGTAAGGTATTAAGTCGAGGTGTTATATACATGCTAATTCAGGGCTACTTTGGCTTGTTATCTACTACGTGTCATGAATCTACTTTGGTATACGATCTACACTTTATATTGCGATCTACGTGCCATGAATCTACTTTGGTATACGATCTACACTTTATATTGCGATCTACGTGCCATGAATCTACTTTGGTATGCGATCTACACTTTATATACTACTAGTACTACTACTATTACTATTACTACTTTCTTATGAACCTGTTTGAAAAGGTGGGGGAAAAAATTCAATAGTTCTGCCTGCTACTCACACTTCCAGCCAGCAGCACACTCTCAGCTTCAGCCTCAGATAAGCAGGTTATGTTCCGCCGCTGTCACCTTCGTGTTGACTGTCTTGTTAAAATGATCTAAGTAACAAGGAGATGATAAGATTAACTTTCCTGCCTGTCACATCTAGAAAATTAATATATACATGAGTATTCTTTAACTTTATCATTATTATTATTATTATTATTGTAGTCGGGTATACGATATTACCAAAAGAGAAGGAAAGATAATGATATTGACAAATGAAAGATATATAAAAAAAAAATAAAGATATGTATTTATATATATAATAAATTGGAGTGATATTTATTCATAGGAAGGAGTTAGAGCAAAAAAAAATTAATCAAAATTTAAATCAAAACTGTCAGAAGAGATGGCAAAAAATATATAAATGAAAGAAAAAATTAAACATTCGCAGTGAGAGAGAGAGAGAGAGAGAGAGAGAGAGAGAGAGAGAGAGAGAGAGAGAGAGAGAGAGAGAGAGAGAGAGAGAGAGAGAGAGAGAGAGAGAGAGAGAGAGAGAGAAAGAGAGAGAGAGAGAGAGAGAGAGAGAGAGAGAGAGAGAGAGAGAGAGAGAGAGAGAGAGAGAGAGACGAGACATAAAGTGAACAAATTTCATACAAGACCCGTACAGTTCCTCATGACCTTCTACCTTGGAACTAGACTATCCTTTAAAATCACCATAATGATGAATAAATACTATAATAATAATAATAATAATGAATATGAGGTGATGGTAACGGGAATAATGAAAGTATTTCTTGTAGCTCTTATTTTTTTCTATATATTTTTTAATGTTTGATATTATAGTAATGATGAAACTGAGTCCAGATTCGTGTTTAGTATGACCGAAAACCTTTATGTACAAATTTTCATGAAATTCCGAGGTGTGGAAATTTTCATGAAATTTCCAAGGGTACCACCTGAGATTTTTTGGCAGAAATCATGTATTTTGAAATAACTCGAAAACTATGAGGTTTATGTAAAATAAGTATGGAATATAAAAGAAAGAGCAGGACACGCCCGTTCTTTTGAGCTATAGTGATATGGAATTGGAACATATGTATAGATGTAAGAATTGAAAAAAGAAAACATTAATTTTGTTCACAATAATTAACTTTCCTCCAAAGGTAAAGTAGATATTGGAAATGTGATGGCATCAATCGATAGATCTTTTCAAGCTGCATAACTTTGTATATAATCCTTTTTCGTGTAAGAGTAAGAGTTTCGTAGTAAAATGGCAAAAACATATTCGACCTCAATTCTGGTGGACATTTTCGGACCACAAAATCAATCCCTTGGAAATTTCATGAAAATATCCACACCTCGGAATTTCATGGAAATTTGTACATAAAGGTTTTTGGTCATATTGAACACGAATCTGGACTCAGTTTCATCATTACTATAATATCAAACGTTAAAAAAAATATATAGTAAAAAATAAGAGATACAAGAAATACTTTCATTATTCCCGTTACCATCACCTCATATTCATTATTATTATTATTATTATAGTATTTATTCATCATTATGGTGATGGTGATGGTGGTGGTGGTGAGGGAAATTCTTACAACAATCCAAACTAATGACGCTCCACCCATCATTTCAGCAGCCATTCTCAGGGTGAGGGGAGCAGGAAAGGCGGGGCATCGTCCGCCTTCGATTTTTTAATAGAGTTTAGTAGTAGTAGTAATAGTAGTAGTAAAAAAACCCAATATTTCTTTATCTATGGACCAGGAAGTAGAAGAAAAACAACGGTAAAAAAGGGACAGACACAGGCCCTTCCATATGACTCCACCCTGCAGCTACCCTCCTTCCTTCCCCTACCATCCCATCCCTGCTCCACCTCACCCCAACCCTACCACACCCCAACCCAACCCCTACCCACCCCAACCAGTCAGCCAGGCAGCCACACCCAAACACACCCAGAGTTCCTTATACTCTACACACCTTCTCAGAGCACTTTCCTTTCCTCATACAAATTTCCACTTCTTCATTTCTCCTCTTCTTTTTTTTTCTCTCTCTCTCGATTGGGAGGAACCATCTTTGCAGAATCCAGGCGAGTCGGTAGAAGAATGTTAGAATGTGTATGCGGAAGGAAGGAAAGGGAAGGGGGAAAAAATTAGGTGGAAAAAAGAGTATAAGAACTAGAAAGGAATTGAAGATAAGAGAAGATATAGAGGAAACTGGTCTCTCACTAACTTTCCTCTGCACTATTTTTTTTTTTTTTTTTTTTTTTTTACGTCTTGGCTTCCTAATGTGATGTTCCGTTTTGAATTTAACGTCAGATTTGGTTCCATGAATTATGTCTTTCAGTATCTTACACCCTCCTCCTCCTCCTCCTCCTCCTCCTCCTCCTCCTCCTCCTCCTCCTCTCTTCTTCTTCTCTCCTTCTTGTTCCCCTCCTCCTTCCCCTCCTCCTTCTCCTTCCCCTCTCCTTCCCTTCTCTTCCTCCGCCTTCTCCTTTTCCCTCCCTCACCTCCTTCTCGTCCTCCTCCTCCTTCTCCTTCCTTCTCATCCTCCTTCTCCTTTCCCTCCTTCCCCTTTTCCCTCCCTCCTCTCCATCTCCTTCTCTTCCTTCTCCTTGTTCTTCCCTCTCCTCCCCTCCTTCTCCTTATGTGGAGGGAAAGCAGTCTTCCTTCTTCCTCCTCCTTTTCCCTCCTTCCCCTCCTTCCCCTTTTTCTCCTTCCTCTTCTCCTCCTTTTCCCTCCCTCCTTCCCCTTCTTCTAACTTCTCCTTACCCTCCTTCTCCTCCGCCTTCTCGTTTTCCCTCCCTCCTTCCCTCCCTCTCTCACTCCCTCGCCTGACCACACCTATAATGTGTACAAGGACACCCTCACATGACCCTCAACCCGCCTACCCTTGTCTCGTACTGGAAATCGGCAACGGATATACTAGAAAAAAAAAAAAGAAGAAGAAGGAGAAGGATATTTTCGGGTGTGCAACCTACCTTTCAAGATTTTACTTGGTCATTCTTGGTTATATTGTGTTTGTTTTGTTGTGTTTGTGTTGTATAGTTTATTTGATGTTTGAAATACTGGTTTTGTGTTCCTTTATTTGTTTGTTTATTTTTCCCTTTTTTTTCTAAGTGTATATTGTTCCCACACCAGTTTCCTGTGTTAGTAATGCTTTCGTTTTTTTGCTCTTTTTTTTTGTCAGTTTTGTTGTTGCTACCCTCGTTATTATTATTATTATTATTATTATTATTATTATTATTATTATTATTTTTATTAGCATTACTATTATCATTGTTATTTTCGTTATCGTTACTACTTCTGTTATTTTTCGTATAATTTTCTGCAATCTTTCTCATCATCATCATCATCATCATCATCATCATCATCATCATCATCATCATCAATATGTAGGTGGGACACGTGACGATATCATGTCTTCCCCCTACTCCTCCTCGTCCTCCTCCTCCTCCTCCTCCTCCTCCTTGGGAATTCAACAGCCCGTCACGTGATCACTGAATTGCAAAAGTAAACACAACAACAGTTAGTCACCTTTCCTTTTCCCGCTAAAATTATTATCACCAACGAGAAAAATAGAAAGAAAAAAAAAGACGGACTGTCAGAAATTTGAGACGAAGAAGGAGAAAGAAAGACAAAAAAAATGTTGATAGTTGAGTGGTTTTGTGAATTTCGAGTAGGCTAATCTGTCACTTCAATGAATTAACCTTGAATGAATACTTATAACTTATAATGTAAATGCGCACTCACGTCTAGCTAACTACCTCCCTACCTTCCTACCGACCGTTCCTTCCCCTTTTTCCTCATCCTCCCCCCCTTCCCCTCCTCCCTCAAACCAGAATGCAGAGGCCCTCCCCCTGTCCCCCCTCACCACACCCTTAAATCGTTGCACACACCAAGAATATCATATGAATTCAGGTAGAGTAAGGTAATGGTCAACTTTTTTTTTACTTTTTCACTTTTAAGACTTTCAGTTCTTTTGTTTATCGAGGACATAAGAGGAGACGAGAGTGTGGATGAGAGGGAAAGTGGATGAAGGAAGGAAGTGGATGTATTAAGTGGGAAGGTAATTGAGTAGAAATGAAAAGTGGATGAAAGTGGTATGAAGGAGTGAAATAATGATGATTTTATAGTTGTTGTTTTTTTGTAAAGGGATGTGAATTGAAAGACACATGAAGGAGTGAAATAAGAATAGATTTTAAGGGTTTTCTTTAGGTAAGGGAAGGTAAGGATTTAAGAATTAATGGCAAGACATATGTAAGAGTGAAACAGGGATATATTTAATGGTTTTCAAGGGAAGGGAAGGTAGGGGAGTATATAGAAATGGAAAGTAGGTGAAAAATAAGGACAAATATACCGGTTTCTTAACTACCAGGAGCGGGAAGGTGAGTGAGAGGAAAGGAAAAGTGGTTAGGAATGCACATGGAAGACCGGATCGAGGGAGGATGCTAAAAGGAACGGAAAAAAAAGGAAAGAAAAAAGAAAAAGGATAGAAGGATTCGTGAGGAAGAAGAACAGAGAGAGATAGGATGGAACGGTAAGTGGGAAGATGAGGAGGAATGAATGGGGGAAGAGTTCAGGAAGTAAATGGGAGGTTAAGTAATGAGTGAGAGGCAGGATTGTGGAGAATGATGGGAAGGTGAGGAGAAAAAGTTGTAGGAAGTAAGGAGGAAAAAGGTGAGGAAATATTGAATGGAAGGATGAGTAAGATAAGAAAATAAAGTATTAAGAGGATGTAAGAAATATAGAAGAACATTTTAAGTAAGAAATGGAATAAGAGAGAGAAGACAATAGACAGAGAGAAAGATACATGAACGAAAGCAGTAACAGAAAAGAAAAAACAAAATATAATAAGAAAACGATAGAGAAAACATAGAACAAAATAATATAGTTAATAAAAAAATTAAAAACTGAAACACGTAGAGAAAAAAAAACAAGATAAGATCCTAAAAAGGGAACTGAAAAAAAAATAATAATGAATGATAAAAAGACGAAGTAACAGTAAAAAGATTAACAGGTTTTGTTACGTAATATCTCACCGCCAGAGAGAAAGAGAGAAAGGGGGAGGAGGGGGCTACTGTGTGCCTTCCCGCGACCCTTAGCATAGGTCAAAGGTTACGGAGGAAGGGCTGTGTGTACCTTATCACCCCTCACCCCTTCACCCCTCTTCACCCCTTTCACCCCTTCACCCCTCTTCACCCTTCACCCTTCACCCCTCACCCTTCACCCCTTACCCCTCACCCCAGCAAAACACAGTAAAAACTAGAACATGTGTTTATATTCATTTTTTTTTATTATTTACTACTACTACTACTACTACTACAACAACTACTACTACTACTACTACTACTACTACTACTACTACTACTACTACTACTACTACTACTACTACTACTACTACTACTACTACTACTACTATCATCATCATTATCACTGGATTGCCATGACTTATCAATTATTATTATTGTACTATTATTATTATTATTATTATCATCATTTTTATTTATTTATGTACTTGATTTTTGTTTACGATTAATTTCTTCCTCTTTCTCTCTCTCGATGAAGTTGGTGGTGTCTTTCTTGTCCTGACCTTCCTGTCTTTCCTAACGTAGTGTTGCACCCGAGCTATCTGATGGCCTCGTTGCATTTATATTTATCTATTTATTTTTTCCTCATTATTTGTTCCTGATTAGTATATGTAATAATAATAATAAGGTTAATAATGTTAATGATAATAAATTGTGACCCGGAAATAGGGAAAGGTAATGTACAAATTTTTTTTTCTTGGGATGCCTTCTAAAAATACGTTAAACTATTACTTCTTTTTGCTAATTAAATATCTTACCTTTACATTAGTTATTTTACACAGCAAGTCTATAACTCCATTTACGATACATTTAACAACCAATATGTATGTAAAGCAAAAGTTTAGGAGTTTATTTTTCCTCTTACCTATCCGCCCCTTATAGTTTCTGAGTCACAAAACTTAAACATCAAATAGTCTTCATATACGATACATTTAAGAACCAATGTATTTGTTCAGTGTGAGTGTATGAATTTAACCTTTCCTCCTACCTATCTCTCCCCTCGTATTTGAGTCATAAAACTTATATATATTAACATTGAACACTTTCCACATCAAATAGTCTTCATATACGATACATTGAAGAACTAAGATGTATATTAAGTATGAGTGTATGAGTCTGGCCTCCTTCCTACTACTACGTATCAGTGTTAAAATCAATATAACTGTTTATTAATGTCCTCACTTCTGCCAAATCTGTACAAATCATGCTAGTCACTGTGTACATATTTTTTCTTTGATTATTATTATTATTATTCGCTTGTACTATGTCGTATAAACAGAATTAAGAGATGAGGCCGTCGACAACTAACAATCCGGATAATAAATGTACTCAAACACATATATATTAGTCTTACCTAAAGAAGAAAAAAGAAAAAAAGAAGGAAAAGATAAATAAAAAAATACTTGTGGCGCCACTTTATATTTTTTGCGAGTACTAGAAAAGTTTTGTTTACTTACATAATGATTTTCCTTTTTTTTTCCATTCTTGTTGAACATTATATCTCTTATTTAACTATGACTGATTATGTATTTGTAAAGGTATATTTATTTTGAGTTCTGGTAGGTAGGGGGCAGCTGCAGGGGAGGAGGTGGGGGGTAGGGGGATGGCAGGGGGAAGGGGAAGGGGGTAGGAAGGGGTTGGAGGGCAGGGGGTAGGGGAGAGAGGGACAAGATTGTATTAAGAAAGAAAGGGTACATGACCACCGCCCTTGTGCCCCTTCCATGCTCCCCCCCTTCCATCCATCCCCTTCTATCCCCTCTCATCCCCTTCTTCCCCCTGCCAGCTCCCCTGCCCTCCCCTGCCACGCCTCTAAGCAACAGTAATGTTCAAACGATTATGGTTTTGCGACATTTATAATGGAAAAGATGCCTTATTGAAGAGAAAATTATGCTGAGGGTATATTTTTTTCCCTTCTCCTCGTTCTTGGTGTGTGTGTGTGTGTGTGTGTGTGTGTGTGTGTGTGTGTGTGTGTGTGGGAAGTAGTAGTATGTCATTTATAATTTTTTTTGTATGGAAAGGATGCAATTATTGGACGTAAATATTTATTAGAATCTGAAGGAAAAGTCATTTGAGTCACTGTAAGAACCTGTGTTAACCTTGATTCTACCTGTACATAACCTGTTCTAGTTAAACATACATACATACATACATACACACATACGCACACACATACACACACACTCTCACACATTAACAGTATTCGCAATATTTACACATTTGTTTCATTATATAATATTATCTTACTTCATAAACATTAAATTATAGGCAACTTATGTGGAGGGAAAGCAGTCTTCCTTCCTCCTCCTCCTCCTCCACCACCTCTTCCTCCTCCTCCTCCTCCTTTAAACACACCGTCTGTTACACCCAAAGGTCAACAGTCTTTCCCTCTCAAAGGTCAAAGAAAGAGAGAGGAAGTGGAGGAATAATCAGCTTACCTTCTATCTTTCCACATAATTGCTTCATGGAAATAACAAAAACACGAGAATAACAAGATACAGGAAGTGTTAATTCATGCAGGATAAGGACACTGTAACCTCACCTCACTACCTTTTTCCTTAATAAATATGTCCAACGTGTTTATTAATCTCACTGGAACAACAACAACAACAACAGCTGGTTTTATCTATCCAATACTTAATGTGTCTTTCGTCTTAATTCTTATATAGATGCGCTCAGTTTACTTCGAGTATCTTAATCATCTCGGTGTCGCTATAATATGTATTCATTAGTTATTACGGAGCATCTCACTGGGAAGAGAAACTGTATCTTTGCATTGTCGGAGGATGAAAGGGAAATCACAAAGCGTAAATGCACTGGAAGGAAAATAATGAAGAGTAAAAACCATAGAATCCCTTGTGGTATTTATATGAATCCAACCCAGTTTTCAATAAGTGTTGATGTCGTTAGTTTGTAATCTAACCCTAATAAGCTTTGACAGAGAATATATAAGTTATTTTGCCTTTTTTTTCAATAAGTGTTGATTTCGTCCACTCTTAATCTAACACTAATAGGCTTTGACAGAGATAATAAAAGTTACCATATTATTAATGAAGGTATCATTTTGCACCTGTCAACACCTGAGCACACAGCATCAAGGTGGAGCAAGGGTCTAGTTACCTCTTATCTGAAACCCGGCTTGAAGGCTGTAACACAACGCTGCAGGCCACGGTAGCGCCCTTAGAAGCGGTGTCTTATGTATGGGTGTTAGGTTACAGTAACGGACGGGCCTTCCCCACCCTACACAGACTCAGTGAAGGAGAATAATAGTAGTAGTAGTAGTATTAATAGTAGTAGTAGTAGTAGTAGTAGTAGTAGTAGTAGTAGTAGTAGTAGTAGTAGTAATAATGATATATTTACAGCACTCCCCTGTACAACTAGCTTCATAAGATCCCTCTAGTATATATGTATGTATTGAGATTACTCCTATTTTCTCACTTTCCTACTAGTGATAGAAAAAATATATATGTGTGAAGCTATATATCCAACAGGTTTCAATCATTTTCACATCCATTTTCCATGATAGCCACATCGCACCTCCGCGTCTCACCCTATCATTATCAATATTCTGACTGATTACATCTTGCTCTTGTTCTTGCGTCGAGTATTCTAGGCAATAGAGGTAACAGTGGGAGTCGGGAAAAACTGGAAGCCTGCTGTTAGCCCATGTTCTTATGCCTGTTGTTGCCGATAGAAGGGAAAAACAGGACATACTGAAGGTCGGGAATGTCTGCAGCAGGTGCTTTGGGGGGCAGGGGGGAAGGAGGGCAGAGGGGGTAAGGGGGGCAAGGAAGCTTGAATCATTAGTAGGCAAAGGAAAGGGGACTTGAATCATAAGTATGCAAGGTTTACATAAGAAGAACATAAGATTATAAGGAAGCTACAAAAGGCACGGAGGCTTGCACTAGGTAGTTTCTGTTACTCCAATATTTCCTTATTACCTACACCCACCTCTCATCCCTATCTATAAAGCCGTCTAGTCCTGTTACTCCAATACTCCCTTATTACCTACACCCACCTCCCATCCCCATCCATAAAGCCGTCTAGTTTTGTTACTCCAATACTCCCCTATTACCTACACCCACCTCTCATCCCTATCCATAAGGCCGTCTAGTCCTGTTACTCCAATACTCCCTTATTACCTACATCCACATATCATCCCTATCCTTTACTGTACCTAACACACAATAATCAACACTCCTGGATGTAAACAAATAATTACAGTGTTTTTTTCTCATTTTTTCATTGTTTTTTCCGTTTTTCTTTTTTCTATGGCTTATTTAGGGTTTACTTTCTGTTTGAATCATTTTTATATATTCTATTCTATGGTTTATATTGGTTTAATTTCATTATTATTGCTTTATTCTATTTTTTAATTTTATGATTGACCTTAGAAATAAACATTTTTCATGAAATAAATACGAATCAAATATAACAAATGTTTATGTAGGGAACAGTTAGGTATTTCAGACGATTTTTTAAAGTATATATAATTGTTTTCCTGTGTATAATAATAATCTCAATTTTGGTTTAATATATACGTGATCCAGCAGTCAACGCACGGCCGCCACCTAACTGCCTGTTGAAACTTGTTGATGTTCTTATATTAGGTTACTTACGCTTAATAGGTAATGTTTTCTTTATATCCCTCCACTATTAATATTGAAGAATGATGTATTACTGCTCCTCCATCCCTCAAAATGACATGTAGAGGAAGAGGGAAGGTTTAAAACAAAAAAATATTATCACCAGGTCAGAGGTCGTCTGGCTGCTAGCGGTCACAATAAGAAGTTGGTAACTACCTTATTACACCTTCCCTGGGACCTGCCAAACCCTGTCGCCCTTCCCTACAGGTACTACAGGGTCACACTCACCTTTCCTGCCACATCCCTGCCACGTGAAGCTGAACATAGGCATTCCGAGTGAAGCCCAAGTGTTCAGTCTCCCTTATACTATACATTGGGGAAGGGAGGATACGAGTAAGCTTGGAGAGAATGGCAAGGCCGGAGGAGTGTGTACTGCAAGGGAATGTGGCGTGAACTTGGCGGCGGCAGCAGCGGGTGACGGGAGCCTGGCCACTGGTGTCTACAGTGTGTTTATCATCTACCACCCTATTTGTAAACCAATTTCTGCCTTTTTTTCTGCCTTCTTTTCCTACATCCCCGTTTCATCCCCGTTTAGGCTGAGAAAGGGGAAGGCTGGTAGCTTATTAGGAAGTAAAGGGCAGGAAAGTTATTTTGAATATTTATAATGGACAGGAAAGTGGATTTGATTATTCATTTATTATTGCGGAAGTTTAATAGGTTTCTCATAGCTAAAAAAAAAAAAAATATTAAACTGGTTACACTGTTGATATGTTCAGCCTAATAACTTGCTTGTATACCTGCATGAATGTAATAAATTAATTCAAGGTTTATGTCAGACTTGCATATGAAATTTTGAGTTCCCCATCAGCCCCCCCCCTCCCCCCTTCCCCACACACACACACACACACCAAACAAAAAAAAAGGTTGTATGAGCCCATATTTGAGCACAGGTTTTGCTGACTGCCTGCCTGACCATCATGACCTTGGAAATGAGAGAAGACAAGAAAAAAAAAGAAGAAAAATAAAAAAAGATTTGGCGGGTACTGCAAAACCAACAACCGGTTTGGTATCAGTTAAAATACCAGTATCTTTTTTCTTTTTTTTTCATTAATACACATGTACTTTATATTTTTTTTTCATATCAATTAGTTGTCTGGTTCATTGATGAAATAGTTGGATTCAAATTATGTTTCCTTATTAATTATGTACATTGTGGAAAATATTATTATTATTATTGTGTATCTGTGACCACGTGGGTTCATATCAGCTGATGAGGGAGGAAAGAGAGGAGGATGTTTACAGACCAAACATAAAACAACCCATTCTAGTTACAAACACATAATAACCAAAACATGAAATAAAACATAGTAACTCATTATCATATCAGTTTATTTACCAGAACGCACCTAAAACCGTCTTATTAGCACTATACCTACAGACGACATTGAGAGACTCGAGACTCCTAACCTAAGTCCAAGTCCAAGTACCGGTATACAATTCCACAATAACACTAATACTGAATACTCGTGTACGTTATTAATGCACAGGGAAGAAGGGGAAGGGACGGAGACATGCACGTGAGTAAAACAATATATAGTAACACTAATGACAATGTATGTATGTATATAGTAGTAGTAGTGATTTGCAGGCGAATGAAAGCAATATATCAGACTTTTTTTGCTCTCTTCCCCTTTTTTTGCGTGTGTGTGTGTGTGTGTGTGTGTGTGTGTGTTACCTGAAGGGACGTGATGAAGGGTGAGGTGAAGGGGGGTAAGGAAGGGGAGATGAGACAAGGGTGTGGCAGGGTTTTTTCTCCCATTCCAGGACTCCCACTGCCTAAATTGTTTGCTAGTATGGGAGTATATTGGTAACTTTTCACATGCTCACCTTCAGAGGGTGGGTAAGGGCAGGGTCTTGTTGCTTGTATACTGGAGGCTGAGTTTTATTATGAGTGATAAGACAGCGTTAGTATTCAAGGTTACGTGCTCTGATCTGCTCTTCTATTTTCAAGGGTAGTCAGTAAATTGTCTGTGTGTAGTCTTGAATTTTTGTTTTTTTGTGTGTGGGTGGGGTAAATTTTTTGCAATCCTATCCTACCCTCGTTATTATTCTGCTTGATGAATTTGTTGTTTTTTTTGTTTGTTTAAGGTTTAATATGTTTGTGAAGCAATATTATGCTCATTTCCATAGCCAATATGTTTTTTTTTCTTTAACCTAACCTAACCCAACCCTCTCCTGCATGTATAGTCTCCTTACTGATATTTATTTAAACTCTCTGCTCTGTAATAGTATTGAGAACACTACATCCCATGATTTTTTAAAGTCCATTGAGCTCCCCACTAATTAGAAGCAAGTGTAATTAATAACATACATGGTAATATAAGGTTAGTTTTGGCAAGGTTAAATTTCTTCAGGTTATCACAGCAACCTAACCAATCCTCACTTAACTTAACCAAACCTTAGCTAACCTAACCTCCTTAACCCACTCTGAGAAATTTTGTGGCACTATTGCACGACTCGTAAGGTTATCTAAGTATAAAAAGGATTATTTAGTCGTGGATGAAATAGTTACGAGTGTTCATTTGGTCCATATTTTTACTCCTCAGGATCTCTTAAGAATATAGCGCATGTACGTATGTAATAGCATGTATGTAGTGTATGTACATCCTTATAGTGTACACGTATGACAATTATTTCATCGTGTCTTGTGGCTCAATACAACGTCATCAATATCTTTTTGTATAGTATTAAATCACTATGAAATTACCGATAACCTCAACTCTTATTCTTGTCTCTTCTAGATGGCATTGCAGCGATGTCTTTCAGGGGGAAGGAAGGTGATTCTAACAGACCTTCTCCTCGGAAACTCTACCACACAACTCCGTCATTTATTCTTGACGGGATTACCAGAAAGGACGCGAAGATGGAACAATGAAAGCAATAGTAATCTCACTAATATTCATCCCAGAAATATCGTCAGTAGTAATACAAAGTGGCAGTGTTTGAAATCACTTGGTCGTAATTATTCAAAGATAACTAAAGACAGAGATTATTTGAAAAGTAGTGAAATGGAGGATGATGACACAGATGATGATGATGGTGACGAAAAGTGGTGATTATGATAACAAATATATAAACATTCTAAAACTAAACTCGCAAGTGGACGATATATTCAATCACAAAACTGAAATGACGAGCTCACAGTGGGAAGAAGCCATTGCGTTGATGTCTCGTGCGAACCATTTCTTGACGGCGAGGAGCTGTGACGCGATAATAATGAAAAGATGTCATAGGGCTTTAAACTACACCCTAGCAACCTCATACATGGAACACCTGCAGAGGGAAGGACGTGAGCCTAATTTATCGACCTTGGGGACCTACTTGCAGCACTGTGGGGAGGAGGTGGACAAGTGTGGGGAAGACCGGGTACTGGAACTCTACCATAAACTTATCAAGCAAGTCAAGGTGAGGTTAGGTTAGGTTGTGGTAGGGATGGTGAGGTCACTCTGCTTGGGTGATTGTTATGTATGTGTATTTATATAATGATAATGATAATAATTGATGGTTTATTATCAAGAAAGTTGTATAATGTATAATGAAAGTTGTATGATATATATATGTACTGTTATCATTAATTGCTCATAACAGAGAAGCTTAACAAACAAAACTCATAAAAACTAAATATAATTCATGATAAATTTACGATGTTTCACTTCATTAAACGTCCTGCATAGAAGAAAATATTAAATAAATAACGTAGTATTACATAAAAAATTTCATCTAAACCAACATAACACATCTCAACACCTTTCATTTATTTATTTATTTATTTATTTTCCTCAGGTACTTGATCTCCGGCTATCTAAGAATGTCATAATGGCTTTAACTTCTACCCGAGAATGGCGTACTGCACTGGACCACCTACCACACTACAACACCATGGCCAACACTCACCAAGACGTGTACAGCGCCCTCACCACGGCTGCCTTCAGGGCGGGCGAGTACGAGGCGGGATGGGAGTTCTTCGTAGCCTTGAGACAGAAACAAGAGGTATAGGATTTTTTTTAAGCGGAATATTTTGTTTATGTATTTTGTTGTCCCTTAGCCAGTACCCTTTTAATGTTGAAAAAATAAAGAAAGAAAGAATAAAGGAAAAGCTGCAGTGATATAGGTTATTTTTATGAGTTAGTTAAGTTATGTATTCATGTTATTTTTGATTCAATGTAATAAATGGTATAGAAAATTAAAAGCTGCAATTACATGGGTTATAATGGGTCAGTTAAGCATTAATGTTATTTTTGATTCAATATAATAAAGGGTAAAGAAATAATAGCGTCTTAAACATTGAAAATAAAAATGAAAGTATATTAGTAGTTATGTTTTGGGGTGAAAATATTATATTACTTTAGATATATTCATCATTATGTCAATTTATTTCAGATTCCGCATGACACTGTGTTTCTGGAATGGTTGAGGCAATGCAATGGAGTGGAGAGTAAAGCAGAGAAGGAGGCAATGGCTTTCACACTCCTGCAGAACTTAGAGGAACAAGACGTGTGCCCAAGTGTGGAGGTGGTGAAGGCAATTACTAAGCTTTTCAAGGAAAGTTTAGGGTGGTCAGCGCACTTCTCAAAAATGTTCAAAAGGTAGGTAGGCCTAGCGAGATTTTTTTTTTGTGTGTGTGTGTGTGTGTGTGTGTACTGTTGGTCTAGATATTACAAGTCATTCTAACTGCAATTTTATCTCTGGATGTGACATTTTGTAGATCCTTATAGAAATTCAGTTTGATAAAAGGTCGTTAGGTTAGCGAAGTTCCTCAAGGTTATAATGTTAACACAACAAACTTATGTACCTACTGAGGTCAGCAGGTAACAAACAAACAAACAAACAAACACACACACACACACCCACACACAGGGTAGTTTTTTTCCCTCCCCCCAAATCACCTCTTTGAATGGGTTTAAGAAAGTGTGTGGGTGTTTTCTTTTGATCTCATTACATATTTAAGAGGAAAGGAAGAGGAGGAGAAGAGTAAAGGAGGTAGCAAAAGTCATATATGTATTTTTCCCATAAATCTGTTGTTTGATTATATAGGAAGATCAAAGATGTAAAAGTTATGTTAATATATTTACACTGATAACTCTTTGAGGTGTTGAACCAGAAAAAAAAAATGACAAAGTATAATTATCATGATACATATACAAGTTCAAAGTATATATGATTAATTTTATGTAACATCTATTTATTTTTTATGTAACATTTATTTATTTATTTATTTTTAACGATTTTTTCCTCAGTGGTGTGTGCCCCGCGTGCAAACACAAGCTGAGCATCAAAACAGTGAGTGAAGAAGAGTTCAAGCCTCTCCAGGTGAGTAAGCAGGGCAACAATGTATGACTTCCTTATACAGTTGTTGGCCATGGTAGAAATAGTTCCTAGGTTGCCTCTGGACACCTTACCTTACCATGTATCTAGGAACACTTAACGATTACTTGGTTTATTTATTTATTTATTTATTATTATTTTTCTAACACTATTATTACATTACATTATTACAGGAGGAGTTTGTGCAGCAAGTGTTAGTGGGTTCGGACATCTTCCGCTCCACCAGCCCCAAGGAGTGGAGAGATTTCCAGGCGTTTGTGGAGAAGAATAAACCTTTCTCTGTTGTGATAGATGGTCTCAATGCATCCTACATCCAGGGCAACAAAAATGCCATCCTACGAAGCAAGTCTGTGAGGCCTATTTTTTATTTTATTTACCTTATCCTGTTAATTTACCTCTCTGAGACTACTGATATCTTTGTTTCTTTAGTAGTGTTGGAAATAATAAGCTTGAAACAGTCTATGTAGTCTAGGGCAGTATGATATTTTTACATTTTAAGTGTTGCCATTGAGAAATCCATAGCAATTTGATGTCAAAATATGATAGGATATTGATTTTGTGCTAGCTATTTCACACCAATATATAGTAACTTTTGCTTGAGCTCCTTTTAATAATGACAGTATAATATTTTTAGATTTTAAGTCTTGCTATTGAAAAATCCAGAGCCATTTGATGTTGAAATATGATAAGATATTAACTTTATTCTATTCCACGCCAATATATAATAACTTTTCTTGGTTGTGTGGCTGTGGTGGTGGTGGTGGTGGTGACAGCTTGGTGGAGTGGTGGAGCAGGCTTCGATAAATCACCCGAAAGGTCACGTTTTGGTGCTGGGACGAGAGCACATGAAGAAATGGTTTAACAAGATGCTATGGAACAACTACAGAGTCACCATCTACACGATCAACAACATGTAAGAACTGAAACTGTAAATGTGTTTGTGTTGTAGAGATGAGTGAATGTGTTGTAGCGTATGTGGTGTATGTATGTGATTCTGCATAAGGTTACGTTGTTGACTCCTCCTCCTCCTCCTCCTCCTCCTCCTCCTCCTCCTCCTCCTCCTATACTATTGTTCTAAGATTCCTCTCGTTGTTTTGTGACCGGCAGGAGTAAGGATGATGGCTTCTTCCTGTATGCAGCCCTGCAGTCGGGCCTCGGCACCAAGTTTGTCACCAGGTGGGTTAATTAGGCTCTCTCTCTCTCTCTCTCTCTCTCTCTCTCTTCTTATTTTTTTCTCGCTTTTTTTTTCTCCCATTTATGTGTGTTCTCGTATCACACACACATGCATAAACACTTTCCTTCCTCATATTTTTTATCTTTAATTAATATTAGTGACTTCTGGTACTGTACTTTTTATCTAAACTCACCCCTCTTAATTAATGTCAAATTAGGGTTATACAAATAACTGACTAGATCCACTTTACTTAACTGACACCAAGATAAGCTTTTGTATGTAGGAAGTGTAAGTGTGTGGGCCTGCCTGGTGGTCTTGATGCCCTTGGTGATGAGCGTTATAAGACCCCTGTTTAATATTAGGGGTGTGGTGTGGTGCCACTTTTTTATAATGATGGTTGCTCCACTTGCATTCTTAATTAGTTGACTTTACTTGTGGAGGTGAACTTTTCGATCCCACACACACACACACACACACACACACACACACACACACACACACACACACACACACACACACACACACACACACACACACACACACACACACACACACACACACACACACACACACACACACACACACACACACACACACCACACACACACACACACACACACACACACACACACACCACACACACACACACACACACACACACACACACACACACACACACACACACACACACACACCACACACACACACACACACACACACACACACACACACACACACACACACACACACACACACACCACACACACACACACACACACACACACACACACACACACACACACACACACACACACACACACACACACACACACACACACACACACACACCACACACACACACACACACACACACACACACACACACACACCACACACACACACACACACACACACACACACACACACACACACACACACACACACACACACACACACACACACACACACACACACACACACACACACACCACACACACACACACACACACACACACACACACACACACACACACACACACACACACACACACACACACACACACACACACACACACACACACACACACACACACACACACACACACACACACACACACACACACACACACACACACACACACACACACACACACACACACACCACACACACACACACACACACACACACACACACACACACACACACACACACACACACACACACACACACACACACACACACACACACACACACCACACACACACACACACACACACACACACACACACACACACACACACACACACACACACACACACACACACACACACACCACACACACACACACACACACACACACACACACACACACACACACACACACACACACACACACACACACACACACAACACACACACACACACACACACACACACACACACACACACACACACACACACACACACACACACACACACACACACACACACACACACACACACACACACACACACACACACACACACACACACACACACACACACACACACACTGAAGGAAGAGGTGATAATGGCAAAGAATGTACATCAACTGAAGGAAAAGCTAGACAAATATAGATACGGAGACAGGACCATACGAGTGTAGCTCAGGCCCTATATACTACAACTAGGTAAATACACACACACACACATGTAAAAAGTAGACCATCAAGTATGTAGTAATGAGAGATAAAGAAGATTAGTTTCCTACCTTCCTCCCTACAAGTAACCTTTGGCTATGACCTATGACTTGTATTTTTACTCTACGATCTATATGGTAGTGTTGCAGTTGTGGTTCTTATAGTCTTCTTTTTCTTCATCATCTTATTCTTATTCTTATTCCTCTTCTTCGTCTTTTCTTCTTCTTCTTCTTCTTCTTCTTCTTCCTACATTGCATCATTTTTATCCTATAGAAGATGGTGCATTATATCAATCATGTCCTTGGGTTAAAAAGTGGGATTGTAAGCAAGAAGTGGTGGCCGTGTTGAGAGTAGAGTAGAAAAGAGAAGAGAGGTTAGCTATGGTATAGGATGTACTACGGTAGAGTTCAAGGCTATAATGCATATCATTATTAAGTTCCTGGGTTTGGTAAGAGGCTTGGTTAGAATGGAGTAAAATGATAGTGTAGTAATGATAAGGATAGTGAGGTTGTGATGATTAATTATGACAAGAACGATAAGGTAAGGAGCTGCAAGTTTAAATGAAGGTTAAGTAAGGTCAAGGTGAAGAAAAGTAGAAAGCATAACTATATAAAGATAAAAAAAACATTTATTATTAGTGTAGCCAAGCCAAAAAGCACCTCTATAAACAATTCAAAGTACGTGGTTAATTTATGACTAATATCTGGTTACTGCTAGTTAGCGAACGAAAAAATATTAATAGATTAACTGGAGCGAGACCTTGCACTTGTTTTTGTTGTAATCTACCTCAGTGTTTGTAATTGACATTTGACTTGTTGTGTTTGTGGCTATAGGATCCGGGAGTCGAGGCGAGGCGAGGTCTAGTTCTTTGGTAGAAAATAAAAATAATGTTAAGAAGCCAAAGGGTAATGCAAGGTGACTGGAGGGTTGAGGAGGATCAGGTGAAAGAGGGAGTGAAGGACAAGTCTACTCTTCCTCTCACTTTCTCTCCCTCCCCTTCCCTCCGTCCCTCCTCTCTCTCATCTTCACATTCTTTCCTTCAGTGATATGCTACGAGACCACATGTTCCGTATGGGTAAAGGACATATGCGTGATATCTTCAGGAGATGGCAGAAAACACACCAGGTCATGGCGTACTCCTCTGCAGACAACGTGCATTTACTGGTACGTTTGTGATTGTGTTTACGTAAAGAGAGAGAGAGAGAGCACAAGTGTTGATCCAGGAAGTAGTATTGTTCAGATGATCGACACTGGCTCCACATATGCCGTGTTTAACTTTATGGGGAGCGTTGCCCCCGATTCCCGCGCCGTCCTACATCCTCCCCCCTCCACCCCCCACCCCCCACACACACACCCTCCCTTGCAGTCACGCAGCTAGTCAGTTATACACATGCGAATTGTTTGCTTTTATTGTTTTTATTTAATTTTTTTTCGTTTGTACAGTGTTTATGGATATGTTCAATGCAGCTTGGAAGGTTTAATATAGCAAAATGTATGAATAAATATAAATAAAGGATGAATATTCTTACTACGCAGGTATAAATAATATATAGTTCATCGATTACAGCTCTGGATAAGACATGCGAGCGCCTTATTACTGACTCTCTCTCTCTCTCTCTCTCTCTCTCTCTCTCTCTCTCTCTCTCTCTCTCTCTCTCTCTCTCTCTCTCTCTCTCTCTCTCTCTCTCTCTCTCTCTCTCTCATACAGTACCCAGCCAAATTCAGCACAGTGGCTCAGACATCCCAAGCTGATGGCGTTGATGTCTGGCACGTCCCCTACGATGACGGAGCCCCACGCCAATCTTACGAAGTCCCCCCCACTTGGCTATGTCTCCACCCCTCCCTCACCTTGCCAACCCCATTACCCCTGGCGGTGAGTTCTGAACCTTACACCTACAAAGGGAAACACTCTGGTTCGACGCGTCCCATCTCCCATGATCGTGTTCATTTGAAGGGCAGCAAGGCAAGACGAGACCGATTTGGTAATGAAGTCTCGATGCGGGTGACGAGAGGACCAAAGGAGGAAGGGGAGGCTGGGTTTTCAAGGCCTCAAAAGTTTGTTAAAAAATTTCCTCATAGCAGATATCCTTCCTCATCAGATTATTCTTCTCCCCGATCTGACTATCCTTCTCCCCCATCTCGATATCCATCTCCTCCATCTCGTTATCCCTCTCCTAAATCTGATTATTCTTCACCCAAATCTGACTATCCTTCTCCCCCATCTCGTTATCCCTCTCCCAAATCTGATTATCCTTCTCCCTCATCTCGTTATTCTTATCCCACGTCTCGTTATCCATCTCCCCCTTCTCGCCATTCTTCTCAATCTGATTATCCTCCTCCCCCATCTCGTTTTCCTCCTAGAAGGCAAAATATGGGTTTTGGCGCCAAGAAAGGTGCGATAACCTCGGAAGTGAAACTGAATACGATATTTACAGAGGAATAGATAATAGACTGCTGATAAGAGACAGACGCGATAACTTGTGTATATGTATATATATATATATATTTTTTTTTTTTTATATACAATCAAGGAAACTTGGTCGAGTAAGTGAAACATACATTCATGCATACACATTATTATTATATAACTTCTTTTATCGAAGTTTTTCTTGTTCAAAGGAAGTGGTGAATAAACTTCTTTTTTTCGTATATGTCATGCATATATGTTACTACTTTACAATTTATGTTGATATTTGCGTCGAGTTTAAATCATAAGTCGCCTTGGAGTGTCACGGAAGCTACGAATGAATAAGTACTTTTTTTATGTGGTTTATTTACAGAGGTGTTGACATAAGCGTAAATACACAGCTGAAACTTTAATGTATAAATGTACAGTGGCCATCATAGCAAATTATGCAATTAAGTATAATCTTTATTATTAATTTCATCACAATAATGGATAAAATGTAGTACAAGTGTATCATTTTAAACAGGTATCGATGACTATGTAATTATAATGGTGTTACTTGTACGTGATTGAATATGTGGATTATCGGAGTGATTGGTGTGTTGTGAGTGTGTTTGTGGCCCAGAAAGCTATGCATGCCTTTATTTGTACATATGAATGCGTAAAAAGAGTACTGGACCCTCAATAAAGGTCAAGTCGCTAGTGTAGTTGTATCGCTGTGACCTCCAGGACCCAGGCATCACCGTAGCATTGTGTGGACACTGGACCCGCGGCCCCCGCCACCCCCCCACCCAGCCCCGCCGTGCACCCGCCCAAAACAATACACCCTACCTGCATCTTGCTCTTTTCTGGTTCAAGGTGGGAACACTGCACTGTTTTTTAATGCTAGTTACAAATGGTTTTCCTCTTCTATCATTTGCTACTATTATTATTATTATTGTGGATGGCCGACGGCGGTGGTGGCGCACTCGGCACAAACGAAATGTATTGGATTCGACTCATGATGTCTGGCGATTACTTTATTCGCATTGACTAACTCCTAGGCTGCATAGAGACAAAATGGGTTTGTTTTAAGCGCTGTAACCAGTGTTCATCGAGCACAAAATAGTTACGGGACGCAAGCCGAGGAGTTGTGACCTAACTGACCGTGCAACCCCGCCAGGAGTGGAAGGCTGGGAATCCCTCCTGTCGTTACGAGTGACTGTGTCGGGTGCTTCCTAGAATACACCAGAAGTGGTCTACGCCACACCCTGAGGCGAGGCGAGGTAGTGTTAAGGAAATATATTAATGTTATTATTTTTGTTACATCAGTACTAGTAGTCAAGGACATAACTCACGTGCACTTCAAGCCCGCCCCAAAGTCAGTCACCCGCGCTCACTCATGTGAGGCGAGGTGTTGATGAGGTAAAGTACTTTATGTCTAGTCAAGCAGGACTTAATCAAGAAGTAATTGAAAAAAATATATTTACTAACCGTTTTACATTATTAAGATATGAGCAAGTGTTTAATTAATAGCAAGAACTGGGTAACGTACGCCACCTCACCTTGGCACCCCGTCAAATGTGAGTGGCTACCATGCATTGGACTCGTGTAGTATGACAAACTTATTTCATGATTGATGTGGGTAACTCAATTGCGTATTGCATCTTGATATATATATATATATATATATATATATATATATATATATATATATATATAAAGACGTGAGAGGAGCAGACAGTAATAGGCAGTATGATATGAGATTATCATCGGATCTAATCAGTAGAGGCAGGTCTCTGGTGACCTCTTGATGAAGAAGAAAAAAATCTGACACCGAGACAGAGTCCAGAGGAGCGTGCTGATGAACAAGACTTATTAATAATGCTTGGTGATAGAGGCAGTGGTGGTGGTGTTGGTGGTGTTGGCAGTGACGGCGGATAGGCATCAACGCAGGCTGGGGGGTGTGACGTCACTGGGTACGCGAGCTGTTGTACAAATACTTCATAGCCACCAAAAACAACATTCTAACACTGACACTCACAAACTTCAATGAAATGTATAACTTATAGCTCTGATTTCAAAAACTTTATTAATTCAGAGAGAGAAAGAGGGGGGTGAGGTTACGTAATATTACTTCTGCTCGAGAAGAGTTAGGCTTGTGCTGTTTTAAAGGATTGTGTGTGTGGGTGGGTGTGGGTGTGTGTGTGTGTGCAGGGTGGTGGTGGTGGTGGTGGAGCGGCACCTGTCGTAAATAAATAACAACTATCAACTAAAGAATGTCATAGTTGCATTGACACTGTAGCGTCGACCTTGCACCTGTTCCCAAGTCAACACACACACACACACACACATACACATATCTAACACCCAAATGTCAACACAAGAACGAAGAAAATATTTTATACATATATTTTGTGTACTAGTTTTTTTCTGTTATGTTGCAATGCCCAGTGATGGATGAGAGGATTTCATTGATAAGAAATGTTACACTAGCATCCGGTGTGTGTGTGTGTTGCTTTACAGAGAGGCGTAGGAAAGAGTGGTCATTTGCCTTCTCTCTTATAGGAGTCAGAAAGGCGGAGTAGTAAGGAGTGAGGAGTCATTTTGGTGACATGTTATCAAAATTATGTCATTCACTTATCTTGTTTAGTCTTTCTCTTAAAAATTAATGTCCCGAGTTATGTATTTTCTGTAATCTAGTAACAAATTATCGGTTGATTATTTATGTAAGGCATATTCTTGTTACTTGAAAAAGATAGTCTTTGTTATCATGAAACATTAATTTTGGATCGCAGGTCGATATTGTTATCTTTCCGTAACAACTTCTATAAAACTTATGTAATCTATAAGTAGATTATATTGTGATCATAATGTGGCTTATTCTACACAGTATCATAATCATTACACGTTATCAGATATCGTTGCTGTAAACATATGATAACAAGTTGCTATGGAAAGTATAACTTGTAAAGGAAATATGGCGTACGTAGCAGTAGCTAAGCGCGTAGTCGTGTAGTCAGTCAGGGATCCGTATAATTACGTAACAGTAGTACTATTTTTATCACCCTTATATAGGCGTGATGGTGTAAGATGTTACGTAATGGAGAAGTGGCTGGTTGGAGGTGTGTGTGTGTGTGTAGCGTGTGTGTATGCTAATCAAGAACGGTGTATGTGTTTTGTCTAATGAAGAAATGATCAACTGGATGAATATTTTTTCTCGTAAATGTTAACAACAGATATATGTTTGTCCTTATGGGATGTCTGTATGTACCGTTTTGTTATCTTCATCAAGGAAATCAAGAACATTTTGTAATCCTTGACTATTATTAGGCTTGATAGATTTTTGACACACACACACACACACACACACACACACACACACACACACACACACACACACACACACACACACACACACACACACACACACACACACACACACACACACACACACACACACACACACACACACACACACACACACACATATGTTTTAACTATTGTTGTCAACGTAGCGAGAAACAAGACATTTTGCATTACGGGAATGTCCAGTGCCGCCTAAACAGTGCAACGGAGAGACTTGCATTCGCTGAAGTCATCTTCCTACGCATGCATCACTAATGTTGTACGTCACCACCTAGTTTTGACACAAATCAGATAATAAGGCGTGGCAACATCTATTATACATCATTATCTATTATACCTACGCCAAATAACATGCAAGAAGCAAGTCCATATTTGGCGCCAACGGTTTGTGATATAGAAGGAAAGAAAAAAAAATGTCATCTATTGTTTACTCCACTATTTTTTTTACATGCAAAGTATACAACCCGCTTTATCATTGCAGTATATAGTCTATTAATGTGAATAAAAACGTGTACTGTATTACCTCGCAGGCAGTTATTTACTTGGCTAAATGTCTCTCTCACATGGAGTCAAGGTTGTCAGTCTTGTCTAATACATTTTTTTTTCTTTAAGTATCCCACATAGCACACAAACACTTAATTAAACCAATAAAATCAAGTTATTTTTTCCATCCATGCACCGGGACAATTAAATGCATGATCGGATACAACAACGCTCTAGTAACATTTATTAATTCAAGTATAGGTCAGCGGCACTGAGGTTAAAGTTCTCTGATAAGACTTACCGTGTGTGTGTGTGTGTGTGTGTGTGAAGCTAGTACGCAAATTTCACCTTCATGGACACGGAAAGATGGTCAAAGTTCCCGCGGTCTATGACACAATCGTACGAGATGCGCCGCGCAGCCTAACCATAACCACGTGTAGCTATACCTCCCTTATATACCCTTTAATACACCTAAATGAAACCTTACATATCTTCTAGATGTGTAATAGTAATGTTCCTAAGGTTATATATATAAATAATGTTTGTTATGGGTTATGCTATGGTGCAGTGGGCGTGGCTGAGTGAATGCGTACATGTGTGTGTATCAGTCTGTGTGTATGTATGTATGTTTGTGACTGTCTGTGGTAGTGAGGCTTGGATGTGTGGTGGTGGAGCTGCTGCTGTGCTCGCTCGTGGTGTCACTGTAAACAGGTCACACCGGTCATCGTATAAGGTGGTAGTGCACAGGTGTCAAGATGGGAAGTCAAACGAATCATGACATTGAACAAGTACGGGTGTGGTGTGATGGATGGTAAGTCCCTATACCTACCTTACACCTATAATTAACTACACTAAACCACCTGACCTTTCTATCACTAATTAATGAATGCAAGTCCGTTTTTTGGGTATTTATATGATTTAAGGTGTGATGGATGGTAATTTCTCATACCTGTTTACACCTTATCCTAATTAACACCTCTAAACCACTATCCTATCACTAGTTAACGAAAGCGAGTCCTATTTTTGGTGTTGATAGGACCGGTGACGTAATCATCCGTTGTAAACTATTAGTATAAGGGTTTGGATTATAGGTAAATTAGTTTTTTATATTTTATTTTATTTATCTTACTGCAGACGACGGCACTGCACTTGTCTGGATCTGCTCACGTGGCGGCGGCTTTAGGCTAGACAAGACACTATTAACTCATACATTATACACTTTAAATAGCCGCAAATACATGTTTTTTTTTTTTTTTATTAAAGATATATGATTTATGATAAGGCACATGTATGAGGTTTTATATAGAGGTATGATGGAGTATGTAGGGTGGAGGGAAATGCAGTGTGGTGTCGGGGTAAGGGATCAATGTGGTAGCAGGGACAGGGAAGGAAGGGAAGGGATGACCCTCTCTCAGCCCCCCTGTCATGCACCTCACGCTAAGCCGGGGGGGTAGGGGAGGGGTGACCTACGCTAGGCTATGGGGGGAGGGGGAGGGGTGACCTACGCTAAGCCAGGGGGGGGAGGGAGGGAGGGGGCTGTGTGACCTCCTTACAGCTAGCTAGTGGCCTGCATCATGATTATACTGAGCGAGTTACCTCATAGAATTAACCTTGATTATTTTTTTATTATTTATTTATATTTGTTTTTTCCGGGTCAACGTATATATCTTGCCGAGTTATTTATTTTTATTTTCATAGGAATACGTAATTGACCTATTTCGTTAATCTGGCTGGCTGATCCTTGAAGAGAGAGTGTAGTGTAAGTGAAAGTGTCTGGTGCATGGTGGGAGTACAGTATTTAGCACACATTCTTGCAAGTCTCTTTTTTTTCTTCTCTCTCTCTCTTCAATTCAAGGGCATCGTAGAGGAAGTGAAGATATGCTTGTGTAACTTTTTTCAATTATTTTTTTTGTATGTGTGTGTGTGTGTGCGTGTGTTTGTGTGAAAAGTCAATTAGCTATTCAGTGAGTCAAATATAACAATACTAATGAATAGATCAGTTACCCAGTGTGTGAGAAGGCATAGGGTACGTGGGCAGAACTAGTATACAGATGCAGCATAATAATAATATATACTTTATTTAGTCTTTTTTGTGTAATACAGAAAAGAAACTTGCTTTGAATTTCGGGGGGATTTCTTTCTTTAGGAACATAATTATAAAACTACAGTATATATACATGTAAAACTACACTACAACACATTTACATCACATTTAGCTTCCTTGTAACCTTACTAGACGAGCACACAAGCATTAACATTGTACTGCAAGGAGGGAAATGTCAGGGTTATGATTTATTTAAGGAGACATTTGCTCCATGATCTTGATCGGTCACATTTGGGGTGAAATAAAATCTACTCAACACCAATATTGAACTTCAGAGATAAGAATGCATGTTAGTTCAATTTTATTTGTGATTATATAGAAAAAAAATATGTTTAATGAGCGGTGATTAGCATTTATCACTCATACAAGTGTTAATTATAATTATATTGCAAATGTTATAGATAAATTATAAATGTTATGTGTGTATGCAGTTAAAGACCTTTTGATTAAGTTTTTATATATATATTTATTTATTTATTTTTAATCTGCATCTAAATATAAAGGTTAATAATAATATAGAGAGACCCAGAGACAGACAGACAGAGCAGCAAACATACACAACTTAACCAGTCCAGTCAAAGTAAATGATTTGACCTTATATAGTAAGGTTTCGTTGACCTTGTCTGTAATATGACCAGTCGTAAACCAAGGGAGTGAGGGGAGGTAAAGATTCTGTAATGATCAGATTTATAAACCAATCCATTATTTACAACAAGCTATAAGGAATCTATAAAAAGCCAACCTTGTGGTGTAATGGATTTATTGGTGTGCCTGCAGAGCCAGACCCAGCCATTGATATAACACACACCTTGCATACTATATACTATACCTATACTATACTATACTCAATCCACAGTAATTACTAAGACACAAGTGGTGGTGATCAGTAACCCATATATTTTATTTTATTTCACGTCATTACACACCTTTGCTTTGAGATAAATGTCTTGTCATTATGGATTAGGAATTTTGTATAATATGGATTTTTTTTTATTCTCTATTTTGTTCTATTTTCTATAATATGGATTTTGTTTCTATTTTTACATTTTCAGTGGTAGCAAATCTTGACAGAGTTTAGAGTATATATAGATGCCTAAAATTACACATCATTTTACTGTTTTTTCTTTTCTTCATCAGGCTATTATATTGCTGTCAGCTATCATCAAAATAATCCCCATGTTTTGAAATTGATATATTGATCTGAAGCCAGTCTAGAGAAGCCCTAAATATTAACAGTGGCACGGAATTGAGGCCATGACAGGACAGGACATATTATGCATGAAATAAAGAAGGGGAAGAGGAGGAGGAGGAAAGAAAGGAAGGAATAGGAAGAGAAAGAGGAGGAGGAGGAGGAGGAAAGAAAGAGAGGAAGGGATAGGAAGAGAAAGTGGAGGAGGAAAGAAAGAAAGAAAAAAGGAAAGAAGGAATAGGAAAAGAAAGAGGAGGAGGAAAGAAAGAAAGGAAGGAAGGAATAGGAAGAGAAAGAGAATGAAAATGACACCTTACCTATCCTGACCAAATGATTAACAAATAAAAGTTAAGTAATAATTTATAGTTACCTCTACAATAGATTAATGTACTTGCTAGGATATACGTCCCTATGTTCCCTAGAATACACCTGTCCCTATGAGCTGTACCTTTATGTAACACAGGGTAATGGTAAGGCTAGGGACAACAAGCACAAGACTGGAGTGTAAATGGAGAGGAAAAGAAACCCTATAGGTGCTTCTTCTTACCACGCAGTTTGTTATTAGGTTATTAGACACACACACACACACACACACACACACACACACACACACACACACATACACACACACATACACACACACATACACACATACACACATACACACACACATAGACAGGGCCTAGGTGCCACATATGTAACGGGTATTGACATTAATCCTCTTGATTGTTTATCTGTGTACTACTTCATATCTCGTTGTGTTGTGATCTTATGAATGGTGAGGTGACACTTGAGATAAATACTTTTTAACTTGTCATGATGAGTTGGAAAGAAAGATAAAATTAGTGGTGTGATGATAACTATTGCAAGTTGAAATATTTAAGAAAACTGGGCCTTACCTCCTACCTTCCTCCCTCCCTCCCTCCCTCCCTCCCTCCCTTCCTCCATTTATATTCATAGATGTAATACCTCCTCTATTATTTCTTCTATAAGACTAATTTTATATTCCTTCATACATTTAACTTTTATTCTATACGGGTAAAGTCAAAATCAACCATTGGAGAAAAGAAGTAAAGTTAAGGGAAGTGAAATAAAATTAAATAACATCTACTTGAATGAAAATAAATAGTAAAAGATAAATTAAGTAAAAAAAGTAAAATTAGTCAAATCAAATGAAATCAAACACCATCTAATTAAATTCAAATCAAATAAAAGACAAGAATTCAATGTGATTTACTTCCAGCTACGACATGGTGCACTTTGGCCATGCAAACTCCCTTCGTCAGGCCAAGGCGATGGGTGATTACCTCATTGTTGGAGTGCACACCGACGAGGAGATCACCAAACACAAAGGTCCACCCGTCTTCACGCAGGATGAAAGGTACG
Source organism: Metacarcinus magister (assembly GCA_029783475.1). Lineage (NCBI taxonomy): Eukaryota > Metazoa > Arthropoda > Malacostraca > Decapoda > Cancridae > Metacarcinus > Metacarcinus magister. The sequence continues at coordinate 251,469 of JAPQNM010000047.1, forward strand.
TACGCTACTTATAAACTGTTGATAAGGTTGTCCAAAGCTTTGAATCTCATTATGTATATGTATTGTATCTATTTATGTACTTAGCTTATATCCCCATTAAAAGTTAGATTATGTATAAACTGTTGATAAGGTTGTCCATTATATATGTATTGTATCTATCTATATGCTAAGACAAGGCGTTTAGGCTTCGGGAGACTTTACTCGGGTCTTCACAGGGAATATGATGGTAGTATTCGTGCAGCTCCTTACCACATACTATATAAGATTATTATTATACATTATTGAAACCTTTGGCTAACCTATAGTTTTAATCCCCCTCGATGTAGGTACAAGATGGTGCGGGCCATTAAGTGGGTGGACGAGGTGATAGAAGGAGCGCCCTATGTCACCACCATTGAAACTCTTGACCAATACAACTGTAACTTCTGTGTGCATGGAGGTAAGATTTTATTGCGGAATATAAGATTAATATATACGTTAACTGGATTGTCTGATGAAAAAAATACCTAAATAGATAAGTAAATAGAGAAAGATAGAGAGAGAGAAAGAAAACAAATGAATTAAAGATCTAATCCTAAAAACCTGCAGTGTAAGGAGAGTTTAGAGGCAAATTGTGATCCTATTTTCAGGTTTATTTTGTTGTTTTAGATGATATCACCATGACAGCCGATGGCGTGGACACCTACCATATTGTGAAGGCCGCTAAGAGGTACAAGTAAGTATTAATGACTTGTGTATTGTGTATGACCAACCACTCTCTTATCATATTCAGGGTCGGGTGACAAGCGGGATTTTTTTTAATGTATTTTTGTTGTTCCTTAGCCAGCACCTTTAATGTTAAAAAAAAAGTGGCCATTACTCTTTAATGTAAAAACAGAAAATATATATATAGCATACACACCTGCAAACCAAGATTCTTAAGTTTTTTTTCTTTTTTTTTTCTTTATTTATTTTTTCTTTATTTATTTTTTATTTTCTACATCATATACCTGTATAGATTAACCTTGAGTTTTAATGTTCCTGTGAAGCATTTATGTTATGTCTGCCTTCCTCCCTTCCCTTGCTACCTGACATTGGTGGTGGGCCAACTCACTACATACTTTACATTAATATAACTGATGGTAGAAGCTTGGCTAATTTTAGGTGACAGTGTCTAGTTATTATGTGTATGACATCTGAAAGGTAAAGTATCTGAGTCTTGGCACGCAGCTATGCATTTTCAGGTTAAAGAGATTTTTTGTATATATATATTTCTTTTACACTATTTTTATACTTTTTTATCTATTTTTACATTATTTTTTACATTATAAAGTCTTCAATTCACTATTAAACCCAGCAATGTTATGATACACACCCATTTAATTACATATATAGTGATTAGTAATATAATAGTGTCTTAACCATGGACTACATCATTGCATTGCTTGTTAGGGAATGCCGGAGGACAGAAGGCGTCAGCACCACAGACCTGGTTGGACGCATGCTGCTCATGACACGCCAGCACCAGCAGGTCAGCACTCTCAAAACATTCACCTCTCAAAACCAGTCCGTCATTTTTCCATTCAGCACTTCATCAATCCTTCCTTCATCATTTCCCATTCACTCATACGCTGTTGATGTGTGTGTGATATTATTGATGCAGATATACTATTAACTTTATTGTGAATGTATAATGACTGTATGTTCAATTAAAGGTATATGTGTTGCTCATTATACAAATATAACTCTACCTTTACTGTTCATCTGTTCTTAAACTGTCTCCTTTTTCAACGTAACTGCTTATACTACTATCATTACTACTACTACTACTACTATTACTATTACTATTACTATTACTATTACTATTACTATTACTATTACTACTATTACTCCAATTTTGTTCCTACCTGTATCACCATTCATGCTACCTTCTCATTTCTTAAAGTAAAACACAGACACACATGATTTGTTCTCTGTTAGGTGTACAGGAGCTGCCTTGTGTAGGTCAACTGGCCCCTTTGCAGCCTAATTATGTTCTTATGTTCTGTCAGTGAGTATTCTGTCGTTCAGGTTGTAGCCTCCTTATGTTCTTATGTTCTGTTACTGAGTGTTCTGTTGTTCAGGTTGCAGATTCCTTATGTTCTTATGTTCGGTCACTGAGTCTTGTGTTCTTCAGGTTGGGGAGGCAGAGTACCTAGTGGAGAGAGGACACTCGGACAGCCTGGGTACAGACGCCAGCGCTCGCTCCCCCTGGACGGGAGTGACACAGTTCCTTCCCACCACACAGAAAATCATACAGTTCTCATCCGGACTCACACCCAAGGTCAGCGCTAACCATTTTGAAACTCATTACTTATATGTATTGTATCTATCTATATACTTTTTTATTTATCTATTTTATTTTATTTTTTTCATGACCCGACCTTTCCTCCTTTCAGCCTGGGGACAAGATTGTGTACGTGGCCGGCGCGTTTGACCTTTTCCACGTGGGTCATCTGGATTTCCTGGAGAAGGCACGGCAGGAGGGAGACTTCCTAGTGGTCGGGCTACACACAGACCCAGTTGTCAACCGCTACAAGGGGGCTAACTATCCCATCATGAATATACACGAAAGAGTTCTATCAGTTCTTGCTTGTAAGGTAAGTTAAGTTCAGTTCAGTTCAGTTCAGTTCAAGTTCAGTACTCATTCCATCTTCAATTCCTAACTTACTCCTGCTATTAATTATCATCCCTTCGCTTTATAATATCACATCACCCATGCACACTTTCCTTTATCTTATCAGCACATTTTCCTTCCCCAGTACGTGAGTGAGGTGGTCATTGGAGCCCCCTACTCGGTGACCTCTGACCTCATGGATCAGCTCAAGGTGGATCTGGTTTGTCACGGCATGTCTGAGATCATGCACGACGCAGATAACTCCGACCCTTACCTGGAACCCAAGAGTCGGAATAGGTTCAAGCTGCTCGACTCTGGCAATGACATGACCACACAGAGGATAGTAGAGAGGATCATCGAACACAGGTGAGAATCAGGAAAATGTTATGTGGTTTCGGAAATTTTAAAGGTTGTTTCATGGTTTTCTTAACCTTTTTTCTGAATGGAATGTTAGATGATTAGGTGTTTTCAGTTAGATAGATGATAGAAAAAAGATAATATGACCCAAGTTGAAATTAGTATGTTAGATACCCACAGTTTTAGTTTTCTATTAGTCATATATGTTTTCTAAGCTGTACACAACACCCGACACAGCCAGTGAGACCTTTGAACCGAGTCCGTAATTCATACTAGAAAATTAGAACACTAAAATTTTACATTCCGGGTAACAGATTTCCGAGTTTTTAAAGTGGAACAATTATTTGAAGTTGTTCCTCAATTGCTATTATTTATTGACCCACAAGCTGGTACACACACAACTTCCATGCATAGTTTAGTTTTATAGTTGTAGAGTCATTTTCTTGGAGTCCGTGACCAATTTTTTCTCGCTGGAGCATAGTTTAGCTGCTTACTTACTTACAGTGTTATTTATATGGATTCTTACCACATTATGAAAACACATGAATATTAACCATGAGAAACACATTAAAATACACATACAATCATGAAACATTATGCAAAAGTTACTTAATTTAGGTAGAAAATACAAAATCTTTAACTTTCCATGGCAGAGCAAGACTTGGGAGATGTACAATTTCTTATGTTGCCCAGAATCATCATCATCATCATCATCAGTAGTGGGGGAAGACACACTGCACAGCTACAAGGGGGATACGAATGTAGTGTGTGTGTGTGTGTGTGTGTCTCTCTCTCATTCACATACCTATTGTTATCCAGTCTGGTTTTAGATTATTGAATATTCATAACCAGGATTGGATCACTTATGTATCTAAGGTGTTCTAAATGTCTGTGTTTCTGTTAAAGGAAGTTATATTTTTGGGGTATTCTTCTTACAAGTGGTCCTTTTGATTTTTTTTTTTCCGCTGTGTGTGTGTGTGTGTGTGTGTGTGTGTGTGTGGAAACATTACACAGCTGCAAGAAAGAGGCACATGCAGTCCTTTTATTTACCTAGGTGTGTGTGTGTGTATGTGTGTGTTTGTTTTCATTACTACTATACAATCTTAATTCACTGATGTATATACATGTACATATAAGCATATTTTTCTTCCTCGCTTACATTTGCTCTTCACATCTCAAGCAAATGCACTTATGATTAAGCTACAGATATTCTCATTCTCTCCAATATCCAGGTAGCTTCTCTCTTTCTTTGTACCTGTATAATTCTTCTTTAATTTTTGACAACACACTTCAATCAGTTCCTCGCCATATCTAATTGTTTTCCATCCTACATACACACCTTCCACATGGCATGCATCCAAATCAATCATTGAATATATAGATTCCTCCACTTCATTAATTCTATTCATCTTATATAAAAACATCATTTATTAGACACCTTTCCTTCACGTGCAAGGCCTGGCTGCCACTTTCTGGTTTGTTACTTCCACCCAGCCAACAGCCCGCCCACACACCCACCTGAGTGGAGGCAGTAGCTACCCGGGAGGAACAGGAACTCAGCTTTAGCACCCAGACCAAACACATCACCACTTGGCATTAGCTATTAAAGACAAGACAATAGAAAATGCAATTAGAATAGTATAACATGTGATACTGAATTGTTAAAAGACACTATAAATTCTTCTTAAGCAGTATCAAGTTCTGTGCTTACTATTTACTTAAAAAACGATTACTGACTCAATTTAGAAACCTACATCCTTTGATTCCACCACTGCAAAACATTAAAACTGTCATAATAATAATACATTTTCAAAACACATACTGGCGGTGTACTGATTGAAGTCAGTGTAAGGAGGCAGGTTGGAGGTGTGTCACTGATGGTAGTTGGCGCCAGATTATAAGTGTCGTGCTAATCCAAAGTGTCAGTACGTAAATAGCACCCGTTGCACACTAGTCCTGAACCAAGTGTTACAATAATACTCCAGCACAACTAGATACACCATACTTATCATCAGAAAGTATTGGAAGTATTGGTAGGTACATACACACACACACACTTCCTGGTAGGTAGACAGTTCTTGGTGAGTAGACTCCCTCTTCACTCATGTGGGCAGCCTCTGAAGGGCATGATGCAGCCTTTAGCCCTAGTCTCAGTCCTCTAGCCATGCAGATAGTGGAAGAACTTATTAGTCTTTGTTTAAGCTTGGTGATAAGTCCTATTGTCACGTTATGCCCTTATTCAACGGAGAACACTTACAACATTTTGATTTTGATAATGTATGTTGTGGGAATGCAAATAATTGAAGTTGAATGTCTAAAATAACTTCCTTTTCATTTTGTTCTTTGGAAGTGTTTAGTTCCTGTCCAGGATGGTCAGTAATGATTCAGTTTGAAGCTGAATTGCATGTGTTCCCTTGCCTGGTGAAGCTCAGTTGGAAGTGTCTGTGGTGCTTTTTAGCATCTTAAAATGCACATGCAACTGATGCAACTCTTATCATATTGCATACCAAGGTAATACGTAGAATAACTCAACACTTTAATTGCACTTACTGGCATCCACCACCCCACCACCGCTGCTTTAAATAAATGGACAAAAGTATCGCCAAACCAACACTCGATATATTTTCTTAGTTCATTAATAATACAATGAGTATAGGCGACAGAACACTTTTGTTGCCCCCATTTTGACACCATTCTGTTGTCCTAATATTTCACATCCCATTTCCATTGATCCAGATTATTAGATATTAGATTGTAGGGATAACTTGTCTTTCTATGATGGAATATTTCAACTTGGATTGATGAAAATGGTGTTTTTACTATGCTAGAATACTTTATACCCTTCCTTGATTAGGTTGAATCTTTACCCTTGAGTAGCATTGTAAGATATTGTTTGTACAGGCTGGACTATGAAGTGCGTAACAAGAAGAAGGAGAAGAAGGAGAAGGCTGCCTTTGCTGCGTATATGAAGGCCAAGGCTGAGGGCCGCGCTGACATTGAACCGATACACGTGGAGTAACAGAATGGCCGGCCATGCTGATGCTCACTGACAACTTACATCAAGAACTCCTTTAAACCGCAGGAAGTTGACGTTTTATCTATTTAGAGCCGATGAAATTTGTATATTAACTAAATTTCCTTCCTCCCATTTCCTACCTTTATAGTTGTTGAAGTTTTTGTAAAGATTCAGACACTTTTCAAAATGTTTCACACTCTTATATCAGTTGTATATATTTTATTGTTTTTTTATTATTCTTATTTTATTATTTTTTTCATTGAGGTGATGGCATTGTATTGCAGGTTAAGCTTTTGAATTATTGCTTTTATGTATGTCATGTTCAGATTTTGAGGTCTGATCAAGGCAAGGCATTTGTCAGTATGATTATGTATGTAAAATTGAAGAATATCTAGTCAATATTGCCAAAAAAAAACCTGCTTAAAATATTTAGGTTATCATTTGAATAGACACATTTTATTTCATTAGATAATCACTATATAAGTCTATTTGAAAAAAAAATTTACAATATGCTTTTGGTATATAGACAAGTTCACCATTTATAGAGGCTCATCATTTTACTTACAAATTAGGTGTTATAGAAGCTGCATTAGTGTTACAGCTTTGAGTTACAGGTTGCCTATCAATACTCCAGTTCCATCAGTTGTCCAGCATGAATTTCAGAGCACAGTTTCAAATTTCCCGAGTTGGCGCATCACTGTTTTCAGGAGGCGGTGTTTATGTTTATGTTTTGATGGCGCTGTACCCAGAATTAGGTGTTTGCTCATGCCGGGTTATTGATAGTCAACCTGTAGTATGAGGTTAAGTTGGAGATGAGTACCGGGGAGTATGGAAGCGATACACTTGGCCTTACATGTGTTTGTTAGAGCCACTAAAGCCTTGCTGTTTGAAGCGGTGCAAATGTTGTGCAATGTTACACTTTTGAGAGAGATGAAGTTACTTGTTGGTGCGAGGTAATATAACTAAGATTATTTTTTAAAAGTTTACATTTTATTTTCATAATTTGGATTGGAATTTTTATGTATGTATGTAATGTTGATCTTGAGCGTGTATAGAGATATTGTGAAGTGTTTTTGTTATATGTGTTTGACTCTAAAGTGACTGAGAGGAATGTAGTTTCTCTTGCCTAGTGCTGACAACGATTGGTTTTGCAACAACCTAACCTAACCTTACCCAGAACATAGCACGTGGAGCAAGAAAGTTCAACAGCTCAGTCACACTAGAGTTTGTATATTCAGTTCATATGTTTTGGTGATTGTTAATATATATTTTTTGTATGTGTCTTTATGCTTGTGTGTGTGTGTGTGTGTGTGTGTGTGTGTGTGTGTGTGTGTGTGTGTGTGTGTGTGTGTGTGTGTTGCATGCCTTATTTGGTTGCATCATGCTCCATTTCTTTGAACAGATAAATTAACTGGAGATTAGTGGATTGTGGTCCCCTACCTCCACCTTCTTGTTTCTTTCTATCCAGCCTTCTTCTTCCTCTACTTTCATCCCTTCTAGAAAAGTATACAGGTAGTTTGCCATGAAGGAAACTGAAAATAAAACTACATACCTAAACGAAACCGAAAATAATATAAATTGTAATACAGGCTTATCAATAATCCGGCAATCAATATTCTGGTTCCATCAGTTTTCCGGCATGAATTTCAGAGCAGTTTCAAATTTTCTGGGTTGGCGCATCACTGTTTTCGGGAGGCACTGTTTATGTTTATGTTTTGATGGCGCTGTACCCAGAATTAGGTGTTTGTTCATGCCGGATTATTGATAGTCAACCTGTAGTAATGTTTCTTGAGGTAAAGATTAAGGGCTTTCCCAGGGTAGTAAGCTGACATGATATATCCCTCAAAAGAAGACAAGACCTTGCTGCACGTGTGTGTGTGTGTGTGTGTGTGTGTGCGTGCGTGTGTGTGTGTGTGTGTGTGTGTGTGTGTGTGTGTGTGTGTGTGTGTGTGTGTGTGTGTGTGTGTGTGTGTTTACCTTCTTGCCTTTGACATTTGATTTAAGTGGATGGTATCGATTCCTCACCTTTTAATCCTCAATCCTGGTTTGTACGAGAAACGTGTTACACCGCAATGATGGTGATGGTACAGGTTCGCTATCAATTATCCGGCAATCAATATTCCGGTTCCATCAGTTTTCCGGCATGAATTTCAGAGCGCAGTTTCAAATTTCCAGGGTTGGCGCATCACTGTTTTCGGGAGGCACTGTTTATGTTTATGTTTTGATGGCGCTGTACCCATAATTTTTAGGCGTTTGCTCATGCCGGATTATTGATAGTCAACTTGTATATATCACCTTTTAACCTACCATCATCTTATATATGTCATCCTGTTACATTACCTTGATTATTTTCTCGTTTATATATATGAATACTGAGGTTGACATGACAGTACTTCCATCATTCCTACCTCACATAGACATGGGGAATGGGAAACATCATTGTACCAGATTAAATTGTAACTGAGGGAACTAATAGAAAATTACCATACTACAGCACTGATTGATTACCTGTCTTGGGGAAGTATGAGGGCGAAATGCAGCTATTGGATGAACTACCTAAGGAAAGGGATTGATTTTAAGTCTCGGGAAGGTACGTGTCAATACCAAGCTGTCTAATAAAGTATGTGAGGGAAGGATGAAGTGCTATTGGGCGGTGTTGAGAGGAATCACGGCACGTCATACTATAAGGTAGCTTAGCGAACTTACTTTGTTAAGTTTTCTATGACTCCAATGTCCCAACGGCTGGAACTGTTTTGAAGAACTTGACGTAGAGTTGAAAATATAGTTCGTGAAATAGTACTTATTCGTTGTGATTGACTTAACTTGTGCCGTTAGAATATTGGAGTTGATTAACCTTGTTTATCTGAAGTGTGTATTGTAGAACCCTTCATACTTTAATTTAATGAAGTAGCACGTAGTCATTCCTTATTAGCATTACACTAATGTCTTCACGCAAACAATTCACATACGTTAATAAAGTGCTGAGAGAAATTTTAATATTTTATCAAACTACTTAATGTATATATCTTTCTTAATACATTTTCTTGCTCATAAAACTTATATAAATCTTATATACTTGTTGAGGTAGATAATTGTTGAACATTATCTGTTCCATCTATTTATCAAGACATTAATTCATCCTTGATCGTTTCCCCAAAATGTTCTATACACTTCCAGGTTATTAAGATTCCTTCATAAATAATACCCAAGTAGGTGCTCTTAGCTTCCTTAGGCAGGCATCAGCAGTGCTGTATTTGCCTAATATACGTACAATTAATATATATAATTGCAAATATTTGTAAAAAGTTTACTTTATGATTTTAGAATAAAATCCAAGATAATCTGTTTCCTTGTAAGCTTTCTCTTCCTTCCTTCCATCAGTCAGATATATTTATTGAGGCAAACAATTGGTGTAGATTATACTTTCAGAACTTTATTAATTGAGTTTCAGGAGGTTTATGTATGTTTTATTCCCTATATATTAAACCCATAATATATAAACAAAAGAGGAAATAAGAAACTAACACCTTCATTATCTTTTTCTATATCTGGTTTAATGTTCTTTCTTAATACTTCTCTGAAAGGGGATGATTGACTAAGTCCCAATCTATATTTTTCCATATACACTAAAGTTTATACATTCTTCTCATTCCTCTTTCATTTCCTTCACACACATTTAAAACTTCTTCCCTGAGTTAAAAGTTTATACATTCTTCTCATTCTTCTTTCATGTTCTTCATCACACACATTTAACACTTCTTCTGTGAGTTAAAAGTTCATGCATTCTTCTCATTCTTATTTCATATGCTTAATCACATACATTTAATACTTCTTCCAAGGGATAACTGATCCGAGTTGTATAATGAGAATTCCTGCATTTCATTATATTAACATACATATTGGAAAAAGACAACCTATGTGTGTATTCTATTATGTCATGCCTTCTAAAGTTTATCCAATGTTTTGTTATAGTAATTTATTCCACATTTATGTATGGTATGTATTAATTTCTAAATTAATGTGTTGCAGTTCAATTTTACATTTTTTAAAAGGTTCGGCAATGCAATTTTTTTTATATAATTAGCAGATCTTTATTTATTTATTTTTTTTATAAATATATATACAACAAATACTTTTTCCTACACACATGAGGTGATTTCCAAGAAAGAACAAAGAAAAATAATAATAAAATAATCAGAGAGAATATTATGTGAGGTTCCTTCTTCCTCATCATATAGAGGTGAATTATTTCCTGTATTAAAATTAACGAGGATATGAGGGCTAAGGAAGGAGAGAGAGAGAGAGAGAGAGATTAATGAAAATCAGATTCCAAGGGTGGAGGACAAGGAGCTGCCACGTGTAGGTCATTAACTGGCCTCTTGCAGTCTCCTCATTTCTTATGTTCTTAGATTACATTGCCTGGCATCAGCGGATGTGTACCGGTATTTTCGGGGCGATATTGCCGGTATTACAGGGATTAGAAACCCTTCGGTATACCAGTATTTTTGTCGATTCGTAAGCATGTCAGCCCATCAACCCACCAAAACACACTCACAACATAACACACTCACCTTTATCTTTATCCTTATAGGTCACCATGTCCTAACACTTCTTTTACTGTACCTAACACACTATAATTAACACTCTTGGATGAAAACAAATAATTACGGGGTTTTTTTCTCATTTTTTCGTAGTTTTTTTCCGTTTTTCTTTGTTTTATGGTTTATTTAGGCTTTACTTTATGTTTGAATAATTTTTGTATATTCTATTCTATGGTTTATATTAGTTTAATTTCATTATTATTGCTTTATTCTATTTTTTGATTTTATGATTGACCTTAGAAACAAACATTTTTCATGAAATAAATACGAATCAAATACATCAAATGTTTATGTAGAAAAAGTTTAAGTACTTCAGTCGATTTTTTGAAGTATATATAATTGCTTTTCTGTGTATAATAAAAATCTCAATTTTGGTTTTGTATATACGTGATCAACAATTTCAGCACGGCCGCCGCCTAACTGTGCCTGTTGAAACTTGATGTTTTTATATTAGGTTATTTACGCTTAATAGGTAATGTTTTCTATATAGGCTTCCACTATTAATGGTGAGGAATAATGTGTTACTGCTCATCCATCCCTCAAATAGACATAAAGAGGCACAGGGAAGGTGTAAAATCCCTCCCCGGACAGAGTGGAAAACGTTGGGCGGTCTCCTTACACCTATGCACCTGTCCACCCAGCAGTGAATGGGTACCGGATGTTAGTCAGGGGTTGTGACCTGCCTTCTGGGGTGGTGACCTGGCACCTGTTTCGGCGAGGTATGCAAGGGTGCCGTTACAAAGGCTATACCCACGATCCCCAACAACAACAGTAGCCCGTCAGCCCACCAAATTGATCAAAATACACTCACAACATAACACACTCAACAATCGAACACTTCATGCTGCAGTGTCCCGGCTCGTATTCCCACCGAATACTTCTAAGAAGCCAACTCCTCGCCCTAAACATCACCTTCGACCTGCCCACCCTGCTGGGGGCGGTGGGCGTGCATCCCTCACGACAATCTGCTGTCATCCGCCTCACCTGCTCCTTCCTCAGGAAGACCGGTCAGCTACCACGCCTCTGATCATCTCGCAGGACACCACCAGGGCGAATAGGGTCTAATAGACCGTCACAGCCCTAAAACAACACCAACAAAAAAACAAACATAACACACTCACCTTCATCTATATCCTTGTAAGTCACCATGTCCTAACACTTCTTTTACTGTACCTAACACTCTATAATTAACACTCTTGAATGTAAATTAATAATTACGGGATTTTTTTCTCATTTTTTCGTTGCTTTTTCCGTTTTTCTTTGTGTTATGGTTTATTTAGGCTTTACTTTCTGTTTGAATAATTTTTATATATTCTATTATATGGTTTATATTAGTTTAATTTCATTATTACTGCTTTATTCTATTTTTTTATTTTATGATTGACCTTAGAAATAAACATTTTTCATGAAATAAATACGAATCAAATATATCAAATGTTTATGTAGAAAATGTTGATGTTTTTATATTAGGTTATTTACGCTTAATAGGTAATGTTTTCTTTATATCCCTCCACTGTTAATGGTGAGGAATAATGTGTTACTGCTCCTCCATGCCTCAAATAGACATAGAGAGGAACAGAGAAGGTTTAAAACGAAGAAATATTATCACCTTGATAAATGTCCATCCTCGGCTGCTAGCGGTCACAAGAAGAAGGTTAGTATTATGATTATTATTATTGAACTACAAATTAATAGAGAAAAAAGCTTTAGAATGATAATAAATCTGTAACGCACGGATATGTGCGAGTGAAGAGTAAGAATTATTGAGTGACAGGAGGTATGAGTACAGCAAGGGATCTTATAAGTAGTTTGCATATACATAAAGGAAGTTCTGGCTCGTACTTGGTGAAATAAAGCTAAAATTGTGAAAAGAGAAGGATAGCCTGTTTAAAGATCGAGGGAGCTAGCCACCGAGCCTCTACATATAAATCGACCCATTCAAACCATAACAGACAACAATATAGAAGAAAAATAGATATAAATAAGTAACAGAAAATAAATATAAATAAATAAAATTAATCCTAAACTTCAATAAGGCTTAAAATGATTAAAAGGAGGAGTGTAGATTAAACCAAACGAGTCTTCCTTCCCCCCAGACCACCACAGCGCTATGGAGGACGCAGAGCAGCTCGCTAAAGCCTTAGTGGTGGGATTCCTTAACCAAGACGAATACAAACTAGGAGGCAAGGTCACTAAGAAACTAGGAACCGTAAGTATATATATGTGTTATAATATTAATAGATGATCACCTGCAAGAGGGAAAATAACAAGTGTTGAGTCGGAGTCCACGTGGGTCTTGTAGCACATGTTTCAAAGTGTTTATGTACTGCTTCATGTGCTGTTGTAATTATTAAGTTTTGGTGGGTAATGTGTTGGTTGTTTAGTGTTTACTGATGACTGTACTGATCTGTATATCCGTTGTACTGTGTTGGGTGATTGTGTGTTTACGTTTATATAATATCTTGTTCGTCTTGGAAGAATGTGTTGTAATGTGTGTGTGTTGTAAGGTAGTTGTACATGTATATACTGTAGTTTTATAAGTATGTTCCTTAAGAAAGAAGTAAGAGCCCAATCCAAAGCAAAAAGACTGAAATAAAGTATATATTATTATTATTATTATCGGCTAATATGGAGACAATCTTAGCGTCTTCTCCCGAGGTTAATATTTCAAAGTGCTTAGAGATACGGCAGTCGTGCAGCATTGTCATCCGCTACTCCTACGGCCTGTGCCTTATTGTTAACCTGGTAAAGCATCTTTCAGATTATGTTATGTTAGGTTTGGTTAGGTACGATTTGGTTCGGTTATACAAGCTTTTTATATTGTATTACCCAAAAGCTAGACACGTGCCGTAACTATAACTGAGCACTATGATGATATGGCTTACGTTAGGTTCGGTACAGTTTGGTTCGGTTTTTTATATTGTATTACCCAAAAGTTGGACTCATGCCGTATTTATAACCGAGCACTATGAGGATACGGCTACCGTACCTGTAAGCTGTGCCGTAATATTTCCATGTCAGATATCTGGTTACAGTTCCGCAAGGTTAGGTTGGGGTTAAGGTTAGGTTATTTTAGCAGAGCCTCAAAATTAGTAGGCTAACCTTATCCATTTTTTCCTATAGGCTAACCTTATCTCCATTTTACCATTATTATTATTATTATTATTAAAGGAAGTTAACCTGATTATATAGTCGTCTTTCTGTTATTTTTTTCAGAACCTTCCTAAATTACCTGATGATGCTCCCTCCGTCGTAGAAATTGTCAAGCACTACCTGAAGTAAGTATTCATTTGTAACCTTGTGTTGTGTTGTGTTGTGGAGGTTCGCATTATTTATTAAAGCAATGGTTCCCAAACTGGGGGTAATATAACAGTTTTTTGGGGAGTAATGGAGGGGTGACAGAAAAGAAAATATATCTAGTGTTTTAATATAGCCATATACATCAATATTAACAACATTTTGTGAAAGGGTTAACACGCCTAATGTGGCATGTTAAATTGGGTAATAAGATTCTCTCTCTCTCTCTCTCTCTCTCTCTCTCTCTCTCTCTCTCTCTCTCTCTCTCTCTCTCTCTCTCTCTCTCTCTCTCTCTCTCTCTCTCTCTGTGTAATAATCCTTTAACCTTCCCCTGCAGGACCTCGCCCAACAAGAGGCGTCTCAGCCTTGATCCACCCCCGGCCAAGAAGGTTCGCAAGGACAAGGCAAGCAGCTCCGAGGATGACAGTTCAGGTGAGTGTGTCTTACAGGTGTTGACTTACTTACCTTACCTTACCTACCTTACTTAGTGTGAATGGAGGCGTGTCTTAAAATAACTATGAATTTGGTCAGAATGTGGTGAATTAACTTGGAATTTATTTTTATTTATTTGCAGAAGATGAAGCCCCAGCCAAACCAGCGACTCCTATGGTCAACGGCAAGGTTAAGAAAGGTGCTCCTGCTACGCCTGCCTCGGCAAAGAAGGCTGGAAAGAAAGCTGTGACGATAGCTCCAGTGAGGGGATTTTTATTTATGTATTTTATATATTTATTTATTTTTGTTTTATCCTTCATGTATAGTATCTGAAAATATGTATCTCTCTCTCTCTCTCTCTCTCTCTCTCTCTCTCTCTCTCTCTCTCTCTCTCTCTCTCTCTCTCTCTCTCTCTCTGACATTGTGTTTTATCTGCCCTTCAGCCTAAGAAGGAATCAAGCAGCGAGAGCAGCTCTGAAGAGGAGGAAGAACCCAAGAAGGTGGCGCCCAAACCAGCTGGTGAGTTGACTAAGTTCTATTATTATTATTATTATGCATCTTTCACTCACACTATTCTTACTGATCTTCATGAAATATTTCCACGTAATTCTGTCATTAAAATTATCTTGTTATATTGTTTACATTTATACATCAACCTTCAGAGTGTTTATAAAGTGATAGGACAAATTGATGCTATGAGTAAGTAAGGAGGTAGTGTGTGGATAGGATAGGGAGAGGTGGAAGCTCTTCTGCCGTGACAGTCCCCTACCAACATCAATTTACATCAACATTTTTATAACGTTTTCCATCGCTTTTCGCCGGTTCTCCAATACCATAAAAATATAATGATAATAATAAAATCTCCGTAGGGAATGAGGCGTCAGAAACTATAGACGACATAAGCTTAGTTAGACTCCAGCATGTGCAAACAGGGAAAACGTGGGATCATTTGAGTTTAGTCGTGTAGGAAGTGACAGTTGATTATCTTCTTTCCACAGTGGCAGCCAAGAAAGCCAAGGAATCTAGTTCAGAGGAAAGCAGTTCAGAGGAGGAGCCAGCTAAGCCTGCACCCAAAAAGACCCCAGCACCTCCACCAGCCAAGGCCGCTGAATCAAGCTCAGAAGAATCCAGTTCAGAGGAGGATGAGGCCCCTAAGAAGGCTGCTGTTCCCGCTAAAAAACCTGCACCTGTTCCTGCACCCAAAGCTGCTGCAAAGAAAGCTGAATCAAGCTCAGAGGAGTCAAGTTCTGAGGAGGAGGAGCCTGCCAAGCCAGCTGTGAAAGTAGCTACTCCCAAAGCACCTTTAGCTAAGCCTGAGGAGTCAAGTTCAGAGGAATCAAGCTCAGAGGAGGAGAAGCCTGCAAAACCAGCCCCTAAAGTTGCTACTCCAGCTCAGAAGCCCAAAGCACCCTTAGCCAAGCCTGAAGAGTCTAGTTCAGAGGAGTCAAGTTCTGAGGAGGATGAACCAACACCAGCCGTGAAGAAGCCTGTACCACCACAGAAGCCGGTTACTAAAGAAGACTCTGATGATTCTGATGACGAAGCCAGTTCAGAGGAGGAGAAGCCTGCTAAGCCCACTCCAGCACTGGCTAAACAAGTGAAGCCCATCGCCAAGGCTCAGGAATCAAGCTCAGAGGAAGACTCGAGCTCAGAGGATGAGGCACCTGCCAAACCAGCACCAAAAGTGGCTCCACCGGCCGCTAAAAAGACAGAATCCAGCTCTGAGGAGACTGATAGCTCTGATGAGGAAGAAGCCGCCCCTGCCAAGCCAGCACCCAAGGCCGCTAAAGCAGCACCGGCTAAAGAATCAAGCTCTGAAGACTCTGATGATTCTAGTGATGAAGAGGAGACTCCCGCCAAGCCAGCACCAAAGGCCAAGGCACCAGCTAAGAAGGAAAGCAGCTCAGAAGAGGATTCCAGCGAGGAGAGTGAAGATGAAACGCCAGCTAAGAAAGCCAAGACTCTTAGTTCCTCGTTCACTGCAGCCTCCAATGGTTCTGCTAGCAAGGTAAAATCACATTGTATTGTTTTATTATACTATTTATGCTACCTAGTTTAGTAAGGTAGGATCATATAGTATTGTTTTATTATATTATTTATGCTACCTAATTTAGTAAGATAGGATATGATTTTTTGGTTCCTAGTTTGTTCATGAATTGTATGTGTTCTTGGGAGGTGTTAGGAGATTATACAGACATTAAAAATTATAGAGATTCGTCCCATCAGCTCTTTAGGGTAACATATTGTTGGTGTAATTGTTTTCAGATAACTTGAGAAGACCTTTTTTCCAGATTTTTATTTATTTTATTATGTTTATTATATACTTTTTTTTTACCTGCTGGCTGATATTCAAGAAATTAAACCCAAAAAAAGGGGGACGGTATTTAATGACTGGCAAGGTTCTCGTCTGTAAATAATGTGTGTACTTAACCCTTTTCAGAGTGAGAACAATAGTTTTGTGAATAACAGCCAGACTTCCTTCAATTCCTCATTTAACTCATCCTTCGAGGGGAAAGTAAGTCAGGTCACCATGTTTTCAGAATTGAACTAGAATTGAAATTATTTGAAAAAAGGTAGAAAAAAAAAACCACAAGAGGAACACAGTCATCGGAAGTCCTAATGCTAACTTAAGCATCTACTTTTATTTGTACAGAAGACACCGTATAGGAGGGTGCGTGCCGAGGAGGTAGACATCCACCCCAAGTTTAACAATTCATTCGAAGCCAAGGTAAACACCCTTATTATCTTTGCCAATGTGTCTATTTTCTGTTTCTCTAGGACGAAGAGGAGGAGGAGGATGATGATGATGATGAGGGAGGTGACGAAAGCAGTAAGCCTTTCCGTGCCGGCTTGGGCTTTGAGGGCGGCAGGGGGCGAGGAGGAGGCTTCAGGGGCAGGGGAGGGGATGGAGGATTCAGGGGTCGTGGGGGAGGAGGAGATGGAGGTTTCAGGGGGAGAGGTGGGGGATTCAGGGGACGAGGAGGATTTAGAGGTGGAGAAGGAGGCGGTTACAGAGGTAGAGGTGGGGAAGGGGGCGGTTTCAGGGGTAGGGGTGGTGATGGTGGTGGGTACAGAGGTAGAGGTGGTGGAGAAGGTGGGTTCAGAGGTCGTGGTGGGTTCAGAGGAGGGTTCAACAGGGATAATGAGAATGGAGACAGTGGGTTTAATAAGGGAGGTTATGGAGGAGGTGGAGGATTCAGAAACAATGACGATTCGCCAAGAGGACGCGGAGGTTTCAGAGGAGGTGGAGGTGGGTTTAGAAATGATGGTGATGATGGGGGTTCCAGAGGTGGTGGGTTCAGAGGTAGAGGGGGCGGTGGGTTCAGGGGCGGGAGAGGTGGTGGGTTTGGTGGGGGTCGGGGTGGTAGAGGGGGAGGGTTCAGCAGCCCAAGTTTAGGCATGGATCAAGGTACTGGCCAGAACAAGAGGAAAACTTTTGATGACTGAGACTACAACTGCAAAGACTCAGGGCAAAGCAATAGTAAGTTCCATTATTACTCTTACTAAAGATTAATTTGTTATCTTTACTCTGTCGTGTCTGTGTTCATTTTGTCACCACACCAATACCTTATAAGCTTGTATTAATTTGGAGGTTGTAATTCATTAACGTAAGGTATTAGTTATGTCTCAATTAAGGGATGTTTGGTGTATGTTTGCTTCTCTTAATTACTGTTAAGAAGGTCATGATATCAGAATGTGAAGTAATGAATATATTGCTGTTGGTTCTTGCCTTGCCTTGCCTTGCCTTGCCTTGCCTTGCCCTGTGTCTTGGTGATGCTATACAAATCATACGTTCTCTATACACATAAATTGCTTGTAGAGTTGGGTCCTTTTTATATTATATGTGAAGATTATAAACGCCTTGTGCTATATATGACATGTTCAGTCAATCATTACTATTGCACTTTGGTAGTTAAGTTTTTGTTAGTTGATACACAGAGAAACCTTCAACTTTGGTATACTTTTCAGCGTGGCTCGTATGGGTCTTGGGGCGAGAGGGCCTTCAACGACCTCAAGAAGACGCGGGGCAGGAATTTCCGCCATGAGAAGAATAAAAAGAAGAAAGGCTCCTACCGGGGGGGCTCCCTAGACACACAAGTCAATTCCATCAAGTTTGATTCAGATTAAGTGTTCAGTTTAATTTAGATCTTTGTACCTGCTAAATTTTTTTGAATGGTGGCGAGTTAGTATTTGGTGTGCTGTTGTGGATGAGGTGTGTGGGTATGATGAGTTGTGTGAACTCTTGTTGGTGTGAGTTTCTTTGTTCTGCAAGTTGAGTGGTGGTGCTGTATGGTTGGATAAATGTTGATATCTTTTTGTGAATTTTTTTAGTTAGGGAGGGAATATTTTTTCTTTGGCGAATTTCAACATATGTGTGTAGTTCCCTGTTTAATATTCAGACCAAACAGTGAAAGTATTGAACAATCAATGTGTTATTAAAGTATTTAAGAAAACTAAGAGAAAAAAAATTGCTAATTTTTAAAATTATATATATTTTGCAAGGTGTAGTATGCAAGAGGTGTTCTGTATGTAAACACTGCATTAATTTGTAACTACAGAGAAGAGAGTTGTTTGTACAGAGTAAGCAGCCTCATTAAGGGAAAAAGGGTCAGGTGGCTCTGTGGTGCAGTACTCGACTTGTGACCTAAAGGCTGCAAGTTTGATCCTGGCTCACGGCAGCTTCTTGGTGAGAGGGATAGCACTCTCATTAACCCTAGCAAGAACTATGTGGGTTATAGTTACCTAGTTTGGCAAGATTATTTAACCATACTTGTTAATCATTGAGGGAGTGTAAGACACTCTGGGAATGTGTTTTGGGATTAAGAGTTGGTAAAGATTCACTGTTTTCCTGTACAATAGATGGGTAGTGTGCCGTGTGCTGTGCCTCCCACTGCCTTAACTTACTTTCAAGATTGCTAAGAGAATGTTACCGATGAAGGAAGGCTTTACAGATACACCGGAAATATGTTGACAGGAGGCATTCGTCTTGTATATTTTGTTTCTTTTCCTTGTTTACACCTCGATGATTCCACAGTGACACACAGTGGTTGATTAATGTGGAACCATCAAGCATTTAGGACAAGTATAAATTGTATTTTTAATAAACTCGTAAACATAACGTGTGTTGGATATCCCTGTTAATTAGTCAAAACAAAATTATTTTTATTTTATTTTTGTCTTTTCGTCTTTAAATTGCATGTGTTATATGGTGTACAGTACTGTTCCAGCCTCTTTGTGTTTGCAAACACTTGTGTGTCCTTCCATAGCGTGGTTGTGTATACATACATACACACGTACACTTACCTACCACTGGCATG
This sequence comes from Metacarcinus magister, assembly GCA_029783475.1. NCBI lineage: Eukaryota > Metazoa > Arthropoda > Malacostraca > Decapoda > Cancridae > Metacarcinus > Metacarcinus magister. The sequence continues at coordinate 271,125 of JAPQNM010000047.1, forward strand.
GTGTAGATCAATTTTTCTTGTCATTATAATCAGGTGCCAATCTTATGTACTAGTTCAAGTATGTCAGCATATTCCAGGTTTTTTTTTTTCTTCTGTGAACTAAGTCTACGAAACAGTTCACTAATAAGTATAGTGGATTTGATTGATTTCAAGACAGATTCCAGTCCCATACCTTGTCAGTGGGTGCCTTAATTACCCATGTAACTTTCCTCATAACTCAACCAAAGATAGTTTCCATAATTGATATATTGCATGAGCTCGTGATTCGCCATGTATGTAATTACTAGAGGACACTTCAAACCTGCCCTGTTCTCGTGAATCTACTACCTCTAGGTGAAGAATACTGGGATTGAAATTGGTCTAGTTAAGCTGTTTAAACGAGCTATTCACTTGACCCCAATTTATAGTTGAACAGTTGAATTACTACCAAACATAATTGTATATTGACGAAATAAGGTGTATCTCAATGAAACACTCAACGAAATCGTGATTGCAACACTTAATGCAGATTGGGAACTTATTATTTTGTCTTCATTTATTTATTTTTTAATGTGTAAGTCGGGCGACAGCATTTCCTTTATACATCCGTCCTTACTGACTATTAAACAGTCGAGCAGAAGATTAGGAACGAGGATCCAATAGGAACACGGATCTTATAGTACTCCAAGTGCCTGCCTCGCCCTCCTCCCTCTTGGATACTTGTTTATTTACTCAGCAATACCTTCCTTGGCAGCTTATATCTTTCAGTTTGCAACCCATTATTTTCTAAGGACCCAGTAACCTCATCAGAGTTCACGTCAATATAGTTAAGCGCCAGGATACAGGTTGTGAGTGTCTCTATTGTAGGCTGGCTGGCTTCAGGTAGGTAGGTAAGGAGGGAATTTCAGCCACGTAGAAGTGCCTCTCAAGGGTAAGGAATGCACGGCGGTAAGGTAAGGTGCCAAGGTCAGCTTATTACTACCTAGGCAGTTTCATATACTTTTTTTTATAAAGAAAACCTTCGATGATGAAATTGAACACAAACCGAGACATTTCCAAACCCCATTTTCTTTTTGCGTAGCCAAACTTAACGAAATTTACAACCCCACAGAGGCATTGGAGCTGTGAAGATGTGAGGCTCGTGTATAATGTGTATAATGAGGGATAATAATGAGTGAATAATGTGAGTGTATAATGATAATGAGGGAGGTGAAAGGCATCTGTGAGTACCTTACTATATAGAATGTCATGCTTTCGGCACACACAAAAGGGCGGTAAAATAATTGCTGCTAGTTTCATTAAATTATACAAGCAATTAAACAGTATTAATCAAACGCCTTTTGAGCACACACATACACACACACACACACACACACACACACACCATTGGCCACCGCAAGGTTGTACCATAATATAACAACCTCTTCATTTCTACACATTAATTTTATAAGTTATCTGCTTTCCTGTCTGCATTACTTCCTTTTCCTGTTCATCCCACACACCAGTTTTCTTTTATCCTTATACATGCTATCACGGGTGAGGTTGGGGGTCATTACACTTACATGAATCTAAAAAACTTTCCTAAATCACTACTGTTATTTGACACTTGCATTAAACATAATTAACCTCCACATCCTTTTCTGATACGGGTGTGCAGCTTATCCTCCTTCAAGGACGTTAGAGTCCGTGTCCATGACCCTTGAGTCGTAAAACGAAACACGGGGAGGGAGAAAAAAAAACTTATATTACCTGGGAAGGATGTAAAGGCCGCGGCGGTGGTTTTTACAGTACGACATTTTTCCCCTTGTATTGGCATCATGCGGACAGGTTGGTGAGGAGACGTAAGCTCAGTCTTGAATCAGCTATTGTGTGAATAGGAGTGGTTGTGTCGCACGCTGTCATACACAAATGTAACTATTGTAATTATTATCACTTGTTGCCACTCCTTCCTTGTGTTGTATATAAGTGATTCAGCAAGTTCTCTATACCTTCGTGTTTGTACTTAGCGTTGCAATGACAGTCCCACGTTATTTAGCTGCCTCGCACATGTCATTTTGATCAGTGTGGATAGAAGTGATTGTGGAAATTAATTAATCGATGGAAAATCAAGGTTATGTGGTGGTGTGTGTGTAAGTGTGTGTGTTGCCAGTGAATATGTATAGCTATCTGAATGATTTAGTTAGGGACAAGAAAATGATATATAGATTAATGGTATACAGGCGACATTTCGTTATTATTATTATTATACACGTTTAATTTTTTTTCTTTAATAATATTCCATGACATCACACATTTATGATTTTCTATTCCTACATGATTACTCTCTCTCTCTCTCTCTCTCTCTCTCTCTCTCTCTCTCTCTCTCTCTCTCTCTCTCTCTCTCTCTCTCTCACACACACACACACAGACACACTCAATACTGTATATTTTCCCCTTCCCCTTCCTTTCCCTATTCTACAGTTATCGAACCATTTCTCATTTACTCCCCCCACCCCCCTTTCCATCGCCTGCACAGTTGTCCTCTCCCCTACTTCCTTCCCTCTTCCCTTCCCTCCACGCCTCCACGTCTCTTATCTATCTAGGAATCACCCCTAAAAAAAATTCCCATTTCTATTCCCAGGTCTAACTCCCTTCCTTCCTTGGCATTTAAAAGTTCTTACAGTTTACCAATGAGTAATGTTTGATTAACCTTCCTTCCTTCTCTTCCTTCATTCTTATTATCTCTTATTCTCCTTATTGTTGTCATTTCATATAAGTCTATCTACGTTCTTGTCTATCTATCTATATATTTATCGCTGCAGTAATGTCACACCCTCCCACCTCCACCTTCACCTTCCTTCCTCCACGTCCGGAATCTTCCACTCTCTCACACTCCCTCCACTGACAGACTAATCTATATCTGTCCCTTCCATCTCTCTATTCCCAGTATAATAGCACTCTCCTCACCTTCCCTCCCATGACTCCCACCACAAGCACGATGTCGCCTAACTGTCCCTCCCCCTATCCCCTTGCCCCATCCCTGTTCCTACCCACTGTCTACTGTCTCCTATCCCTGGCTCTGTCCCTATCCCCCTTCCCCTTGCGACGCACTCAGTGACAACCCGACCACCACGCGGATATTCTAACAGACGGACACTCACTCCTCCTTCGCCTCTGCATCATTTTAAACACACTAGTAGTATAGAAGGAAGGTAAAGTAAAGTAAAATGATCTCTCGTAGGTAGCTTAACTTTCAATAACCCAAGGATGTTTTGAAGTTTTTATTATTATTTATTTTTTGTTACTGTACGTGGGTAATGTTTCCTGCTACGAGACACGGAAATACTGTACGTAAGTGAAGGTGGAATAAAGTGTGTTATGAGTGTCAAGTCATTATAAGTTATTTGAAGTGATGTTAAAACTATTACAGTCAGTTATATTACCACTATAATAGGAGGAGGAAGGAGGAGTTAGGGGGGGAGGGGTAATAAGTGATGAAGCGTAGTTTGAAATGATCTATTCGTCGTGAAATAACAAAAGAATAACATGTCATTCCCGGATGGTTAACATTTTTGCTCCAAGGACAGTCAAGGAGGGAGGGAGGAGGTGTAGGGGTGATGGTGGGGAAGGAGGAGAAGGAGGGCGGGGGGCTTAGGACTCGTGGTGGGCCCTCACGCGATAAAATCAATACTGGGCAACTCCATGTCCTCTTCTCTTCCCTTTCCCTCTCTCTCCTCTCTCTCTTTCCTCTCCCTCTCTCTCTAATTATCTTATTTTTTCATTATTTACTCATCGTCATCTAATTATTTATAGTATTATTATTGTTATCCTCCTCTTCCTCCAGATACATACCCGCCCCCCCACCTCTCTCTCTCTCTCTCTCTCTCTCTCTCTCTCTCTCTCTCTCTCTCTCTCTCTCTCTCTCTCTCTCTCTCTCTCTCTCTCTCAAGGGTACAATTTTAAGAAAGAATGTTTGCCAAGGAAGATGTCTTAGGGGAAAGAAGATATAAAGAACACACAAATATCTGGCAGCATTGTTTCAACTCCGTCTCGTCTTCTCTTCTCTTCCTTTCCCATCATTATACAGAAGCTTCGCGCGCATTATAATCCACCACAATAGGAAACAAAAAAAAGACTATAATCATCGAAAATACATAGATATACGTTACTACACACACCTCGTAACAAAGATGGAATGTAATGTTATATATATAGACTGTTATGTGGTAAATATAGGATGTTATTGTATGGCCACTACATTTACGGGAGCCAGTCAACTAGTCAGCCAGTCAGCTTACAACAGTCATACAAGCAGTCACCCCCACGCACATTCCTCTTCCACACACCCACCACCCACCACCACCACCACCACCATCAAGCACCAGCCAACACACATACTACTGCATACCGCTACCCCCATTTCTTGCACCTTGTGATATATTTAACTTTATAGGCTTCAATTGTAGCCATTTATGTATGTTTACAGTGGGACAGGTGTGTGTTTGTGTATGTGAGAGAGAGAGAGAGAGAGAGAGAGAGAGAGAGAGAGAGAGAGAGAGAGAGAGAGAGAGAGAGAGAGAGATTCGTCAGGCGAGAATAATTGATCCTTGATAAGTAATGGGGGAAAAAAAATCAAAATTTAATTAGTTTAGTTGTTTAATTGAAGGTTGTCACTATTATGATTATTACATTGACTAAAAATAGCATAATTACCTAGGTAGTTGTGAATTGAAAGCGAAGAATAATAAAAAGATAACAAGATGAACGTACGTAATGATTAGAGAAACATACGAATGCAAATACATGCAAATAAATCAATAATATGAATAGGATATAAATAATTGAATTCATAATTTTTCATGGCTTCAACTATCACTTGTATTAGTATATTTTGTTAACGACGTATGCTTTTAACAAGTTCGATGGGTATAACAAGGGGATAGGGAATAGGCTAGTTAGTAATTATAGGTTTTCTTAATTACATTCCACACTACCTATACCACAATTCAGCCATAGTAGTGATTATATCCTATACAATTGTTACACGTTGTATTTACATAAGTGTTGTATTTGGAGGTAGTTCAACTATGTGGAAGAACTTGTATTGACTTTTGACAGAATTATAGTCTCTCTCTCTCTCTCTCTCTCTCTCTCTCTCTCTCTCTCTCTCTCTCTCTCTCTCTCTCTCTCTCTCTCTCTCTCTCTCTCTCTCTCTCTCTCTCTCATCAGCCTTGTTTGTCCCCAGGAGAGGTAACATCCAGTTCCCTTCCCTTCCCCACCCACCCACACCCACCCTCTCCCCCTTATCACCCCCTGCCTTCCCTCCCCCAAACCACCCACTCTCCCCTGCTGCGCTTGTCATGATTGGGGGAGAGGACGGGCTGGTTGGGGAAGAGGGAGGAGTTATATATTGTTATGATATATCCTCCTGACTCCTGTTGATTCAGTGTTGCTTGATCGTTCCCCTCCGCCGCGGCTGTTGACCTGTGTGCGTGCGTGTGTGTGTGTGTGTGTTGGGAAGTTACGTTGCAATATTTTTTTCCTACATCTGGAAATACTGGTGAGAAATACACACACACACACACACACACACACACACACACACACACACATGACACACACAGGTAAACCGTCAATGCATTCAAACACTCTAACGTAAAGGTGAACACACACACACACACACACACACACACACACACACACACACACACACACACACGCATAACATTGATACATCACCTTTTTGTCTCCGCAAGTTTCTCTTTTTTTTGCTCACACCTACACAGATATCCTTTAGACCGTAATGCTAAGTGTATCCCTACGATATTTAAGGTTAAGGAGCAAAAAACGTACACTGCTATTACCACGGTCAGAAGCATATTATTGTAGGAGTAATAACACCCATTTTCTCTTCTCTCTCTCTCTCTCTCTCTCTCTCTCTCTCTCTCTCTCTCTCTCTCTCTCTCTCTCTCTCTCTCTCTCTCTCTCTCTCTGTGTGTGTCAACCTTAGCATAAGAATATACGTACATGCTTTAAGAAGGGGGGTGTGAAGCTTGACTTATTGTGGGGGAAAATTTATTTATGCTTTAAATGTGCGTTTGTGACTGTGTGTGTGTGTGTGTGTGTGTGTGTTTCCCTTTACTATTCATGGTTCCCCTTTAGTATTGTGTAAGTGTGTGTACGACTACGTAGCCTATTGAAGCTCTGTGTCCGTGTGCGTGCGTGTGTGTGTGTTCCTTCAGTCGTATGTAAGCCAGTATTATGTACTTTACGTGCTCGTGTGTGTGGGTGTGTGTGTGTATGTGTACGTGTACGTGTGTGCATGTCAAGGTAAGGAACAGCAGACCTTACTTCCCTCGGTGAATGAAGGATGGGCTGACCGTGGGACTGAAATCTGTGCAGCGCAAATGAAGATAGATAACCTTCCCAGCATTTTAACGTAGCTGTGCGTGACATTATACAATTGTAAGGGATTATAACGATGACGTGGTGTGAATCCTCGTCACAGAACACCCTTTGAACTTTTACATGACACTTGAAAACATAATCAAACCAGAAAATAGTTGAGCGACAGAAAAAAAAATGACAATCGTGTGAGCGCGAATACCAGTTGTTTATAGTGTGTATGTGTTACTCTTACAGGAGTTTGAGTGTGTATTGAACTTCTGGAGTGTTTTTCCTGAAGCCCCCTTGGTGTGGTGTGCGGGATGAGGTGCGTTGGGGGTTGAACAGGCCACACCACGCCCACTCCCTCCCAACACCCCCCAACACAGACCTCCTACACTGTCTGGTCCAGTATGAAGTGGCGCAAGAATCAACCTTTCGATCCGCCCGTTCACCAGGTCAGTTATTATTATTATTTCTATTATTATTACTATTATTTTGTTTTTCGTCTCCTCCTTCCACTGGTTTTCCTTCCTCTTTTAGTGTAGTGCATTTGTTCCTTATTATTGAGCTCTTCATCATCATTATTGTTGTTGTTGTCTTCATTTGTCATTCTTCATCTTCTCTAAATCGTTCTCCTCCTCCTCCTCCTCCTGTGCTTTGATGATGTACTTAAGAATCATTAATGCAATCAATCTTAGCATGCTACCTGCTCACTCTGTCACGCTGGCGGCTTTGTTGATGGCATGCCAGGCGAGGAGAAGCTAGGTCTGTCAGTCTGTCTGTCAGTGTGTCTATTTAGTTATCAATATCAGTATGGCTTTTTTTCATATCTATCTGTGTGTGTGTGTGTGTGTGTGTGTGTGTGTGTGTGTGTGTGTGTGTGTGTGTGTGTGTGTGTGTGTGTGCACGGGCGTGAGTGGGGTCAACCCTTTTACTTCCTGGAGACGAGGAGAGACGACCTTGGCAAGACGTGGTCGGCGCCCGCACCCTACCACCACCACCTCCTCCTCCTCCTCCTCCTCCTCTTGTGAAACTACCTCCCCCTCTCCCCTCTGCGAGACACAAAACATTTACTGCTTATTTATAGACTTTGGTCCATTCTTGTGTGACGTTTATATCAATGTTTCGCTGCTCATGGTAGTAATTGTTTTGGAGTATGCGATTTGTCACGCCTTGCAATTCTCTCTCTCTCTCTCTCTCTCTCTCTCTCTCTCTCTCTCTCTCTCTCTCTCTCTCTCTCTCTCTCTCTCTCTCTCTCTCTCTCTCTCCGCAGTGAAAGTAGGACAGTTTACCTAAGTCCATGGCATCAGTTGATCTAAATATCGACAATCATCGGTTATTACTGATGTTTATTGTTAGCTATGACGAGGCGAGGCTAGGCTAGGCTATTGTCTGTCTGTCTGCCTGCCTGTCTGGTTTTGGCGGGAGAGTCGGCGCGTTAAATTTATAGCCGGGTTTCTCCCCCTTCCTTCCTTCCCTCTGTATGTCGAAGGCTGGCTAGGAAATTTTGTGTTGATTAATAGTTTTGAGACGAGATGCAGAGGGCGTGGAGGTGGAGGTTACATTGGGGTGGGAGAGGATGAATAGGGAGGGAGTGGAGTGTGGCAGTGGTCTTATCTTGAGTATACAATGTACCCTTTCTTCATGTATAGGCTTGGTGGGAGAGTAACTGAGAGTGACTGGGAGTGGCTCGTGCGAAAGGCTGATAGGAGACGTAGTGGGAGTGGTGTCTGTTACGCCTACTTCACTAACATTCTTCGATTGCTTCCTTTTTTTTTTATCTATCTTCCTCTGCCTTCTGTTCCTACTCTTCCTTTTCCCTACTTCACTAACACGCTTCGATTACTTCCTTTTTTATTATTATTTATCTTATCATATATCCTCCTGTTCCTACTCTTCCTTTTCCCTCTGTAACCCATTCAGAGTCTAGTATGCAGGAGAAAAGTAACGGGAGAGATTAAAGGAGTAGGATATGTTTATCTTTGGCACGAGGTTGCTGCTGCTGCCTCCGCCTCCGCCTCCGCCTCCGCCTCCGCCTCTGCCTCTGCCTCTGCTTCCACCATGATATCTAGTTGCTATGCATTGGATGGGTGGTCTGTTTACTGCTGGTGTTCTCTATTCACCGAGTATTGGGATTGGAAACCATGGAAATCTGTAGTCGGTCATAGAGTGTGTTTTAATATAGATGAAGGAAAGTAAAAGTTGTATTCAGGATATTATTGTTATTGTTATTCTTGTTATTATGATTGTGTTGTAAGAAGGGCAGAGCAAGAGGGTGCGAACTTACATAACATAGTACTGGAATAAGAAAAAAAAATAATTATATACCGACATTGTAACTCCATGTGGTTGAAAGTAAAAATAGTGAAGAGAGAGACAGTAAAAAAAACAAATTCTCCTCAAAACAGCCAAGTCACTAAGGATCCGAGACAGCGTAATGGTCCCTTTATAAAACTCACAAGTCATTGCAGCGTGGATTAAAAAAAAAACAAAGAGAGACGACACTGAATATAGGAGTGTTAGAAAAAAAG
>JAPQNM010000047.1:285000-297500 GCA_029783475.1 Metacarcinus magister
ACACACACACACACACCAAAAAAAAAAAGGTTCGTTCGATAATTTCACTTTTTTTTTTCTTCTTCTAATTTCTCTTTTTCTTTTTTCTTTACCTCTCTTTTTCTTTTTCTTTTTCTTATATAATCCCCTGATGCAATTCACGAAGGTCTAGTTTGGCAAGGTTATCCAATGTCAGTCATTCTGGAACCTAACTAGAAATATTCATGTTTATATAAGTTTATCCATAAGTAACGAGAAAGAGAGAAACTATAAACACTAGGTAAAGAAGATACACTTGCTTGGAATAGGATTGGATAGCCTTGTATACACTTAACACCCTTATACATTATATTAGAGGAGTGTTAAATGTATATACATAAGATCACTATCTGAAACGACAATGGGTGACTACTAAACAAGTGAATAGTGAGAGTATATAAGCACACACACACACACACACACCAGACGGGCGATGAGACAGCTAAACATTATATTATAACTTGCCTAACAAACCTTCATAACCACACACATACATAAATCTTTAACTCCAACGTAGATAAAAACACAAACTAACAGCGAGAGAAAGCAACAATAAAACACAGCTTGTTGAAAACCACATTGTTTACACACGCAAACACACTAACACACACACACACACACACACACACACACACACACACACACACACACACACACACACACACACACACAGCATAAGGATAGCGGTACAGACATGATTATAAGTGAATATTAAATCAAGGAGAAGTACATACATACGTACACACAGACAGGCGACGTTGATAAGAAAGAATAACAGGACTTAATTGAATTGTATGTGTGTGTGTGTGTTCGCGGGGATGTGATAAGCTGGCCTTGTTGGATCTTAACACGCACACTGTCACAGAGGCGGAGGTAATGAACACAAGAATTCAAGGATAGAGAGATAAGAGATAGATAGATACATACATTTAATTTATGTTGACTATTATTATTGGTATGAAAAATTAAAGGAATCTAATACTGAGAAGACTTTACCTAAAAAATGACCTTACTTACGCGAATGTATAGTATGTGACGAATTTATTTTACGAAGACTAAGATTATATAATGAATGACTAGGCTTGTGTGTGTGTGTGTGTGTGTGTGTGTGTGTGTGTGTGTGTGTGTGTGTGTGTGGAGCAAGTGCTGACCAATCTGATAAATCTAACGGGGAGACACACCTGAAGGAGAGAGAGAGAGAGAGAGAGAGGAGAGAGAGAGAGAGAGAGAGAAGAAAAAAAAGTCAGGAGTTTCCTACTGACATTTTCTTTAATATGTCAGAAGGGAAGATGTGATGAAAGTACTGAGCTTTTAACCGTTGTAGATTAGCTTAGTGAAGAACTCTATACTTTTACTTTCAACTCACACTTATTCACTCACACTTACACACTCACTCACTCACACTTACACACTCATTCACTCACACTTACACACTCATTCACTCACACTTATTCACTCATTCACTCACACTCTCACTCCTGTAAAAATTGTTTATTATTGTTATTATTTTGGGTGATGTGTAAAGAAAGGTAATACATATATTTTACTTTATTTTACTCACACTTACTCTCACTCTCACACTCACACTCACTCACACTCACACTCCTACGATCTTCCTCTCATGTCTCTCCCTCACTCCTCCACTCCTCTAATACTCCTTCACTCCTTAAAAGATGCTAGTGTGTACCCATTAAACTCTCTCTCTCTCTCTCTCTCTCTCTCTCTCTCTCTCTCTCTCTCTCTCTCTCTCTCTCTCTCTCTCGTAAAATTCATTCCTCACCCTTCACAAACTATAATGGAAGGGAAAAAAATGGTGTGGAACGTTTTTCCTGTCAGATGAAACAGGTAAATGATGTGGCCGCTACCTACCCACACACACACACACACACACACACACACACACACACACACACACACACACACACACACACACACACACACACACACACACACACACACACATGGTTAAAGGTGCACAGGGAGGAAGAAACAAATGCCTATATACATGTCTCTCTATCCCTCTCCCCTTCTTCCCCTTCCCTTCCCCTTCCTCTTCCAGGTTAGTAGAGGGAAAGAAAGGAAATCGTTTTACCTCCCCTGTGTGTGTGTGTGTGTGTGTGTGTGTGTGTGTGTATATGTGTGTGTGTGTACCTAAAGTGGAAAGTAAAATAGCGGTGTTGGTGGAAATGCCTCTTGAAATAATATATATAATTACGCCACAGTTTCCATTCTAGGGGCGGAGAGAGAGAGAGAAGAGAAGAGAAGAGACGGGAGTAGGGAGTCAGGTTGTGTTTTTTCTCTCTTTATTTTAACTAATGGAGACAGGCCAAGGGTTAAATATACTCGTGAAGAGGGGAAAAAAGATAGTACTTTACGAGGGGAAGGCTGGGAAGCTGCGCAGTAAGAGGGCATTGAGTGTATCAGACATTTTTTTTATTTATTTATTTTTTTTAAAGTTCTGATATGTTATGGGTAGGATTAAAAGTTTTCTAGGTGTGTGTGTGTATGTGTGTGTGTGTGTGTGTGTGTGTGTGTGTGTGTGTGTGTGTGTGGTGTAGGGATAAAAAGTTATATACGTAGTTATAAGTGTACTATATGTGGTGTATACAGTCACTACTATCATCACCACTACTACTACTACTACTACCACCACTACCACTACCACCACCACTACCATCCCTTCATCACCCGTGCAACCAACACCAGCACACGTCTTAACATAAATAAACAGCCACAGCTAAATAGACAGACGCAGCCGTACAGATAGACAGCAAGGCAAATAGACAGACGGTCATGTAGTACTTAGATTTACATTTACACAGCTATCGTAATAAACATAACTCTTATCACCATCATTACTAAATTAATATATGAAACTTACAGTATTATTATTAATAGTATTTTTATCCGTGTTATTCTGTATAAATTATAGTTTCACGAGCGACGGAAAAATAGTTGTTTTTACCAAATATATATTTTTATCTAACTCCAGCGAGAGGAAATCATTAGTGTAACCTTTTATTTTGTTTTTATTTCTGTATGAATGTGTAAATAGCCGTAAAAATAACACACAAAGGATATGCAACACCTCGTTATGTTGATTAGGTGTTGCGCAGTGTTGCAGATAGATAGATAATATTTACATTGTTGTGGAGATAGACAGATAGATCAAGGCAAGAGGAGGGGGATTTAGAGGAAAAAATTAATAGTTAACGAGAGAACATTTAAAAACCTAACTTACAAATAAACAAACAATGATAATGATTGATAATGTTCTTCCTGCTCAGTCAGTCAAGTTAAGTCAAGTCAAGTCAGTCAAGTATATTTAAAAGTCAGTTGTGTGCAGCAGACAGGCGTGTACGTTAGATAATCTTTACATGTATACAGTTATCTATAAATTAATCAATAAAGTCAATATCGAACACACCAATTTCATCAGTTAAACACCATAAAAAAACAAAAACACATACACACACACACACACACACCCTCTTAAGGACGTATATAAACTGTTTTTATTATTTACTTTCTTTACACTCAGCTTGTTCTTCATGGCCAGGCGCGCAAGGCAAGGCAAAAGGCAAGAGTTATATATTTCAAAAGTGAGGATTATGGCGGCTGTTTGAGAAGTGTATGTGAGTGTGAGTGTGAGTATGTGTGTGTGTACGTGAGGCGTGTGCTAGCGTGGCCTACATAAACCAGCAGCTGGAGTCACTATTATACTTATACTGTCTCTGAGCTACATCGCCTCGGGGAACCATAACGCCAAGAGAGAGAGAGAAAGAGAGAGATGTGTAGCGACAGTTGTGAGGGAGGGAGACATGAGACTTCACATCGTCCGTCTGCCAGCGCCGTTCATCTTGTTTACTTTCCTACTTCGCGGTGGAATAAAAACAGAAGAAAGTCAATCATTCATATACTACACTTTATACCATCCCTTCTCTCTCTCTATTTCTCTCTCCTCCCTGCTAGTGTGTTAATCTCTATTTTATATTTAAATGAGCTGCTTTTTTATGGGTAGTTTGAGTATACTGTATCTATTATAGGGATGTATGATTAGGAGAGGATTGGAAGGGACGGGAAGAGGAGGAGGAGGAGGCTGCGCGCGTGTCCGTAATTTGGGTCAGTGAATGTTAATTGAAGGAGAAAGGAGAGGGAGAGAAAGATAAGAAAAGGCCATATACCACATTAAGAAAATATAAAAAGAATTTAGAAACGATAGAATAACAGTACATAAGGATTTTTTTATGCTTGCAACCTTCTTTAGCAAACAGTGCCGCGGGTATAAGACTGCGCAGTGCAGGCCACAGTCCGTTCACTTACCTGCCTGCCTGTCTTCCTTCCTGCTGACCGGCCGCTGAACCTGCTCCCGCTGCTCAAAGTTCACTGTATTGGTGACCTTGTGTGTGTGAGAGAGAGAGAGAGAGAGAGAGAGAGAGAGAGAGAGAGAGAGAGAGAGAGAGAGAGAGAGAGAGAGAGAGAGCGAGAGAGACGAAAAAAGTCAGGTGTTTCTGTTTACTGACGAAAAAAGTCAGATGTTTCTTACTGACGGAAGGAAGGAAGGAAAAACAAGCAAGAGAGAGAGAGAGAGAGAGAGAGAGAGAGAGAGAGAGAGAGAGAGAGAGAGAGAGAGAGAGAGAGAGAGAGAGAGAGAGAGAAGAAGAAGAAGAATTTCCTCCTGACTTGTAATCACCTGTGCGTACCAGTTTTGTCCGTGGTATGTACGTACTAGTAACAGGCTGGCTCTAGCTGTTAGTAGAGCCAAAAAAGGACTGTGTGTGTGTGTGTGTGTGTGTGTGTGTGTGTGTGTGTGTGTGTGTGTGTGTGTGTGTGTGTGTGCACCTGTCATCCCTGTCAAGTTATTATGCTCTGATAAACGCAAGCAAGTTTGTTCCTTTCTAGGTATTATAAAAGTAATGTATGATTGACCCTAAGCTGTCACGCCCTGAGAGAGAGAGAGAGAGAGAGAGAGAGAGAGAGAGAGAGAGAGAGAGAGAGAGAGAGAGAGAGAGAGAGAGAGAGAGAGAGAGGTAAAAAAATAGTTGTCTAAATTCAGTAAGGCCATGAAACACACACACACACACACACACACACACACACACACACACACACACACACACACACACACACACACACGGCGGGCAATAACATGTGCACACAGCAATTTATTTCCTCCCGCTGGTCCCATTATAGTGTAGGATGCGCTTTTCTCCCTTCATTTTGTTTTTTCTTTCTTTCTTCCTTTCTCGTAGTAGTAGTAGTAGTAGTAGTAGTAGTAGTAGTAGTAGTAGTCTATTTATTTAACCACGAGAGTCATCAAGTGAAAACCAGAACGTACAAACATCATAAAACTAGGCTGGTTATGTTGTCTTAATAAACAAAAATTAATCACTCTTGGTAATGCAATTGGATTCTCTCCTGACTCTCTCTTCTTTCTCTTATACTTTCAACTATTTTCCGTCTTTTCTTATGCTAGCAATGTGGACGTGATGCTTTTTCCACTAGCTGTTTACTAATACTTCTCTGGTAAACAAATGATGTAATCTCGTATAAGCGGAAAGAGATTAAGAGATAAGCTATAGATATGCATTTTATTGGATTATTTTTGTGGGTTATCTATCGTCAGTGTGTTGTGTGTTCTGGTGGTGTGTAGTAGTGTAGAGTCCCGCACGTAGCTACTCGGACTTGTGTTATAATTGAGGAAGGAAAATAATCACGAGTCCAAAGCTGAAAAATGGTAAAAAGTAATTGTTTGTCTAGCTGAATTTAAAAAAAGTGTGTGTATATATAGTCGTGTAGGTGCGTTCTAGCACGTGCCATATCACTCTTTTATTGTGTTCCAGTTGTAATCAAAAGAATTTCAAGTTTAGATTCGTAATTTCGTTGTTTCCGTATGTGTGTGTATAGGAATTTGAGATAAGATTAGATTATGTATGTGAAACGGAAAAAGATAAAGATGTAGTTAATTAATGGATTGCGATTTTTTTTTGTATTTTGCTCATTCATTTCTTCGTTAATTTCTTTTATATGCGATTAAAGTATATAAAAAAAAAGTTCGGTTCTACTTAAATAGTCACACTTTACATTGTTTATTGTCACTATACCATTACCTTATGCAACCAACCACCACCACCACCACCACCACCACCACCACCACCACCACCACCACCACCACCACTTCGGACTTTGGAAGCGGTGGTGGTGGTGGTGGTGGTGGCAGTGTTTCAAAAAAGGTTGCTATATTTGATCCGGTGTGTCCACTACCTGACGTTCCTTGACTATAAACACACACTCAGCAGCAGGAAGTGTGTGTGTGTGTGTGTGTGTGTGTGTCTGTCTGTGTCTGTGTGCGTGTGTTGAGTGCAAGTGAACGCAAGGTCTTACTCCAATCAAATCACCACCACATTGCGAGTCAGTTATTGTCTGCTAACTAACTAAATATACAATTCATAAGCGAACAATCAAACTAATAATTAACTCAACAATTACCAAACAAGTTCACTAATTAATCAATCAATAAATAAATAGTAAAAAAACAATAAGTAGACAAATAACTATAGATATAACGACGCAGTATGTTACAATACCTTACGTTTATTTTTAGTTTTATACGACTATTGTTGTTGTTATGATAGTCGACGAAAGGAGGAAAAGTCTTGTCTTGCCCTGGTAAAAGTTTTAATCATTGCTTCCCTTCTCTGAGCACGTGTCTATCACCACCACCACCATCACCATCATCATCATCATCATCATCATCATCATCATCATCATCATCATCATCATCATCACCACCACCACCACCACCACCACCACCACCACCACCACCACCACCACCACCACTATCACCACCACTATCACCCCCACCATCACCACTATTACGTGTTTGGGGTGGGAAAAAATAGGCAAACCAGTGGCTCTGACATTATGAGAGAGAGAGAGAGAGAGAGAGAGAGAGAGAGAGAGAGAGAGAGAGAGAGAGAGAGAGAGAGAGAGAGAGAGAGACGTAGCTCCGCCTTTACTCGACCTTCGCAAGTTTTTTTTTATTCTTATTTTCTTTATTTTGTTTTTCCTTTCTTGCAAACACATTCTTGGTAATAATGATAATAGTTAATGTGTTCTGCTTTAAAGGGATTCAGCAGCAGTATTATTATTATTATTATTATTATTATTATTATTAGTAGTAGTAGTAGTAGTAGTAGTAGTAGTAGTAGTAGTAGTAATAGTAGTAGTAGTTTTCTTAATTAATTTGTTCAGGCAAGGCAGGAAGGAAAGTATTTAGCAAGAGCAAGGAAGGAGTGAGGAAACCGTTTCTATTCTGCCCCCAAAGAAACAAAAAATAATGAAAACAAATACAAAAACCAGAATTTCAACACCTAATTAACAAACACACACATACACACACAAACTCAATATTTCTGTGAACTTTCCTATCTGGGTTTGACGATGTGATATGTGATTGTGATCGTATGAACCATAAGAAGAAAAAAACAATAATAAAAAAAGAAGTCTGAATCATGTTATTCCAGTTGTCGTTGTGGGAGCCGAGGTTGGGGGGAGGGGGACGAATCCTCTTGCCACCGTTCACCACAAGCGTCCTCCACTAAGGTTACTAGTTCGGCCGGTGTTCCAACTCGGCGACTGGCTTGAAAGGTCTTGGTAGTGATAGCAGAGACCAGTATTATGTAACTTTATATTTTTTATTATTTTTTTTGGTAGGAACAGGACTGTGGTTGTCGTTGAATTAGGTTTATAGATATACAAATCTAGGCAATGTACTGTTTTATTTCTTATTTTATTTTTTCTTCTAATGATTGCGTGGCTGATAACGGAGGTTTTAAGAATAAGAAGAGATAGCTTTTATTTGCAAGAGCTTTCTGATAAATACAACGGCTATAGAAGATATATTATACATGGTTTTGTAACGGTATATATGTAAGTACAAGATTGCTGGGGTGGGCTGGTGTAGTTGAAATTACTTATATAATATCTCACACCTTGACCAGAATGCGCGGTAAAACTGAACATAGGAGAATGACCGACATTTCTTCTTGCTTTTTCCTCATTCGAGTCGCCAAAACAGTGTAGGTTAAGTTAAGTTGTAAGCATTGACGAGAAAAAATTTATTAACCTCCTTCCCTCTCTTCTCGGAATCACAAAGAGGTGTAAGCTATTAGACGCGAGCACAAGACACGAACGATCTCATAACAATCAAAGAACAGATTA
The DNA here is from genome assembly GCA_029783475.1 of Metacarcinus magister. Lineage (NCBI taxonomy): Eukaryota > Metazoa > Arthropoda > Malacostraca > Decapoda > Cancridae > Metacarcinus > Metacarcinus magister. The sequence continues at coordinate 293,242 of JAPQNM010000047.1, forward strand.
GAAAAAAAAGATAAAGCAAAAAATATATTACAAGAAGCGTAACAATGCAATAATATATGTTTGTATTATGTTCTTAGTAATGATGACGGTGCAGTGAATGAACTTTATAAACAGACATTCTATATTCTCCCAGGTGTGAATTGAATCGTTTTTCCTCCAATTCGTGTTTTTAGAGCAAGCATTAAATACCTTAGGGTCGTTAACTGGCTATTTCTTAGAAGGCGTTGTCTGGTGGTAATAAATTTTGGGGTTTCAAATTAAATAATGTGGCTATTTATGAAAATGATCTGATACTATGAAGGAATAATTTAAAGATAATATGATATGTTTAGTGTTGAATTAAACCGACAGCAAGCATGAAATTAAGGGGATTTGAACCTAATCATAAAATGTCACCCTTTATCAATGATTTATTTGGAAGTGGGCGTAACATAAATACCAAACGTATATATGTAATAAAGGAAAGAAAAACATAAGGATGGGCCGGGTAGTATGTGGTGATGTCATACCTTAGTGCATCCTCTCCTATCCTTCGTGACGTCACTACTTAAACTCCTCCCCTTTAAGACAACGAAGACGTCACAGCCAATAGCAATACAACCTTTCCACCCTCCCTTAAGCCCCTCCCCTTAACCTCTTGAAATAGTGACGTCACGGGGTACTCTGCGGTGATAATGTTTAGTTTTAACTCTGACTAATCGAATCCAGAGAATGAGTGTGTGTGTGTGTGTGTGTGTGTGTGTGTGTGTGTGTGTGTGTGTGTGTGTGTGTGTGTGTGTGTGTGTGTGTGTGTGTGTGTGTGTGTACAGGATACGTATCATCACCACCATCACATCTTTGCATCAGTGTCCTTCCCGCGTCCAGTGAGCGAGCGAGTGAGTGACGGAAGGGAAGGGAAGGGAAGGAGTGCGATAGAGAGAGGTAGAGGGAGAGGATAAGTTTCAGTGTTTTGATCGGTGCAACTATATAGCTTCCTTCCTGCTGTTGTTGCTGCTGCTGCTGCTGCTGCTCTTCCTGTAATGTTTGGGTCTTGGTGGAAACTGTTGGTGAGACTATTATTATTATTATTATTATTATTACTATGACTACCACTCTTACTATTCCTCCTCCTCCTCCTCCTCTCTACCACACATGTCGTTTTTAATTAGTTTCCCCTAGTAGTGTGTTGGTACCGGCTCAGACTTGTTCCCGCTAGCTTGGCGGTGTGGCACTGTGGCACTGTATAAATACTCGGTGCCAGGGCCTTGTGGGGGGGGGGAGGCAAGGACAGACTGGTGGTGGTGGTGGTGGTAGTGGTGGTTAGGGAAAGAACACGAGTTTTCCTATTATTTTTTTTCCTTTGTTATCTATCTTGTCATTATTATTATTATTATTATTATGCATCCTGTTCGAAAAAAAATATCCATTAAAAGTCGGGTTTCATGATTTTTTAATTTTTTTTATTTGTGTTTATTTCTATTTATCTATTTATTTATTTTTATTATCTAACAACCGTCTTCAATTGGCAGGAAACAGTCGTAAAAGATTTATTATTTTTACTGTAATTTATTTTTTGTTCGTCTGCTCTCCTCTTCCCTCCTCCCCTCCACCCCTCCTCCATTAGGATTGCTTGTTCACTTGTCTCCTCCTCCTCCTCCTCCTCCTCTTCCCACACAACTATTAAAACAATTATCTACACGTGTTCTTATGTGTGTGTGTGTGTGTGTGTGTGTGTGTGTGTGTGTGTGTGTGTGTGTGTGTGTGAGAGAGAGAGAGGCTTCCACCCACACCTGAGGCACCCACACACCTGTTTGTTGTTGTCTTATACACCTGCACATAATTCCCCGTGTGTGTGTGTGTGTGTGTGTGTGTGTGTGTGTGTGTGTGTGTATGTTTGTGTGCGCAGTTCGTCTATTATTATTATTATTTTCCACCAATCAGAGAATTCTCCATAATTGTTTAAACTTCAAGAACGAGGAAAAATATATATATAAAAGATGAAAATATGAATGGAAAATAAAATCTGTTGTTTCTGATAAGTTTGGGAGAGAGAGAGAGAGAGAGAGAGAGAGAGAGAGAGAGAGAGAGAGAGAGAGAGAGAGAGAGAGAGAGAGAGAGAGAGAGAGAGAGAGAGATAAGGGGGATTGAAAACGTACAAAAACAATATTTGCTAATCTACATATTAATATACAATCATTTATTTATTAATATATTTATTTACTTATGTATATAACTACTAATGTATATATCTATTTATTTATTTACTTTATCTATCAATCTCTATATTTATTTACTAATTTATTTATTTATTTATTTAATTATTTGTTTATTCATTTATTCGCTTACACAACACGTATCAAGTAACTTCCATACTTTACATATTCATTTACTTGACTCAGACTCCCAAGGTCACACAAGCAAGCAAGCAAGGGCAGGCAGGGTGCACGTAGGAGGCGGTGTGTGTGTGTGTGTGTGTGTGTGTGTGTGTGTGTGTGTATGTGTGTATGTGTGTGTGTGGGCGCTCGTGACTCTTTTGTTTACAGCTTATTAACTATTTGTAGAGACTAAATACCATATTATATAGAGAGAGTGGTCTTGTGTGTGTGTGTGTGTGGGCAGAGGTGATGACAAGCGATGTTTAGTTGTTGTTGTTTGCTTTAGGGGAGGGATTAGGGATTAGGGATTAGGGATGACAAGATGGAAGGGAATGAGGGAGGGGAGAGGAGTAGGTGAGGAGAGAGAGAGAGAGAGAGAGAGAGAGAGAGAGAGAGAGAGAGAGAGAGAGAGAGAGAGAGATAGAGATAACATTAGTCACTCTATAAATGACCTTTCACTCCCTTGTGACTTTAGTGCACATGAGAGATTACACACACATAGACCCACACGTATGTACACTCAGTGCGGATGTGTTGACATGTGTATGTTTAGATACGTGTACGTTTTCCTGTAGTGTAATGGTGTGGGTGGCATGGTGTGTGATAGTCGTCTCTCTTCTATGTACATTTCTATCTATAAAACACGCACACATACACACACAAGGTCACAGAATCCTTAATTAACTAACTAACTGGAGCTGAGTCAGTAGGCAGCAACAGCAACAGCAACAGGAACAAACGAGCATAGAGAGAGGAAGAAAACGGTGACAGCAAGCAGTGTAGGTACAAAATGCCAAGGCGTTCAGGGGTCGGGGGGGAAACTGACGTAAATGGTAATGGGAGTAACGAAAACCATGGGATTACCGTTCAGAGAGAGAGAGAGAGAGAGAGAGAGAGAGAGAGAGAGAGAGAGAGAGAGAGAGAGAGAGAGAGCATGTATTGGATATAGCCACTTAAAGTTTCAAGTAGAATTATTATGATTTATTTATGTTAGATATTATATTTCTCTTGTAACCCTTTGTAATCTATCTCCTCCTCCTCCTCCCACTTTGCTGTCCTTTTGATATTATAGTAGTAGTAGTGTAGCTAAACAGACAGCCTCGTTAGGTTTAGTAAGACTGTTGCTGTCTGTTCTTCCTTTGTACTGCACCTGTTTGTGATTTCTGAAGCATTACTAAGGTGCAAACAGGTAGAAGTTTAATGACATACAAAGCTTCAGGTAACATACAGGAAGAGAGAGTAATGGTTATGTCGTGTGTGTGTCTCGTTACGGATAGTTACTGATTAGGAAGATACGGTAATGATGTAGGAAGGAAGGAAGATTGGTAGTTAAGTAGTTAGGTAATTAGTTGGTGTATGAGTCGTTTGTTAATCTATTCAGTCAATGTTAATGATGATATAGCCAATTATTTATTTATATCTATATATATTTATCTACCTACCCTTATATTTTTAACAACCCATCCTATCTATCTATCTATCTATCTATTCATTCATTCTCCACCCATGAATGTGTATCCGAGTAGGTCAAGGCAAGACAATACCTTCCACATACACACACACACACACACACACACACACACACACACACACACACACACACACACACACACACACACACCTGCACAGAATACACATCAAGGTGCTAATGGCGTAACAGGTATTCCAAGGTATATCTTATGATACCTCAATACATATATACATACAAACATACATACGTACATACATACATACATACATACAAGATTGTCTATCATCACACGTATTATTATTATTATTATTATTATTATTATTATTATTATTATTGTTCAAAGTTTATTTTTACGATATACGAAAAAAAAATTCAAAAAAATCATTCACGGGGGAAAAAAAAATTGGTATACAAAAAGCGAATATAATCTTGAT